>CAWUFW010001526.1:1800000-2157500 GCA_963921515.1 Calotriton arnoldi | reverse complement strand
TTTTGTATATATATATATATATATTGCTCCAAAGGTTGTCCACCTGGTGAGTAGCACTCGATCAACAGCTTTGTTTATGATAGGCAGGGACGAGATCCGCTTGTAGAAGCTGCTCCGTAATGGAAATGCCTGACGCGTTCGAAGCTCCATATGCTTCTCTTCAGAGGCTTGAATGGAGACAGTGTGTGCAAACGCTGAACCCACTTCGCCATTTTCATATTGCACACCCACCAATGGGAAGCTCGAATGAGACTGTGCATTGTGGGAAATGTGGTCCGGATAGCACACAAATCTTGTTCTGTATGGACCCTGCAAGTGGACTCGTCCTCAATCCTGTTTGCGGCTGCTGGCCCACATAGCCGACAACCTTTGGAGCAGAATATATATATATATCTGTGTATGATCGGGCCCACAAGTGTATAACACTTCCGACACATACACATACATATGTATATGCATATAAACATGCAGCCTAAAACTGTTCCAATAAGGCAAACCGCCAAAATTACATAGGTTTCTCTTGTATGAAAATAATCCCCTAAATACATTTTGTAATAGAGAACATACACTGTAATAGTATCATACAAGAATCCTTTATTTTCAGAAAAGGAAAACAGGTAATAGCAGGCAGTTGGCCCATAGGCTGCATAGATAAATAACTATCATAGTACAGGAAAAACACTGGCACCTTGCCTTTAAGGCTTCCAAGATTCTGGACACCGTGCCTTTAAGACCTCCAGGAGCCCCTCTGCTCCCATCATGCACCACAGGTGACAGTTAGGTCAGTTCTTTTTTCCGGCTCCTTCTGTGAGGATCCTGGAGCTAGAGCTCGACAGTTTTTGACTTTTTCAGTCAGGAATTGTTTTTCTTCTATTGTATTTCGATTTTTTTGGTCTGCTGGCAGTGTTTTCTTCTGTTTTTTCCTGACAATTTACATCATATTTTCTGTCAGAATGCCGGCTTTATTTAGGAAATGCCCGTCTTGTGGTAAAAAGATGGCAATATCTGACCCACACCCAGTGTGTATAGCGTGTCTTCCATCTTCCCACAAGCCTGAAATTTGCTACCACTGCCAGCAGTTTTCTAATAGGACCCTGCGTGACAGGGAAAGTATTTGACTTCATGCTGTGTTGGAGAGGGGAAAAAATCTTCCTAAAAGTGGCCTTGGGAGTCAAGAGCCCTCCTCTCACCAGGTACACCGAAAACAGCGTTGTTCTGCCTCTCCTAGAAAGAGGCAGATTCCAGAGTGTTCGCCGTCGGCGTCGAGATCGACGTCGAAGAAGAAGCAGAAACACTCTTCAACGTCGAGGCGGCAAGAATCGCCGTCGCCGAAGAGGGGATCGACGTCGAGGCACACTACTTCGGGGACGAAGTATGTTGACCCCGAGAGGCCTAAGGCGAAACACCCGTCGACGTCGAAACACTCGTCGATGGCGAGGAACACTCTGCCACCTTCTCGAGGGTCGGCGTCGAGAGTTTCGCCGGCTAAGACTCTGCCTAGAGCCTACAGGCGGTCGACGTCGAGGTCGCCGTCGAGCCGAGGTTTTCACGGTTGACGAAGTCGACGTCGGAAAGACGTCGTGGAAGATCAACAACGAAGTCTCCAGTTCGTCGATCAACGTCGACATCTCGGAGACAGGAGAGGTCGACGTCAAAAGCGGCAAGGTCCGTGTCGCCGTCGATACATCAGTCGACGTCGAGAAAAACGACTCCCGCCATCATCTCGGAGGAGGTGACAGAGAGGCCGAGATCGACGTCGAACCTTTCGCCGTCGAAAGACAAAAGTCCTGCCGTCGACTCGGAGGAGGTACCAGAGAGATCTAAATCGACGTTGAGGTCAAGACGGTCGACGTCGAGAGAACAGTCATCGTCTCCTGGCATTAACATTGTTCAAATTTCCCCGGAGGGCTCTCCGGTGGCTCCTAAGAAGCATCCCTTTAATCTCTCGCCAAGGTGGCTGGAAAGTGTCAGACACAAGGAAGCAGGGGGTGCTGTTCATACAAGTCCGGGCTCGGACTTCTCTCGTACGTATTCCCCTTCAAGGCTCTCAAGGGGCTCTCCTCCAATGACTTCACAGAGAGGGTCTCCGCGTAGAAATCCGAGAAGGTCGAGGTCCCCATCCTCCCGCCATACACGTTCACGGGAGAGATCACGTCCTCACCACTCCTCCTCTCCAAAACGGAGGCGGCGAAGATCTCCAACCGGGTCCACGTCCACCAGGTCTTCAATACGGGACTATTCTCCAACTTTGTCGTTGACACCTCCATCCAGAGTATCCCCGATTGATGATCTAGGTACCTTCACTGAAGTTCTCTGCAGAGGGGCCACAAAATTGAACATAAGTATGTCGGCTCCTACGGTCTCCACTTCTGTTATCTTTGAGACTTTACATCATCGCTCTTCTACGAGGTCTCTGCTGCCATTGGTTCCAGGCCTTTTGGAACCCGCCATGCAGACGTTCTTAACCCCTGCAACAATAGGAGCGGTACCTTCTCGCATAGCAAAAAAGTACAAAGCCCCTGATCAGGATCCGCTTTTCCTTTGTTCTGATCCTCTTCCGGACTCTGTAATTGTGGCGGCGGCCAGGAAGTCACACCCTGCAACATCTTCCTCTTCAGTCCCTCCTGACAAGGACAGCAAGGTTATGGACTCTTTGGGCAAGAGGATGTGTAATACCTCGGCCTCTGTCACGAAGGTGGCCAGCTCCTCAGCTCTCTTGGGGAGATATGACAGGTCGTTATGGGACTCTCTATCTCGGTTAACGGAAAAACTCCCGAAAGAAGACCAACAGGACTTTCGTGAGATACTGCAGGAAGAGGGCTTGGTGACCAACTAGATAATAAGTGCTGCTGTGGACTCATCTGATCTGGCCGCTCACGGCTATTCGCACGGTGTCTGCTCTAGGCGCTCGGACTGGCTGTGTCTGTCTGGGCTTAAGCCTGACGTGCAACGGAAGATCGTCAATCTACCGTTTAATGGTTCTTCGTTGTTTGGGTCTCATGCGGACGATGAGATGTCCAAAATGAAAACTGATTTGGACACGGTGAAGGCGGTTGGGCTGGAAAAGCGGAAGGAATTGCGCAAACGATTTCGTCCCTACGACAAGCGTTCCTTCCAACAGAGGGTTCAAACCCCGTCAGTGGTCCTCTCAAAGTCAACAACAGCAGAGGTCACACTTCCCCCAGAGGAGACCTGGTAGGGGAAGAGGGAACAACAGACATCAAGTCTCAACTGCCAAACAACCAGCTAAACAATGAGCACATGCTTCCTCCGTGCCCGTTAGCCACTCCGGTAGGGGGAAGTATTGCTTTTTATCTGGAAGAGTGGAAATCAATCACAAACGACAAATGGGTGCTGAATATTGTGCAAAATGGATACTTGCTGAGATTCAAAGTCCCACCTCCACCAGTTCCACCACTCAGAGAATTTCGTCGATGTCACCACATGTTACAGCAAGAGGTGAACAGTCTTCTACTAAAAAGGCCATAGAATATGTTCCTGCTCAACAGCGGAAACAGGGAATATACTCTCGCTATTTCCTGGTTCAAAACAGAGGTCCGACCACAGAGTACAGACCAATTCTCGATTTGCGCTTCCTTAACAAATTCATCCGCAAGGAGAAGTTTCGGATGCTGGCCCTGCACCAGATCTTTCCTCACCTACATCAGGGAGATTGGATGTGTGCTATAGATCTGCAGGACGCTTATTTCCACGTCCTGGTGTCCGAAAAGCATTGCAAGTTTCTCCGTTTTCAAGTAGCTCATCAGCACTTCCAATTTCGAGTCCTTCCATTCGGGCTAAAATCAGCCCCCTGGACATTTTCAAAGTGTATGGCAGTAGTGACAGCTTTTCTCCGCAAGCGCAAGATCTTCATTTATCCCTATCTGGACGATTGGCTCCTGAAGAGCACTACACCTTCTCTGCTGCAGAGCCATCTTTCCTTCTGCCTTCATTTACTGACCAAGCTGGGTCTGCGGGTCAACTACAAGAAATCAGTCTTCAACCCGACCCAAAAAATCCACTACCTGGGCGCTTCACTGGACACCGTAAAAGCAACCGTGTGTCCTTCGGAGGAGAGGTTATCATCAATCAGGGAGAAATGTCGTGAACTTCTCCGATCTCATCTTCCCACGGTCAGGCAAGTGTCTTCTCTTCTGGGGTCAATGGCTTCTTGTGTCTTCATCGTCCCCAATGCCAGATTGAACATGCGTCCTCTACAACAATCTCTGGAAGACCAGTGGATGCAGACGTCAGGCCTCTGGGAAGGCCGTGTAACTCTACCTCAGTCAGCCAGAGATTCCATCACATGGTGGATGAAGTGTTCACATCTCCTGAAGGGAGTCCCATTCCACCAAGATACTCCCACTCAGACTATAGTCATGGATGCTTCCCTGCAAGGTTGGGGAGCTTACATGGGACATCTTCAAGTACAAGGTCTCTGGTCGGAGACAGAGCGGGGATATCACATCAACCTTCTAGAGTTGAGAGCCGTGCACCTAGCCCTCAAGTCGCTGTACCCTTCTCTCCAGTCCAGCTCTCTCTTGATTCAGACAGACAACACCACGACGATGTATTATCTGAACAAGCAGGGAGGCACTAGGTCGAGACCTCTCTCTCAGGAGTCGCAGACCATCTGGAAGTGGCTTCTCGCAAGGAATCTCAACATTGTGGCCATTCACCTGCCAGGGTCTCTGAATGTCCAGGCAGACGCCCTAAGCAGGGACTTCGTTGAAGCTCACGACTGGGTGCTAAACAGCGAAGTCACGCAAGACATCTTCCGGCAATGGGGAGTGCCAGACATCGATCTCTTCGCAGACGCGGCAAACACCAAATGCTCCGTCTTCGTGTCCAGGTTTCACCAGCCAGGGTCACGGGGGAATGCCCTTTTGATAAAATGGTCTCAGACATTACTGTACGCATTTCCGCCACTGCCTCTCATCCCAGCAGTGAACAACAAATTCTACAGGACCAACTCCAGGATGATCCTGATAGCTCCAGAATGGCCGCGTCAGTGGTGGTACCCTGACCTTCTGCAACTATCCGAGATGCCACACCAGAGGTTGCCTTGCCGTCCAGACTTGTTATCCAAGAGCGAAGGGAGAGTGTTTCATCCCAATCTCTCATCCCTCAGATTGACAGCATGGCTCCTGAGGTCCTGCAATACGGACACTTAGACTTACCAGCAGACTGTATGTCCATCCTCAAGGAAGCCAAGAGACCTTCCACCAGGGCATCCTATGCTTTCAAATGGAAGCGATTCTACTTGTGGTGCATGAACAATGCTCATGATCAGGTGAGGGGTCAAGAGCAGGTGGTCTTGCCATACCTACTACATTTGGCCAAATCTGGCCTGCAGTTCTCCTCGATTAAAGTTCACCTAGCAGCAATCACTGCATACAGAAAGTCCCCTACACAGGTTTGTTTTTCCCAGATGCCAGTGGTTAAAGATTTCCTTGAAGGGATAAAGAAGGTTTACCCCCCAGTGAGATCTCCTTCTCCACCTTGGGAGCTCAACATAGTCCTTACAAAACTAATGGGTGCTCCTTTTAAGCCAATTCACGGGGCTTCTCTGCAGCACTTGTCATGGAAAGCTGCCTTTTTAGTCGCCATCACTTCTGCCCGCAGGGTTAGTGAAATACAGGCCTTGTGCTGTAACGACCCCTATGCTGTTTTCCATGCAAACAGGGTAGTTTTAAGAACCCATCTGAGTTTTCTACCCAAGGTTTGTAAGAAAGTGGCTCTGTATATACTGAACCAAAGTAAGGTTCAGTGTGCACAGAGTCCACAATCCCCAGAGGTTTGGCAGAGGCTAAAGTTAGATATAACCTTACTCTCTAAAGTGGTAGCTTGGTCGAGCAGTAAGGCAGTATCAGAGGACAGTGTAAAGCATTTGTTGTACACACTCAGTCAGCAAATGGTCTCACACACTCAAGAACTGAACTCTAGGCCAATTGTTTTGTATATAAAAATATATTGTTGTTTTACTTTTAGAACCACAGGTAGGTATAAAAATACTTTCTCAGAATGAGATGCTTTAGATATATACTTTCAGTACACAATAGACTGTTGAATGCAATAGCTACAGTTGCAATAGGCAACACAATTTAAACACAATTTTATCATTGAGCTCAATGGAGAATTTTAAGTAAATGCAATCTCAATTACTTTACGTATGATTTTCTTACTCTGGGCTGGATCCTGGATTCAGCCCTGGTGCATTTCCTGTAAACAGTTGAAAGAAATCGTTTTCGTTACACAGGTGATTTTTAAGGAATATTTGTTTGTTTCAAAAATCGACACTTAGAAGAATTTCTGGAGAAAACCAGGCAATGTTATCCTATGGAGGAAAATCAAGTTATCGGTAAGTACAGTTGTAATTACTTTTCAGGGTCAGTGCTGGGCACCAAGATCCAGCACTGGGATCTCTCCTGATAACAGGTGAGTAATTTCGTTTTTGTTGATCGGGCGATTTTTAGTGATTATTTTAAAGTTTCAAAACTCGACACTTAGAAGAAATTTCAGTGTAAACCAGTCAATGTTACCCTATGGAGAAAATGTAGGTTATCGGTTTTCAGGTAAGTACTCGACTGGCAGAGTTAAGGTTCTGGGCATAGACTCAGGGGTCTCTCAGGGTCAGGTAGGTACAGTTGGTACACCCTCAGCGGCACTGGGGCGGCCGGGTGCAAAGTGAGTTAGGCCCAATGTTAGACTATGGCGGGCAGGGGGCCCTTGGTTGGTGGCTGCTGGCAGGCAGGCCACTCTGCTATGGGAGCAAAGCTCCTGGTCACTTACTCAGGGCAAGTGGGGAAGTCGAACAGGGTAGTTGGTGCACCCTCAGCGGCACTGGGGCGGCCGGGTGCAGTGGGCTTTTGGGCCGTCGGGCGCCCCAATGGTTTTCAATGGGAAAGCTGCGTGACGAACAAAGGCTGCAAGCTCGGGGACGGTGATTCTTCAGGTGCGACCACCACTTCGAGAGGTAAGTTGGGAAGCTGTAGGGAAGGGTAGGCACCCAGGAGTTGGGCACAGGAGGCCGTGGGGCGCCGGGTGCAGGGGTGTCTTTAGGCGTCGGAAATCTTACCCTCGGCTGGTCGCGGTTGAAGGGGTCCCTGGTTCTGAGGCTGCAGGCGTCGTCGGGAGCGTCGAGGAGGGTCCTTGGGTGCTGGATTCTGGGTCACAGTCGCCGGGGGGACGTCCTCGTGGTCTTTGTCCACTCAGGCACAGGCCGGGTTCGGCGGGTGCAGAGTGTGCAGGAGTCACGGTTCCTGGCTGGCACCAGGGGTTTACTTGCTTTTGAGCAGTACCACTGCTCGTGGGAGTCCCAGTCTTTTTAGAATTACAAGGCAGTCAGGACCTCCGGGGTTTTCGAGGTTGCTGACCACTGGAGACCCCGGGTTTCAGCAGGAGCAGGTTAGAGGGTCGACAGGCCTGTAGGGCTGGGGCCAATTCAGTTGGTGTCTCCCTCTTGTTAGCAGCTGCATGGCAGGTCTTCTTTCTTCTTTTTCTTCTTGCTTGTTTCTGTTTCGGGATCTAAGGAAGGAAGGTTCAGGGCGCCCCTAAATACTAGATTTAGGGGCGTTACAGGTAGGTAAAGGGCAGGGACCAATGGGTCCCTTCCTGGGTGGGTACACCCCCTATCCTGTCACTCTCCAGTGGGAGGGGAGCAGGAGCCTAGTCCTGATTGGGCAGGGCTCCCCATCTTCAAGATGGCGAGAGCCCGGAGATGTGCTTCACCTCGCCTCCCCACCTGAGGGGTGGGGTTGGCAGAGGCTGGCACACCCCTCTCCTCCCTTGGGGTTTCCCGCCAGTCTTCCCGCCAGAGTGGGGGCTAGAACCGGTGGGGACCAGTTGCTGAGTACAGCAAGTGGTCTGGGGAGGCTCACAAAGGCGGCATGCCTTTAAAGCTTCCCCCTGCCCATCCTGGGGGAGGTGACCTAGCACCTCGCCCAGGACGTGCATTGTTGCAGGCCCGGGAGAGCGGATGGCTCTCTACCCAGGCTCTCTACCCAGGGGTCCAGCAACGTGTCTGCTGGGTGGCAGCCTAGACAGCCTCTCAGACAGGACGTGGATTGTAGGTTAGCTTCAGGGGGCAACTCTAAGTTGCCCTCTGTCGTGCATCTGACATTAAATCCCACACTGGCATCAGTGTGGGTTTAATGTGCTGAGGAGTTTGATACCAAACTTCTCAGTCTTCAGTGCAGCCATCATGGTGCTGTGGAGTTCGTAATGACGACCTCCCAGCACCATATACTCTAATGGCAGCACTGCACTTACAGTGCCCAGGAATGGACCTGGGTACTGTAGGGGTACAGGGCTCATGCACCTGTACCCTCACCACTGGCATAGTGCACCCAGCTAGAGGGGTGACTGAGGTATGCCAGGGCAGTGTGTTTAGGGGCATGGCACACAGGGATGTGTGCCATGTCGACTCTCTGTTTTGCTTTGCACCAAGACACTCAGCCTGCAAAGGCAGTGTGTGTGTGTCAGGGTACAGGGCCTCTAAGGGTGGCACAATAAGTGCTGCAGCCCTTAGAGGCCTCTCTGGTCACAGTGCCCTGGGTACCTAGGGTACCATTTACCAGGGGCTGACATGTGGCCAGAGAGGCCAATTGGGTTTAGGCTACAATGCAGTTTTAGGGAAGGAACACAGGCCCTGGGCACCTGATTGGCAGGAGCCCAGGGCACACTCAGTCAAAGTACATCAGCAATTCAGCAAAAAGTGGGGGCATACCATGCAAGAAAGATGGCACTTTCTCACAAGGTTGTCTCTGATTTTCACATCAATCAGACTATTACTCTGCCCACATTTTTTCCCAATCCCACGACTCCTCCTGAGAGGTCCCTCCATTCCCTAGACCTCAAGAGGGTACTGAAATTTTATGTAGACAAAACCAAGTTATTGAGAAAAACGGACCGGTTGTTTAACTATGGTTCTATAAATACCAGTTTGGCAGCCTCTAAAAGATCCATCTCTAGGTGGATAGTCTCTTGCATATCTTTGGCTTACCAACTAGCCAACAAGTCTCTTCAGGGAAAACCTAAAGCACATTCTACCAGGGGAAAAGCCTCTACCACGGCTCTCCTTAGAAATGTTCCTATAGTAGAAATTTGTAAAGCAGCTACATGGCGTTCTGTTCATACTTTCTCTCGCCATTACTGTTTGGACTCTGATGCGCAGGCAGATGCCCAAGTTGGGCAAGCCTCGTTGAGAAATTTGTTTGGTTGATTCCATTTTAAGATGCATTGTGATATATTTTGTGTACTGGTTTGCTTGTCTGCGAAGTAGTGGGTATGGGCTTGCTACTCTATTCAGTGCTTATGACTATTGATGAGTATCCCCTGGAAGAGAAGGATACGTTACTTACCTGTAATCCTAGTTCTCTTCCAGGGGTATACTCATCAAAGTCATAAGCAACCCTCCCGCCTCCCCGGACGAGCAATTATGGTACAATACTGTGTGTTGTGCATCTTATACTCAGGGTGATACAAGTTAGTACACCGTAAAAAAGAACTGACCTAACTGTCACCTGTGGTGCATGATGGGAGCAGAGGGGCTCCTGGAGGTCTTAAAGGCACGGTGTCCAGAATCTTGGAAGCCTTAAAGGCAAGGTGCCAGTTTTTTTTACTGTACTATGATAGTTATTTATCTATGTAGCCTATGGGCCAACTGCCTGCTATTACCTGTTTTCCTTTTCTGAAAATAAAGGATTCTTGTATGATACTATTACAGTGTATGTTCTCTATTACAAAATGTATTTAGGGATTATTTTCATGCAAGAGAAACCTATGTAATTTTGGCGGTTTGCCTTATTGGAACAGTTTTAGGCTGCATGTTTATATGTATATACATATGTATGTGTATGTTTCGGAAGTGTTATGCACTTGTGGGCCTGATCATACACAGATATATATATATATATATATTTCTATATGCTCCGGGATCCTGCACGTGGGCGGGGATTATTCAGTGCTTATGACTTTGATGAGTATACCCCTGGAAGAGAACTAGGCTTACAGGTAAGTAACTTATCCTTTCTGCCCTTGGTGACGCTAGTGGCCTTGATTCTTCCCCATCCTCTAGCCTGCTTTCTCCTCCTCGCCTCGGAGGTGAGCCTGGCTTTTGCTCAGCTTTTGCAGAGAGTTTATGTAGTTCTGGGGCTGCAACTTCCTTCTGTAGTAGTGGCCATTGATTCCCCTACTTGTGGACCGGTCTATAGCTTATAGGCACCATCCTGCCCCTGGAGACCCTCTCTGCCTTTCTGGTTGGCCTACTACGCACAACTTTGTGGTTCAGGCTGCTATGGTCCTCCCAGCATCGGCACTGTGCCTGACGTCCCTTCGGACAGGGAGTCTAAAGGTTTGGTTGCTTTTGGTCAATATCTCTTTCCTGCTACCAGCTTCGCTTTGCAGTCCCTTCCAGTTTTGTGTCCCTGCCCGGCAGGTATTTTCTTTTCTTGCCTTCTTACCCTGTCGATGACTGGTTGTGGTCCCTGGTTGTTTTTTGGGACAAATCTTAATTTCTGACCCTGTTTGGTGTCCAAACCTGTGGCTGCACTGTGTTCTTTGTGTTCTGATTGGGATATTTTCCCGTTATTGTGCGGATGCACTGTTGCCTCTTTCCCTGGTTCGGTGCGCCTGTGCAAGTCGGAAGATGGTGCATGGGGTTCTTCTTGACCCTCAGCCCCCCCCCCCTCCACCCTCCCACTCTGTCCGGTGCGCTTCTTTCCTGGCAGACGCAAGGAAAGGGGCATGGTTCTTGGCTAAGGTACATTGTCTGGTCCTTCCCTACGTGGTGTTCTTCTTCCTCTCTTTACGCGTTGGCACTTGTGCTAGTTCTTGCTATACACAGGCATGCCAGGCTCCTGCTTCTTTCTTTTTTTCTTTTGGGTTCCTTGCTCCCCTGTCTTGTCTGTATCTTGGCATGAATGGCCAACTTGGCAGGCCTACCTCTTCTCTATGCCTCTGCATGGCCTGTTTTTCCTTTCCTTCTGTCTTGCGCGAAGCTGCGGTTGCTTTAACTTTTTGATTGGAGATGTTTCCTTCACACCTCCGATACCAACCCCAACTTTTCATTACTGGTCTGGCTGTTCTTTAGATGTGCCTTCTACCCCTTTTTGGGTTTCTTGCTATTTTCATCTTGTACCTTCTTGGATATGGGTTTCTTACCTGTCCACATTTGGCTGGCTCGTACTGTGGTTTGTGATCCCTTTGGATTCTTTCCAAGGAGTTAACTACACTTCCTGCGAGCGCGGTTGTAGTTCTGACCCCTTTGGGAGTTTGTTTCCCTTGTACTCATAGGCATACCAAGTACGATCTTGGGATACAGCAGGATCATCCCTCATGTTGCTCCCTGGCTTGTTTGCCTGGCACAGGTTGCCCTGTGCACACGAGGACTTTCTTTTGCTTCTGCCCGTCATGCTTGTTAGGCTATGGGCACTGCCTCTCCATCTGTTCCTTCAATTCTTTACACTGGCCCTTTGGTTGGACCTAATTTCTGGCATTGGTCTTCCCATACTATTTTCTTTTGCGATGAGGACTAGTTATCTGAATAGGCCTCCCTTGTGTTGGCCCTGTTCAACTCGGCCCTTTGTCCAGTCCTCCCTTGTGTTCTTTCACTATTCTAGCAGGGTTTTTTGGGATGTGTGACTTCTACCCCACACTCTCCCTCTAGATAAGGCCTGGTCTCCAGTTCGCCGCTGTCTTACCTTAGCCCATGGCTGCTTTTGCGGTCATTGTATGTGCCCTTCTTGGGCACATTTTATTGTAGTGTCCTTTCTGTCTGTTAGTTTTATATCTGTGTGTGTGTGTGTGTGTGTGTGTGTGTATGTATATATATATATATATATATATATATATATATATATATATACCTATCTATTTGTGTTTTATATCTTTCTTTCTTGGGATTCTGCGTTGCATAGTCTCAGAGGGCTTCCTACTCTCTCAAAGTGTTTCCTCTACCTCAAGTGGTCTCTGGCCGTGATTGTTGTTCTTGATCGCAATGCTTTCTTAAGCTATTGGTTGGTGCTCTCTGCATTTCCTACTTCTATAGATAGGAGCTTTGACCCAGTAGTTTTTAGCTATTGTCCTTAGCCTTCCACCTTGGTCTCTTGGGCCGGATTACCTTCCGGGTCGGCATTGTAGTTATATTTTAACATAGTGTTCTTCCCTCTTGTCTTATTCTTCTGCCATGGAATTTTTCCCATGTTTTTGCAATGCATAACATGCTGCGGATTCGGTTCCGTACGGGGCTCTCCCCGAGTTCTCTGGTGGGATGCTTTCTTGTTCACCCTTCCTTCCTGCTGACCAGTCTCTCTGTTCCTCATGCAGACCAGATAGCCTAGTTGAGGATCTTTCTTGGAATCTGTTCGGTGGTATTACTTGGGTATCTCATTCAAAAGGTAAGGAGTCTGTGGCTAGACATCTCTGTCAGATGAATAAGTTACTTACCTTCATTAACCCCTTATCTGGTAGAGACTAGATCTAGCCGCAGATTCCTTACCGATCCACCCATCCTCCCTGTTCTGCGAACTGCTTCCTCTTTTCTTCCTGATCGCTTCTCTGCACTCTCGTGCCTTTTTGTTGGTAAAAAAAAAAAAATGAAGACAAACCAAACAACCAATCATAGTTAATATAAGCGTCTTTTAAAAAGAGGATTCTTTTTGGGAACACAGTTACCATTGCAGTTTCTGTACGTGGCTCCGTGTTTTAGCGCAGAAAGTAGTCGCGGAAGAAGCGGACGTCAGGGGAGGGCTTATATGAACTCTGACGACGTCACATCTGGTGGATGAAGTCGTTACTTAGTTGCTAGACACCCTCTCCTGATGCGCAGAGGTACTGCTGTAGAAGATTTCCAGATCCAGTCTGGCACCTGGAGATATATCAAAGGGAAGGACTCTGCGGCTAGATCTAATCTGTACCAAACAAGGCAGTGCCAAAGTTAAGTAACTTATTCTATAAGGGGGTTGTTAGTAAACAGTGCCAGACTTGGAAAACGCAGCCTTTATAAAGCACCATTTTGTTTGCACTCAGACATATCTCTTCCTTTCAATGTACATGTTAACACATTCATGAACAACATTTTCCTGTGCAAGAAAATCACTGGTGCTAAACTTTATTTGATACAAAGGTACATATCGAAAGTTAATTAAATTGTCTGACTCTTAAATAATTGTGGAGTGTGATAAAGGATGGCACCTATACCAAAGGGAATAGGAAGCCAACTCTTCTTGCATTTAAAACCAATTTTGGGGATTTTATTAGCAAACTGCAGCAGACATTATCTGCAACACCGTTTTCGTCTGCTGTCTGACTTTCTCTTTCCTTTGAATGAAAATATATTGCACAACTACGCAGAATCTTCCTTTGCAAGTTCACGAATGTTAGTAAACTTTTTTCAAGGCAACTGTGCATATTTCATAGGTTATGAAGTTGAGTTTCACAGCTGTTAAATAGTATAGTATATTGAAAAGGGACGCCAGCCATATGAAAAGTAAGCTAAGCTTGATACTCGTGATAAAGGCAAATGTAGATATAGCAAAGTGCAATTATAATTTCAGTTTTTGTAATAAAAAAAATAAGTATGTATGCAAAAGTTAGGTATACACAAATTATGAACTTGTTTCTTTCTTCTCATCATGACAAGTATTGTGCAAGTTTCTGTGCCCACTAGCAATAGGACCCCATACTGAATACGTCTTGACCCCAGCTGAGATTCTCCTCAATTCCACTCCAGCACATCCTTTCACATGAACTCAGATGCAGGCAAAACAAGTCTGCTTCCACAGAGTCATTCTCAATTGCTCCACCAGGTTTTCAGTTCCGACTCTGACAAGAGTTTGCTGCCACTTAGAGATGGCAATGGAGATAATGGGGATGATTTACCTCCACTTTATGGTATGATAGTTTGTATGTGGATTTACAGGACATGGGAGATTTTTCTCAATGGTGAACAAGCATTGGCAAATTCAACAAATGTGACACTTCAAAACTTTTTGAGCAGAAAGTTGGGTAAGTTGTGATGCGGTCGGCTAGAGCAACTTGGGGCAACTAACTTTGGCACGGAGACAGTCAAGGGGACCGGCAAGCCCCTCAAACAGTTATCTCCTCAGAAGAAGCAGTCTTCCAGCAGTTCCAGTCACTTTATCCTCGTTCAGTGCTTTTCTATGGAAGTGATCCTGATTAAGGATGCTTGAAGATGTTCAAGGATTCTCTGAATGAAACGCGGTCAATAGGGGTCTTCCTGTAAGGACTCTTCAATTAATCAGGGGTTTATAAAGCGCAGCTACTCACCCGTGAGGGTCTCAAGGCGCTATGGAGGAGGGGGGGGGGCGCGACTTGTAGCGCGCTGGTGTCATCCGAAGACCCAGGTCATGAGGTCTTACCTGAACTGGGGCAGTGTGGGGGTTTGCCAGAGGGGGAGGTCATTCCAGGCCATGGCTGCGAGGTAGGAGAAGGACTTCCCTCCTGTTCTGGTCTATTAGATGCGTGGGATGGCGGCCAGAGAGAGGTCAGCTGATCAGAGGTGTCTCGTGGGTGCGTGGAAGGAGAGATGGTCGTTGAGGTATGCTGGCCGGGTGTTGTGGAGGGCCTTGTAAGCGTGGGTGAGGAGCTTGAAGGTTATTCTTCTTTCGCTCCTCAGTCCACTAAGGTGATGAGGGAGGCCTGGACACACGGTTCAACATCCTTTCAAGTCTAGTCGAAGTCCAGTCGCCAGTGGGCTACCAGTCATCTGGTGTCGTGGTCTCAGCCAAATCCTTCTCCAAGGCTGTAGCTTGTCTTCTGGGCTACCAAGCTGCACTCCGACGACTCTCCCGGGTTCAGCAGACTCTGATGTAACTTTTGAGCTTCAGGTCCTGGTCCCTGGTGCTGCACGACGATGAGGAGCATCGATCGGGGATCTGGGCTACCACTCACCCGTAGCAAGCTTCTTCAGCTGTTGTGTCCCAGTGCTGCAAATAGGTCAGTCGGCTGACCCTTGTAATCTCTTGGCTTTGGTTGGGATCTGGATACTTCTTCTCCCTGAGCAGGACACGCAGGCATAGTCCCTCTCTTTGCTCGCCACCAGGTGCTGCAGGTTCAGTCCATGTTGGTGCAGCCATTCTGTGCTGGGAAGTTGGTGCAGCTTGGCATTCCTTTGGTCCTTCCAGTCCAGTCGAGACTTGGGTGTCAGGGGTGCCCTATTTAGCTACAGAAAATGCCCTCAGGGTAGGATGCAGTTGGTAGCCAATGGGCTACCACGTTTCCTCCTCCTCCTGATGACCACTTGCTCTTCCAAGGCAGCTTCTGCTTTGAAGCTTGTCTTTTGGGCCAACACCTGTGTGGCTTCCTGTAGGAGGAAGGTAACACTTCACTCCAGTGCAGGCCTCTATTGTCTCCTTTCCTGGGAGTCGTTAGCACGTCTCCCCAAGAGGGTAGAAGGCTGCCTCGGGTTCGAACTCCATCTGCAACCGTTAAGTGCATAGGAGATTTAAGGCAACAAAGTGGCAACCTAATAAAAGTTGCACATTGTAACTTATTACATTAATTTTTACTTGAGAACCACGTTGGACTTAATATAACGAGTTGTTTGATACATTGGAATATCAACTTTGGTCACACCAATTCAGGAGCTAGCACATCTGAGGGGTCAGCTTGGTACACTCGCCCACGAGCTGACCAAGTCTTTTCACAGTAAGCATGACCGTTTCGTGTTTTTGCTGTCAGAACATGTAAAATGCGTGTTCTGCCCTCAAAATATGCTTCTTCCTGACTTAGGGCTCGGTAGGCCTGGCATGGGGGTGACCTACACATTTCCGGGGGGACAGTTGACTTTGCCATGGCTTTTAAATGGCAAAGTCGGGCTAGCAGTTCGAAACTGCCCTCCAGTGGTAGACTGGGAGACTTATTTTACTCTTGTCACACCCAGGGTGGCACAAGGTCTGATTAGCAGGCCTCAGTGCACTCTGAGTCAAAAACCCATCAGCACAGCATCAGTCAAAAAACCTGGGATTGACTATACAAAAAGAGGCATTTCCTTACACCGAAGGTGAGTAACTTGTTCATTATTCACAAACCCACAGTCAAAATACAGAGCAGTGGTATGGTATGCATACTTACTCAGAGGAATGAAAACTTTTCTGCTTATTTTCAGAAAACTTAAAACAATGAGACAAATCCTGTGGATGGCATTTAATACAGCTAATATAGTGTCATAGAAAGCTGCATAAATACTGTCAAACAATACTATGTTGCTGTTCAGATGAGTTACACTATTGCAGGGTTTTAATATTTTCCCCATTATTTTCTATAGCTTACAGATGAAGATGAAGAAACTAAATTGTATCGTTTGAAAATAGAGGAACAGAAGCGCTTAAGGGAAGAAATCCTAAAACAAAAAGAACTTCGTAGACAGCAGCAGGCTGGTGCTAGAAAGAAGGAACTGCTTCAAAGACTTGCACAGCAATATTCTCCTTCCCCTCAATTAAGTCAGCAGGAGACACAGGCACCACACATGTCTGTGAACTGTAATTCAGCAGTACCCCAAACCACTGCACAGGTCAGGCAAAATGTCAAAAACAGACTTCTCGTTCAGAAGCAAGAGGCATTGGGTACAAATGTACCCCAGAAAACCACACATTTTCAGCAAGGAGCTGGGACTAATATACAATTCCAAGGACAACAAATTAAAGCAGTGAAGCAGATAAGAACAAATAGATTAGCACCTCAGAATCCAGTGCAGCCGGTCCAGAAAGTGGTACAAGCACAGCCCACTCTACCTGTAGCAGTGACAACTCCTGCACAGACTGCAAAAGTTGCTTTGGTTCAAGGACGGTCCCAAGATCTAAAGGCTGGGGTAAAGAGGACTGTCATGCAGAGAGCAAACAGCGGTAGTGGAGATGGGCCACACATAGGTGCGAAAGTTAGGGTGATCAAACTGTCTGGAGCGGTAAGTTTAAAGAATTCCTTTATTTGATAATTTTTTGTTTTGGCTTAATATGTTTAAGTGAGAAATTTATTATATTCTTGGTATAAATGATTGAGAAATAAATTCCATTCAAAATGTTTGGTGCTAAAACATTTCAGCCAAAGAAATAAACATTTTGTAGAATTCTGACAATTAATATTTTGGATGACCCACTATCCTATGGAAATTGAATATTAACAGACGTTATTTTGCTGACCACTCGCCTTTTCCTTTTTTTTAAATACAGATTCAGTGTTGCATACTTTTGAAGCATGGAGTTTTAATTTGTGCTTGTATTATTCGACCACCTTGTGATGGGCTCTGTATTGGTCCTTTCTGTTTTTGAAAAAAAGCCTGTGCTTGTCTTAAGTAAGAACGTATGTAATCTAGTCTTGATGACCAGCAGAAGCTGCTCAATGCTCTTGGCAAGTGGTTATTCCCATTTATTGTGGTTACAAGGTGACTTACTATCTCAACAGCAAGCACTGAGCTTGTAAGAGTGGTTCCTGAGCACTTTGGCCATGGATGTCTGTGGTTGTCTAGAAGTAATTTACATATCCTTAAGGTCGACAAGAATCATTCAAGACGATTTACTATTAGAGCTAGTGACTCTGATGTGTTGATGCCTCAGCTTGACAAAGGAGAATACTCCCTATTTTCTTTTTTTATATTTCGTTCTTTTGCTCCCACCTGGCCAAATCGTGGATCGATGGATCCTTGAAGGACTTAACTATTGATCATTTTAGTTTAAGAGGAATTCTGAGAAACAATGCTTTTCTTCATAAATTGCTAATAAATGTTATTTTGAACAACATATATATTAGTCACCCTGTTACGAAACACCCTTTAGTATTAGATTCGTATATTTGTCAGAAAGCATTTAGAGTCCACGAAACGCCACTGCAAGCAACAGGAGCATAAATGGAGAACAAGTCAAGACACCACCGATAGACGTCTTCAAATCAGCCCTAAGATGCTACCATCAGCAGATATGGAACACCAAGTGAACCCTGACTTCATTGTCTGCCATCACCACTGTTGAAATTGCCGATACCATGAAGACCATCTACTGAGGGGCCACATTTGACTCTTGAACCCACCATGCCTTCACCAAGGGATTCCTACCAATTAGCGAACCATTAACACCGTCCTCAACATCTCACTATACTTCGTCACATTCCCAGACACCTGGAAACATTCTGCCGCCATGCCCCTGCTCAAGAATTCATCCGCTGATCCAGCCACGCTTTACAACTGCAGACCCACATTCCTCTTACCATACCTGCAAAGGTCTTAGAGAAACTAAAAACCAACGTCTCACTGACATCCTTAGCAACCACCAGCTCCTCGACGCCACACAGTCTGGATTCAGGCCCAACCATAGTACAGGAACAACACTCCTCGCCACAAAAGAATACATCAGCATCATCGTTGACAGAGGAGACACAGCAGCCCTCATTCTCCTGGACCTCTCTAACATTTAACAGTCTCACACCCCATCAGGCACCTGTACAAGATTTGGATCCAAGGACCCACTCTCAACTGGATCTGCACCTTCTTAACAGATCGAATACAAGCTGCCAGCCTGGCACCTTACTCCTCGGAAGCTCGCAGACTCATCTGTGGAGTACCTCAAGGTTCATTGCTCAGCCCCACCCTCTTAAATGCATACATGATCCTTCTGGCCAATGTCATGCATGTACACATCCTCTTCTATGTCGACGAAACACAACTCCTATTCTCCCTCTCTGAGAAGACCCCCAACACAAGAACCAAGTTCACCGCTTACATGACCAAAGTCTCTAACTGGATGAAAGCCAACTGTCTCAAGCTCAACACTGATGAGACAGAAGTAGTGATTTTCGGCAAGAAAACCTCACCATGGGACTCCAACTGGTGGCTGGCCAAACTCTGACCCACACCCATAATATTATCAACAACAACGGTTCCCACCACAAATATCCCCCTGTGGACTTTTGTGGCTATGGGGATTTTCCCATGTTATTATAGCATAGAGAACGTTTAGTTATGCTGGCAATGGACCGACATGTTTTGTGACTGTGCTGTCTGCCTAAATAATGGCAGCTTACATAACTGTGGCACCCTGTTAATTGTCTCCTTACTTCTCTATTGTTTTTCAAATGTTCCACGTGATTTCAGTGGCCGCGTTTGATGCCTACATCCGACATCGTATGACCGCAGATTTCCTCGGGGGAGATCGCAATATTCTAATTGTGAGCTTTATCTCCCCGTAGTGACGGGCTGACTCTTCCCCCTCTGGGCCCCTGTACATGGGATTGCTTGCGTCCCAAGCCTTGCTTTCAATCCATCCCCTTAATTTTTTCAGAGGTAATCTGTAATCTGTGCCCTGGAGTGAGACTGCATAATGGCCTGTGGACCTGGCAGGAGAAATCTGTCATCCTTAAAGCTGCAAGATCATTCTTTGAGCTCTGTGCAGAATTTTAGTTACACAGGCATCTCCTTTGATTCCTCTAAATCCTGTCAACTCCAGGTTACGTAGCGCCGATGAAACTAGGTATGGTGGCTGGGTCCCTCTTCAATTTTATTCGGAGGAAAGGCAGGGGCCTTATCTTCCCTTACATAGAGATTAATAATCTGCAGTACGCCCTCACAGCATTTATGGAGTGGGGGTATCATAATGCTTCCCCCATTCAGGTTGAAGAAAACAGGATCTGCAGGAGGCTTTTGTATCTTCCTCCAACTAGCTCTCACTTTATCCTACACTTTGAGCTTAATCTGAAATATGTTACAGAGTTAAAGTGGCCCCACTACTGCTGTGGGTGAGCGTGTGGTTTTGTACTGAAGCTAGTTTTAATAGAAAAGTTATCATAGACTGCCTCAGTCTATACGAGGGTCTCTCAAACCCCTGGTTGAATTATGTCTGGAGGTCTTTTACTGATATTAATCTCCCCTAAATATTTACCACCCTGGCCTCTGTAAGTAAATCTAACAGGCTGGTAAGGTCCTGCCACAATGAGTTCAGTTATTCGCAAAGAACGGAGGAGGTTTTTAGTAGGCACTCCGTAATTATTGTATTTCACTAGCAGATGGAGAACTGGCATTTTATCTTTCGTTGTAGCTCTCTCCGTGGGAGAGGTCTCTTCTTTTTAGATTTAGGATAGGCACTGTGTGTTGTCTTTTGTGCTTCTCTAATGGGGCGAAAGCTTGGTACAATAGCCTGACGGGTCGGCTGAGCAATCTTTGTTGCATTTCATGTTTTTTTGTAAATGTTATTGTTGTTTCTTCCAACAATGTCTTAGGCATACCTTAAAATCACTCAGCTTCAAGAAATGTCCAGATATTAGGTAGTCCTGATATTTGTTTTGGTGTCGGCTGTTTCCTTAAAATGTCGGTAAGAAGTACGAAATTGATGAAGGGATAACATCAGCTGAGGGAGCCCTTTGCTAAGTAAACACACATTATTGTAGCAGTTGTCATTTTGCCGTACATATGTTTTGAATCAATCTGGTTTTAATGTTTTTTAGTTTTATGATGTGTTTTATAACATTGCTGCGCTGAATTGTTTTTTTGCTCTTTTATGATTTTTGTCTAAAGATCGAATAAATATATTCTTGACTTGACTCTCAGGAAGGAGAACAATAAGGGATTGCAGGCCAGGGAGGTGTCACCTCCCTCCTGCAGGAAGCCACTTTGTTGAGGTAGAAAGGCTGACACTGGAGGCAGAGAGGGGAAACCAGTTGCCAGACTGGTTTCACCTGGGGCGTGTAGCCCTGAGATAGCCACACCCCAGGGGTGGACTACTGAGGTCTGGACACCAGGAGGGGGGGGGGGGGCTTTCTCCATCTTGGGAATGGGCTGAATGGTGCATCCTGGGATAGCCAGATGAGACACTCCACAGGAAGTGGTCACCAGGTGGGAGGGAACCTAGCAGCCCATTGACTACCAACCGCATCCTGCCCTGAGGGCACCCCTGGCACTCGGACCTTGACTGACCCGGAAGAAGTACCTGGTGGCTAGCGAAGAAAGGGACTGTGGCTGCCTTGTCCTGCTCAGGGAGAAGCCGTTTTCCAGAGCCCAGTCAACTCAAAAGAGCTGTAAGGGCCAGCTGACTGGTCTCCTGTTCGCAGCACTGGAACACAACAGCTGAAGAAGCCTGCTAGGACAAGTTGGTAGCCCAATGTCTTTAAACTGCTACCACTGCCACCATGCAGCACCAAGGACCAAGATTCGGCTCACAGAATCACACCCAAGTACGCTGAGCCCAGGAGTGCTGTTGGAGTGCGCTGGGACCCTCAGAAGGAAAGTTATTGACCCAGGAAGGATTGGCCTGTGACTGACAACTGACGACTCATAGTCTAGTGCCGACTGGGCTTCGGTCAGACTGGAGAGGACTACGCAGGACATCGACCCTGCAACCATGACCCCTCACTCTCACCCCCATCAACCGCGTCACATTCACAGCTTCCTTGGAGCTTCTTCAGTATCCTTCATCCCTTGCATCAGGACCACTCCATAGGAATCCATTGCAATGCAGATAAAGTAGCTGGAATAGCTAAAAGACTGCTTCTTATGTGAAGGTAACTGTTCTTGAGGACCTTGCTGGTACCCCGGACTAGCTACCTGCTGGAGTTAGTCGCCTCAAGTACTTCTAACCAACCGCATTGACTCTTACCTTGGTTTTCTTTGAAAACGTTTGTGTCCACTTCGTTGACTTTGCTAAGGCTTGTTCACGGTTCAGTGAAATTGCATGGATTTATTATTGCTTGTAAAATCTATATCTCCGTAACCCTCTATTGGATCTTTTTTATTCTAGTGTCTAAAATCTAATAAAAATACGGTCTATTTTTATAAATTGGTTTCTTCAGTTGTTTTAGTGTTGTTTAAATGCTTAACACTTGTTCCTCTGTGTAAGCCTTGCTGTTCAGTGCCACATCTACCCAGGGTTGAGCTGAGGGTTTTACAGACAAAACCTACTGGACCTAAAGGGGTTGGCAAATGATTACACTGTGAGGTCGCACAACCACACCCTATAATACACCCAATATCCTCACAATGCCTCTTTAATTATCCTCACCAAAGAAGACTGTCATTGATTACAAAACCTCTAGATTGATCGCTCATATACTGGTGTCTCCCACATGTGCAGGAGCTTTTAAATGCAAAAATGCTTTCTGCAATCTTTTCTCGCAAAAGAATCCAAGAAAGATTAAGCAAGGGGAATGCTATCTTTGGCACCATAAGATTGTTTTTTTTATTTTGCCAATTTTGTTCAGTACAGAGATATTCCGAAGTCTTTGTTTAGGTTGTAAATTGTTTCGACAGATTGGAGAGACTGGCACAGAATAGCGATAAAAGCTGGAACGTTGCCAGATCATGTCTCGGATCTAATACCTTTGACAGATTATTAGTTACAGTATTGGGTGTTTAGAAAGCTCACTGTATTGCTCACAGTGTAACTCAGTATAAGAAACCATTTTAGAATGTTAGTTTCTTCTCTGAGCGTGTTTTGCTTCCATATTTTGTACACCACCTTTTTTCTTTTTATCTCGGACTTCGGTTTATTCTGAGAAAATCCAAGGCATTGTTAATTATTAAGGAGATGGATTAATTTGTTTCTACTTTGTGTTCGTTAACTGTCAATCAGTAATCATTTGTTTGCTCATTATAAGTCCATTCATATGTTCATACATTATCTACATTACCACCAAAGTGTAGAGTTCTGTTTCACTTTCTATCCAATCTCTGCATTGAACTAGTTGGCATGGAGAGCCACAAAGAGGTAATCAGCATAATTTAATATAGCTAATGATATCTAGTTTTACCTGAGAGACTCGTATCGATCAAGCCGTACAACCATAAGCCTATTCCCAGACAACCTTCTTTGCCCCATCACTAAACCCATCAAAAACCAAGTTTTCCTTTCTATACTTTTTTTTTCTGTACCACTGTGGCTCAAGCAGCTATCTTCTCGAGGCATATCCTACACATTGGTGCGATCAGATAGGTTGCATAGCTTCACCACTGTCAAAAAATAACTGTATTAATGCCACATTTCCAAACTAGTTAAAATTGCACCCTCTCAGCACAGGTAATTTAGAGCAGCAGTTTAGAGCTACAGTAAAAGCTCCAGTCTTAGTTTACCCTAAAAGCTGCAATGCACTATTAGCCACTCCCAAAAGCCACTCTTCACCTCTCAAGGCCATTCTCCTTGTAGCTGCATTCCTCATGGAAATTGCTCCAGCAGACAGAGAGCAAAACAGGAGATTCGGAGAAAGAAAAAACTGAAATCTCAATTCACAAATTTAGCACACTGTACCAGTAAATGGAAAATTTCCTAGCTACCGTAACGGAAAGTTTCAATTCCATTTAGGACTCAGAAGCCAGGATTATTCTATCACTTTCTTCACTTTATTAACAGCAGCCATTTCATTGTATTTATAAGAAAAACTACAGTTCTCATGACCCATTGAGAAATTAGTTCAAACAATGTCATGAACAGTCCATGAACATCCAATCAGTATACGTCTGCAACATAGTCCTCTGTACCTGTCAGTAGTGCCTCCTTTGTTGTGCAAATCACGCCAAGCCCCTGTTCTCATGCGTCCTGTTTCCCAGGTTCTTATCAGCAGAAATCCAAGAAACAACTTCGCAATCATAAAGCAACATCATAAAATTAAGTCCTTACTAGTCACATGGAGGGTCTCCCAGATTATTAAACTGCGGTTGGGATATGCCTCGTCTCGGAGTCCTTAACAAAATGTAAACTTTCCGTTACGGTAGCTAGGTCATTTTTCATTCTGTCAGGACCTGAGCCAAGGATCATGCTAGTGTAAAGATTGCTTACCACCAATTCCAAAAATAACACTGGCTTCAAATAAAACCTTTTAAAGATAGGATCAGAAAGACCAGTCGGCCGCGTTCATAATATCCTCCTAGCCAGCGCCTAGGCTCCTTCCAAGCCATAACTCCCCGAGTGGAAAGTGCACCAAAAATCTTCAAATCCACCCCAGCCTCCTACATAACCCACCTTACCCAACGGGCTATGATAGGGGAAGAAACCGCTTTGTGCAGTTTCCAGAAGGCGATCAAGAGTTGCCTCTTTCTCGGGGGACGAAATTCCGCAGACATCTCCTTAGAGGCTTCAGACACTGAACCACACACAGCTTAGGAGAATCTGGAAAGGCTGGGTAGTAGATCACCCTAGTATTGTATTTAGTACGTCTACTAACCGTGAAGGACACCCCAGATGGAGAAAAGGACCTTCCAGTAATATCCACGGCCCGCACATCGGAAACCCTCCAGCATGACCCTAGTCAGAATAGCATAGCCAGCTTCGCTGACAGTTCCTTCCGTGACAGGAACCGATTGGGTTTCCACGATAAGAGATTAAGCACCTTGTTGACATCCCACAGTGCCGAATCACGTGGTTCCGGTGGCAGGGACAAACGAATGCCCTGAAGAAGGTGGCAAACAAAAGTGTGATCCCCTGCTGGGGCCCCTTCACCGGCACATGGCTCGCTGAGATGGCTGAGTGAAAGGTGTTAATGGAACGATAGGCCATATCCTGTTGTGCTAAACTGGCCAGGAAGTTAAAAATCTGAACGATATTTGCGCCCACAGGATCACAACCCAGTCGCACACACCAACTGGACCCATCTCGTCCATGCAGACTTGTTGCGCTTGATGGTGCCCTCGGACTATGCTTTTGACAGGAGGTCCTCCGCCTGTTCCGAAAGTCCCAGGAGCGACCATCGACTAATGTAGTTAGCCACGCCATCAGGCAAAGGGACCCTTCCAGAACCAGATGGTGCGGTATCCGGTCTGGATTGAGAAGTAGATTCTTAAATAGGGGGAGACGGATTGGAAAATCCCAAGAAAGTGCCAGAAGAACTTCAAACCAAACTTAAGACTTCCAAATTGGGGGGATCAAAATGACATCCATACTCTGCCGCCTGATCTGGGCTGATGCTCTCGTGATCATTGCGAATAGTGGAGATGCATAGCCCTTCTCTGGCCCCCTAGTCCTGCAGCAATGCATCCGTGGCCGATGCTAGTGGATCTTGTTTCAAGCTGAAGAAGTTGGGCAGTTGGTGAGCCAACCTTGAGGCAAACGGGTCCACAGAGAGAGGGCCCCACTGGGCCTGAAGAGTGGCGAAGATGTTCGGGTAAAGCTTCCACAGACTGGAATCCTGGAAATGACGAGATTGCCAGTTCACCATTCGATTGTCCTGACCGGGAGGGTACTCTGCCGAGACCGATATCTGATGATCTAGGCAGAACTGCCAGAAGTGGGTCGCCAGGTCAGAGAGGATCTTGGACAGAGTGCCTTCCAGGTGATTAATATACCGGACAGCCAAATGTTGTCCACTTTGAGTAGTAAACAGCACTGAACGCTGTCTCTTGTCCAACATCGAACTGCGAAGGACCCAGCCAGGAGCTCCAAACAATTGATGTGTAATTTCTGTTCTTCAGGAGACCTTCACCCTCATGTGAAAAAATTTCCACACAGAGTGCCCCAGCGGGCCTGCTGGCATCGGACTCTATAACGAGGTCCAGAGCTGAGCCGAATACCGCTCTCCCATTCCACACTTCCATGTGGGAAAGCCACCACTGAATCTCCTCCCGCGCTTCGTCGGAAAGAACGACCGCCAGGGAGTATGAGAGCCCTTTCCGCAGGTGAGCGGCCTTCAATCCCTGAAGGGCCCGATTGTGAAGGGGGCCCGGAAAAATGGCCTGGATGGATGCCAATAAAAGTCCTATCAGGCGAATCATCTGTCGCAATGACACCCACTGCCAGGACAAAGTTCTCCAGAGTTTGTGCCGAATCTTGGCCACTTTCCGGTATGGAAGACTCAAGGTAGCTTCGGTGGAGTCTATAACAAACCAGAGAAAGTCCACTTACTGCGATGAAATCAGGAGAGATTTCCTTTTGTTTGTAACAAAACCCAAGCTTTCTATCAAATCAACTGCCATCTACAGCAGGATCGACAGCTGTCGGGGCCTTATGCCAGGAGAAGCATATTGTCGAGGTAAACTATGAGGCGGGTCCCCTGCGCCCACAGGTATTCCACAACTGGTTTGAGCACCTTCGTGAAGCACCAGGGGGCGGAAGAGAGCCCGAAAGGCAGGGTTGTGAAATGTAAAGTTTGTTGTCACCAGCCGAACTGGAGAAACCTTCTGTGAGGTGGAAAGATCAGTATGGCCAAGTAAGCGTCCTTTAGGTCCAAGTTGGACCATCCAGTCTGAGGGTCAAAGCACGTCGTTAAGGAGGTGGGTGCCCTCCATTTTGAAATGGTGGTACACCTGCCACTCGTTGAATCCGGACAAATTTATGTCTGGGCGTTGGCCACTGTCGGCCTTGTCGACAAGGAAAAGGTTTCTGATAAAGCCGCCAGGGATGAGGTGTAGTAGAGTATATGGCTCATTTCTCTATGAGCGAGGTGACCTCCGCATCCACCAATTCTGTCTCTATGTGGGGGCTGGGGCCTGACGTCTGGACTGGGGAACCACAAAACAATATTTGAAACCCCTGGACTGTTTCCAGGACCCATGCATCGCTCGTGATCGTTCTCCACACATGGAAATAATTCGCCAGGCGGCCCCCTACTTTAGTGAGAGAAGAAGGGTGAACGCTCACCGGCATTGGAGGAAGCATGGAATCCCTTCATCCCTCGGCCTCTGAAGCGTCTGCCACGAGTTGGGTAGAAGTTTGCAAAACGGGTCTGGTTTTGATAGTGGCTGCACCTGGAGCTTTGCCCTCTAGGAGGGTACTGGGAGAAAGATTGGCTGGCCGAGCAGCCCCTGCCTCGACCGGCCCCGCGTAAAACCCGGGGCGAGAAAACCCTCTTGATGGAGGTATTCAAAAACTTGCCCAACTCCTTTATAAGTGGCTTCCCAAAGAGCCCTACTTGGGCATCCACCCCCGTTTCAGAATCAGCGAGGTCCCCAAGCTTCGGGTCCACTTTTATTAACAAAGAGCAGCAAAGCGCCGTGGACAGTGCACAGTTGGCATTGCCCAGAAAAACGACTGCGCTCTGAGCCCACCTGGAGAATACCTCCGGTTAGAACAGTGAGCCCGAAGACTTGGCATCCTCCGCCATGTCAAGGATTTTGGTGATGGGGCCAAGAGCGTCCAGAAGCTTATCCTGGCACACCCGCCAAGATCTATCTATGCCTTTTCTGGGGTCTTTCATGAATTTTTCAAGAAAGGTGGCCATGTTGGAATCCAGCTCTGGTTTTAAAGCCACCTTCCCGTCTAACGAGTGGCGATGGCACTCCGCTTTAAGGTAACTACAGGCTGCTTTCCCCAAAGGAGCACTGATATGGCTCGCTGCGTTGTTTGCTACCTTCGAGGAGGGTGCCCAGTCTGAGGAGTGAGGGTGAAGAATGTCCTCCGGGTCCAACATATCGGAACCGTCATCTGGAGCCGTAGAGCTGGTGGTAGGGGGATTAGGCGCAGGGCGCCAAGGCCTGGACAGCCTAGCCACGTCATCCGTATCTCTGTGGGTGTCCTCTTCAGGGGAGACTGGGCGTGTAGTGTTACCATTAAGGCATGTTGGAACCGCAGGTCGGATGGATCGGTGCGACTGAGCTAGAAAATCTTCTCGGAGGCGAGCAAAGGCGTCAAGATCAACCCCCACAACCCGAGGGCGCTTGCCTGGGACAGGGTCCGTTCCCGAGGGCTGGGCAGGAGGCGTTCTGCTCGGAGATGTATGCCCCTGGGAGTTAGACATTTTAACACATTCATTTGTGATCTGTGGTGCTAGGTGCTGTTCCATCAGAGCCATAGTCTCCTCCATTGCCCTATAGAGGCATCTACAGCCTCCTAAAACTCCTCATCCCACTGTAGGTAGGTAAGGGAATCCCCTTCGTCCTGAAAGCCACCCTCAGCCTCCATAGCCAACTGACCAGAAGGGGCACAGAATAACAGGCAAGACTGCTGCAAACCACCATAGGTTAAGCTTGCAAATGCTAGAAGGCGAAGCGTTCAAGGGAAATGACCCAGGGTATGGCAGCTTGGAGAACTGCAAATTTTATCTGGGGAGGCAGCAGATTATGGGTGGGCAGGGCCTCACATTCAAATGGGTCTACACCCAGGAACAAAACCCCTCGGTGCTTAACTAATGTATATGGGGCCAAAGTCTCCCTGAGAGCATGTTCCTTGAGGCCGTCAAGGCCAAAATCATGAATCTACGGACCCTGGGGGGGGGGGGGGGGGACATAAATACCACACACACAGTACCAACCCTGGGATCCCCCAGGGTTCAGAATGAAATTAGTTTCAGGCGTACAGACCCCCGTTGTGAGGGGTGTCACACTCCAGGAGTTGACAGGCAGCGGCGCGCGATTCCAGACCCGTTTTGACAGGGTTGCCGAAATCGTGCATTGCGGAACCATAGAGCAACAGCGCTACCGCAGCGCCACCTCGTAGATGAAGGACACCTCCGCACTCTGCCCTGCACCACAAGTCAGCAGGCAGCGTAGGAGCGCAAAGCGGTCCCGCGGGCCGACACTCAAACAGCACCACAAAGGTTCAAATAGTCACAATATCAATAAAACAAGAACTACAAGGCAAAAACCAGTATGAGGCATAAACAGCACAAGAAGGAAAAGTAGTAGACTTTTCTTGGCTGCGAGCAGCGAAGAAAGAGGAACTACAGACCAGAACAGAGTACTATGTTGCAGATGCTGTCTCCTGATTGGATGTTCATAGACTGTTCATGACATTGTCTCCGGTCCTGACATAGAATTGTAGTACTGAGCATGGGACACAAAGTGCAGTTAACAGTGGGATTATTTTTATGATAGTGAGGATGCTGGAAAAGAAGGATCATAATGAAGGAATGATTCCAGAAGAAATGCTACTGATGTGAGTGCACCTAAATGAATGTCTCGCATTTCTGTAGGGCTTGCACAAATCACCCGCTACCAAGACTTATCTGTTAGCAAAACATGTTTGTGATACAGTGTACGGTTACATGTAAAACAACGGTGTATGGTTGTGGGAAAGCTTTTTGAAGGTGCATTTATGTGTCTGACGTTAGCCACGACCTTAAGATTTTACTTAAATGCCCCCACACACAAACTCATCCATTGGTCTGTTAATGTCATTACATTTTTCTTTTGCCCACTTTAGCATGGGGCATCGGGGCAGCGACTTCAACCATGTGTTAACTTTACTGTGAGTGACAGCAGTCTGCTCTTTTACAAAGAGCACATTGACACAAAATAGTTCCCTTCACTATCAGGGACTGCTGTGGAACAGTGTTTTGTGAGGCCAACTTGTTTTTTGGATCTTGGACAATTTTTATTTTTTTATATTTTGGTAGCTCTTAAAAAATAAAGTTTTATAAAACGATGCAAAAAGGAGCATTGAAAAGACCATCCGTAAGGCAGCCAATGCCAGACCTGTTGGCTTTACCATGCTTGTTTATGTATTGAACAGTAGTACGTGCAATGACTCAGCGACTGGAGATCATGTACCAGAGTGCAGCATATGTTGTCTAAACGGGGTGGGGGCCTACATGCATGTGTCTCTGAATGAAGAACACATTTTCAGGCTGTGAGGAGCATTTAGGTATTTGTTGACTGGTGCAAGTACGTGATTGATTGCATCATAGATGTGTTTTTGGTTCTTGTGGATTGGTAGGGTGTGTGTTTGGTGAATGTTTTATTCACGACTTGAGGCTTCTGAAGAAACCCTCCGAGGAATGTGTATCAGTCTCTTTATGGTTAACATTTTCTACCCTAGATGTGGTTCTCTCCGGATATCTAAAAAGCAACATGAATACCAACCAGAAACATTCAAATTATTGGAGCGATCGTGAACCGCAAATTCAGGAATATATTTGCACATCTGGAAAATGTCCATCATAGAATTTTGAGGCTAATTTTTTTGGTATCTTGAATTCTGCTAGTGCCTCTGGTAAGGCTTAGGAAGAAAATGTATTTAGTGGCCTCTGAAGACTCGGTAGTCGCTGGGTCTCGGACAAACATTTTGTGTCTGGCTGAATGCTTCCCCTTTTTAGGAGCCCTTTTCTGATGTAAGTAGTATCCGCTGGAGCTGTGACAGTCATTAAAACGTTTTCCTAGGTCCCAGCCAGTGGGTTGAATTTTTCAACCGTGAACAATCTACCGAGTAAACACATATCCGAACCAGAGATACTGAAAGTGCACAACTTGTTCTTACATACTTTCAAAAACGTGTCTTAAACTATGAAATCCGTGTCTGATGATTGCCTGATTTCACATTTGAAATCTAAGAACATATTCACAATTTGATGGGGTTAGTTCATACGTTGTGGTTACACAACCTGTAGGTCCATCACTACTACTTCCATGAAACTTTGCTTCACTGAGGACTTTTCTTTTGCTAGCAAAGCTATAAACGTTCTGTTCGTTCACCACGATTATTTGTGCACTTTTTAACACTTATCTGATTTATCAGGTGTCTAAAGTGGCTGATGTGGTTGGTGGCAAGCTGGTGTTACTTGAGGTTTAACAGGTGGATCAATGTAATCCAAAATAGTTGTGGTATTTACAGCTCACATGTTTCTTTTGCACATATTTACTATGTGAAACGGGCTGAACTCTATTATTCCATCACCAAATGCGCTGTAGATAATGGATAATGAAAACATTAGATAGTTCACTACTGGACTAAAGAATCTAAAATATTTGCTAAGATGGTCAGTCAATTGCCCAAGTAAATCTCGTTGAGGATGAAGTGGTTCACAGCATTTGCCTCAGTTGAAAAACTGAGAAACACACTTTTTCCTAAATTTACCATTGTCCCCAAAAAGAAAACATTTTCTAGTTTTGTTGGTTCTTTTGGGAATCCGTGTGAGATATAAATTTGTCAAAGGTCACACCGGTCATGAGTTGCGAGTTATTAAGGCAGTAGTTTGTGAGGATTATTAGTGTCAGATAGATTGCCTAAACAGGTGCGCATATGCTGTCATAGAGCAGGAAACTAGGAGCAGGACTGTGATTTTATTTCGAAGCCTACCAAACTTTATAACTTAATGATTGCAAAAACACATTGGGAGGATGCTGAAAGCTTAACAAGGAATGTATTCTGCCCATTGTCCACCATTGAGTTTGTGTTTTGTAGCTCACATTTGCTTGCCGGCTTTGTTTTACGCCATCCAGCATGCCTTTGTCCTTCACACGGAGGATAGCCTCTTTACCACCTCTTTGACTGGCTCCTTGTATTCTTCCATGAGTGCTCGCTTTCCGAGAATTCTTTTTTAATCCTTTTTGTGAGGCACTCCTCGAGAGTGGTTGTGTTTTCCATCTGTCTCCCTTGTTCATGCAGCTCAGTGAGCTGTAATGTGTTCAAGCAGTTCTGTGTTCCTCGGAGACCTTCTGCATCGCTGATTATACACATCTCTGGCACTAGGAGTTCACCATCATGCATGCCTGTGACCATCCTGGAGTTCAGAAGGTGAATAAGCTGTAAGCAGCCCTTTTGTTTTTATCTTGGCACATTTGTTGTATGTTCAAAGACATAAATCAAATGTCAAGCTATGTCTTCAGACAAATAAATCTTCAGACAAATTTCTGTTTACTCTTTTTTTTAAAGAAAGGTTGGTGTTTAATTTTATTTCTCTGACTACAAAATGAGAGGATTTTGTGAAGTGAACTATGCAACAATCTTTCTGGGTCAGAGAGTGTGAAAGGAAAGGCTGCAGGATGTAATTTGTTTCTAGCACATAACATTTGAATACCTTTTATATTACCTATACAAATATTTCTGAATATATTCGCTATTAGGAAAGCACAATTTAAGCATTTAATTTTTGTGATTCTGAAGTGTGGTGGAAAGAAAGATTTTAATTGGAACAAAATAAATGAATTACTTGGTGATGCACAATGCCATATTCTTCGTCTTCCTGTCCCGGCCGTCAACAGGAATTACCCGGGCAGACAGGCTCCCCTGAGCCATCGCGTTGTGATTGGTCTGAGCGCCATGGATCATCGCTCAGGCGGGGACAAGGAGCTTGTGCATGTTCCTCACCAGGCTGTAATGCAGCCTGGTAGGAACATGCAAAGTGCACATGAACTGTTTGGTCGGCCCAAGAGGGCCAGCTAAACAGATCATGCGCGCTTAGGGAGGGCACACTACTCCTCCCCTCTTATGGCCAACTCCGCCCCACCACTGACTGCAATAGGGCAAATAAAATGATAATAACGATACTTTATTATCATTTTATTTTTCCCTTTCAGCAGTGGGGCAACGCTCCTCCGCCTTAGCGGAGTAGCCTCCACTGTCTGGATAGTTTATCTAGTAACACGGTCTGTGCACATTTAGTGGTTATTTCAGTGGAAATTTGTTTGTATGAAAATGACAGTGAACTACCCCACCATGCTTTAGTAGTATATTTGTGACAATGATCTCAGAAATGTACCACCAGCTACAAACTGCACCCTTAACACTCTCCTGCTGATAACATTTTCTAAACTTGTTTTTCTTGTGACGCATGGATGTTTCACAATTCCTATGACTTAAGTGATGTAACATTAATGGCAGCACCCACTCTCTGAAAATTATTCCAGCACCACTGGAGCAAGCCAATTCTGAAATCCAATTCACACATGAGACCTTTTTGGTACACTTATTTTCAACGTTCTTCTACGCAGGTCCTGTAGGAAGCAGTTTAATGTAATTTAAATAGAAGCTGCTCAAAAATGTGTTGCAGTCTTCTCCACTTTTATGTCAGTATTTCTAGTTAACACACAAGTGCTTAAACAGACTTGTCTTCATCAATAAAGCATGTAAACGGTTTACTGTAGTACCATCTATAATTTACACCTCATCAAAACATTATAACGGAGGTTAATATTGCCTGCTAAAAGCAGTGAAGTGGCATATTCATTGGGCTTTTTACCAGCATCTAAAAATACAAATATATAATAAAAAGCAAAAAAGTAAGTGTGTGCATGGACATTACAAACAATTAGAAGAACCATGCAATATGCTTCTTTTACCAGCAGTGCATATAATACAAGTCTTGGCAGAGTGGGGGGGAGGTGGGCTTTGTCGAAGAGTTTTTATAGTCCTTGCTACCTTAACAAAGCCTGTTGCTAAGCATTGCGAATGACAATTCCTAAGAGACCAAAAGAATAAGGAGATTGTGAGCCTAAGGTTCTATTTCTTTCCACTTCAATAATCAAGTTACTTCCTTTGCACACTTAACTCGCTAAAGATAGTGATAACAAACAGAAAAGGCTTACCCCAGAGTGCAATAGATGGATAGCGAGTTAGGTACAGCTTAACACAGTATTGTCAAATCTGTGTCTCTTCTAGATACTGGGTGCATAATTTAGAGGGCAGTATGGAATAAAGCCCCCAAAATAACTCCACGACTCACAGTGCACACCATATACATGCTTTGCTCCAGCTACTCTGCTGGCATCAATGCGGCCCTCAGCCACACCAGACTGTACATTTTGGCCCCTGGGAATGTGTTTGCGACTACCCATGGTGTACAGCATCATTGAAAAACATTGGCAAAACCAATAGGTCTCAAAGGCAAAACCTAGTGGCTTTGCCAATGCCTGTTCTATCTGAAAGAAACACGTTAATTATAAATTCCTTACCTTAGAATTACCCCCAGGCATCAGACTGGATCCGGAAAGTTTTTTCGTCAGCAGTACCTCTGGGCGTCGGAAGGTGGCGTCAGTCGACTCCGCATCCGTCGTCGACGTCGTGGATGACGTTGGGATGACGTCGCGGCAGCTACTTAGACGCCGCCCTCGTGCGCTGACGTCAGTTCTTTCTTTTTCCGCGCCAGCCAGCGCAGATCCGGGAAGAGCGGTACCTCAGTCATTTTTTGACTAACTTTTTCTCGACTTTTGTCGACTTCTTTCTTCGAGTCTCCGACTCCGAAAAGGTGCACGAGGGATGCCCGGCTTCAAGGCTTGCGGTTCCTGTAGCCGACTGATGTCGGTAACGGATCCGCACCACGTGTGTCTTTTTTGCCTGGAGCGCGACCACGACCCCAAGTCGTGCTCCGACTGCCGGTCGATGGCGCCAAAGGCTTTGCGGGACCGGTCCCGAAAGCTGCTTGAACATCGGCAGTCGGCTCCGTGCCATTCGAGGTCCTGGTCGAGAGGGAGGTCGAGGGACCAGTCACGGAGCCACCACCATTCCCGTTCGAAATCATCGAAGTCTTCGCACTCGGGGTCGGGTAAGTCGAAGCACAAGAAGAAGTCGAAGAAGCATCGTCGCTCTTCGACTTCTCCTCGTCGGTCGGCCGATCCGACGAGGCACGCGGGTGATGGCCCTCCCGCGGCTCCGCGCGCGGAGCCTGCAGAGCCGACTCAGAGTTTCCCTCCCTTTCCGGGACCCGGAGCGGCTCCCGCCCAGCTTAGTACGTTCTACGAGGCGATGCATGCCATCTTTGGGCGAACCGTCCCCGCCGGCGTGCCTTCGTGTCCCGCGGACTTGGTTGGGGGGCCTAGGTCTTCGCTGCCGGCGGCTCCGGCGCCGCAGGCCCCCCTTGGATCCAGGCATGGATCCAGATCGGCGCCGGTTGACCTAGTTACGCCTCCACCGGTGCCGCTTCCGACGGCACCACTACCTCGTCCGACGCCGGTTGGCCCCCCGGCCGGCGTCGACCCCGGCCTCCATCCTGATGTGGACACGGAGCCGGACCGGCGTCATCCGACGCCGGGTGGGGTTTTCATGCCTGTTTCACTCCTGGGGTCCCTTTTTAACCACAGTGGCAACCAGAGGATGATGAGGAGGACTGGGAGGGGTCAGGTGACCCTTTAACTGACCAGTTGGAAAGTGAACAGGACTGGAGAGAGGAACTGGGGGATGCCAGTGGTTTGGACACCTCCCCTGACCTTGGCATGTTGTCTCCTCCTACCGTGGCTACGGAGGAGGGAGCGTCGTACGCAGTGGTGTTGCGTAGGGCGGCCGAGGCTCTCAACCTCGAGCTTCCTACGGTGGCGGTCAGGACTAACCTGACGAAGGTGCTTCAGCCAGCTGCGAGCTCTTCGGCGCCCTTGCTGCCGTTCAATGAGGCCCTCACCAATGTCCTTTTGGGCACCTGGTCCAGGCCCAACACGGGGGCTCCCGTGGATAAGATGATTGCCCGACGCCACCGCCCGGCTCCGGGCGACCACACTTTACTCTCCCAACACCCCACCCCGGAAAGCTTGGTTGTCCAAGCCTCCACTTCCAAAAGCGCATTCCCTACCGCTCCCCCGGAAAGGGAATCCAAGAAGCTGGACCACCTTGGGAAGAAGATTTTCTCTTCCGCCAGCTTAAGACTGCGGTCGGTAAACACTGCATGTCTCTTGGGCCGTTATTCCCACTCCGTGTGGGATACGGTGGCGCAGGTGCTGCCTCCGTGTCCGGAGGAAGCCCGGGCAGTGCTCTCTCAGGCTGTGGCCGCCGGGAGAGATGCAGCAAAGTTTGCCATACGTTGTGGGCTGGACACCGCCGACTCTCTGGGCAGGACCATTTCAACGTCGGTAGCGCTTCGCCTGGATGAGATCAACTGGCTTTTCAGGCAATGTCCAAAACACCTTGATGGACATGCCCTTTGATGGCCGTCGCCTTTTTGGAAAAAAAGCAGACCACGCTCTAGAGCGTTTCAAGGACTCGAGGGCTATGGCCAAGTCCTTGGGCCTCTCCACCCGCCCGGCGCAGTCTGCTTTTCGCCCCTTTCGTGGCTACGGAAGGGGTGCCCCGCTACGTCCCGCCCAGAGCCACAGGCCGCAGCAAGTTACCCAACCTTCGCGCGGCCGGGGACGTGGGAACAACCGTCGTGGTTCCGGGGGCCAGCGGGCGGGCCAGTCCACCAACCCCCCCCTGTAAGGAAGTGGGTTTCTGTTGCAGTAACCCCCCCACTTTTTGCCTGATAACTGATGCACTTTTCTTTGGTGTGCCCTGGGTCCCTGCCAATCAGGTACCCAGGGCCTGTGTTCCTTCCCTAAAACTGCATTACAGCCTAAACCCAATTGGCACCTCTGGCCACATGTCAGCCCCTGGTAAATGGTACCCTAGGTACCCAGGGCATTGTGACCAGAGAAGGCCCCTAAGGGCTGCAGCACTTATTGTGCCATCCTTAGAGGCCCTGTACCCTGACACCCACACCCTGCCTTTGCAGGCTGAGTGTCTTGGTGCAGAACTAAACAGAGAGTCGACATGGCACACATCCCTGTGTGCCATGCCCACAAACACACTGCCCTGGCATACCTCAGTCACCCCTCTAGCTGGGTGCACTATGCCAGTGGTGTGGGCACAGGTGCATGAGCCCTGTGCCCCTACAGTACCCAGGGCCATTCCTGGGCACTGTAAGTGCAGTGATGCCATTAAGAGTATATGGTGCTGGGAGGTTGTCATTACGAACTCCACAGCACCATAATGGCTACACTGAAGACTGAGAAGTTTGGTATCAAACGTCTCAGCACATTAAACCCACACTGATGCCAGTGTGGGATTTAATGTAAAATGCACTACAGAGGGCAAATTAGAGTTGCCCCCTGAACCTAACCTACAATCCACGTCCTGTCTGAGGGGCTGCCTAGGCTGCCACCCAGCAGACATGTTGCTGGACCCCTGGGTAGAGAGCCATCCGCTCTCCCGGGCCTGCAACAATGCACGTCCTGGGCGAGGTGCTAGGCCCCCTCCCCCCAGGATGGGCAGGGGAAAGCTTCAAAGGCATTCCGCCTTTGTGAGCTTCCCCAGACCACTTGCTGTACTCAGCAACTGGTCCCCACTGGTTCTAGACCCCACTCTGGCGGGAAGACTGGCGGGAAACACCAAGGGAGGAGAGGGGGTGTGCCAGCCTCTGCCAACCCCACCCCTCAGGTGGGGAGGCGAGGTGAAGCACATCTCCGGGCTCTTGCCATTTTGAAGATGGGGAGCCCTGCCCAATCAGGACTAGGCTCCTGCCCCCTCCCACTGGAGAGTGGCAGGATAGGGGTGTACCCACCCCAGGGAAGGGACCCATTGGTCCCTGCCCTTTACCTACCTGTAACACCCCTAAATCTAGTATTTAGGGCGCCCTGAACCTTCCTTCCTTAGTTCCAGATTCCGAAACAAGAAAGAAGAACAAGAAACAAAAAGACCTGCCGTGCAGCTGCTCACAAGAGGAAGACACCAACTGATTTGGCCCCAGCCCTACCGGCCTGTCGACCCTCGAACCTGCTCCTGCTAAACCCCGGCGTCTCCAGTGGTCAGCAACCTCACAAACCCCGGAGGACCTGACTGCCTTGTGACTCTAACTACCTGGGACTCCCAAGAGCAGTGGTACTGCTCAAAGCAAGCAACAACCCCTAGTGCCAACCGGGAACCGCGAATCCTGCACCCGCCGAGCCCGGCCTGTGCCTGAGTGGGCAAATACCACGAGGACGTCCCCCCGGCGACTGTGACCCAGAATCCAGCACCCAAGGACCCTCCTCGACGCTCCTGACGACGCCTGCAGCCTCAGAACCAGGGACCCCTCCAACCGCGACCAGCCGAGGGTAAGATTTCCGATGCCTAAAGACACCCCTGCACCCGACGCCCCACGGCCTCCTGTGCCCAACTCCGGGGTGCCTACCCTTCCCACAGCTTCCCAACTTACCTCTCGAAGTGGTGGTCGCACCTGAAGAATCACCGTCCCCGAGCTTGCAGTCTTTGTTCGTCACTCAGCTTTCCCATTGAAAACCATTGGGCGCCCGACGGCCCAAAAGCCCACTGCACCCGGCCGCCCCAGTGCCGCTGAGGGTGCACCAACTACCCTGTTCGACTTCCCCACTTGCCCTGAGTAAGTGACCAGGAGCTTTGCTCCCACAGCCGAGTGGCCTGCTAGCCAGCAGCCACCAACCAAAGGCCCCCTGCCGTCCATAGGATAACATTGGGCCTACTCACTCTGCACCCGGCCGCCCCTGTGCCGCTGAGGGTGTAACAACTGTACTTACCTGACCCTGGGGACCCCTGAGTCTATGCCCAGAACCTTAACTCTGCCAGTCGAGTACTTACCCAAAAGCCGATAACTCACTTTTCTTCCATAGGGTAACATTGACTGGTTTCACTTGAAAATTCTTCTAAGTGTGGAGTTTTGAAACTTTAAAATATTCATCAAAAATCAACCGAATTACGTAAAACGAATTTACTCACCTGTTATCAGGAGAGATCCCAGTGCTGGATCTTGGTGCCCAGCACTGACCCTGAAAAGTAATCATAACTGTACTTACCGGTAACTTGAATTTCCTTCCATAGGATAACATTGCCTGGTTTTTGCCGAAAAAGTTTCTAAGTGTCGATTTTGCAAACTTACAAATATTCGTTAAAAATCACCTGTGTGACATAAACGCATTCTTTCAATTGTTTACAGGAGATGCACCAGTGCTGGATCCAGGATCCAACACTGAGTAAGAAAAAGTAACGATAACACTACTTACCTGATACGTGAATTTCCTCCCATAGGATTACATTGGTGATTCCATGTGAAAAAGTTTCTAAGTGCCAACTTTTAAAATACAATAATATTCCTTAAAAATCACAACTGTAACCAAAACGTTTTTACTCAACTGTTTACAGGAGGTGTCCCAGGACTGAATCTAGGATCCAGTCCTGTGGTAAGAGAAGTAATCCAAAAAGTAATCTATTGCATTTAACTGGAAATTCCCATTGAGCTCAATGTTAAATTGTGTTTGAAATTATGTTGCCTATTGCAACAACTGTAACCATTGCATTCAAAAGTCTATTGCCTATTGAAAGTATCTCTCTGAAGTATCTCATTCTGAGAAAGTATATTTTGATACCTATTGTTGGTTCTAAAATAAAACAAGCATATATTTTTATATACAAACCATTGGCCTAGAGTTCAGTTCTTGAGTGTGTTAAGACCATTTGCTGACTGAGTGTGTACAACAAATGCTTTACACTATCCTCTGATACTGCCTTACTGCTCAATCAAGCTACCACTTTAGAGAGTAAGGTTATATCTAACTTTAGCCTCTGCCAAACCTCTGGGGACTGTGGACTCTGTGCACACTGAACCTTACGTTGGTTCAGTATATACAGAGCCACTTTCTTACACCCCCTCCGCAGCAGCCTCCAAACCCTCCTAGTCCGACCTTTCAGGCCCATCAAACGCCAGTGGGCGGCAGGATTCGCCATCACCTCCCCCACTGGCGCACCATCATGTCGGACAGGTGGGTTTTGCAGATAGACCGAAGGGGCTACTCCCTCCCATTCGAGACTACCCCTCCAGCCATGCCACCAAGATACCACCGCATGTCGGAGGATCATCTGGCCCTTCTCCAGCAGGAAGTTACAGCTCTCTTGGCCAAGGGAGCCATTGAGCGCCTTCCTGTCCCAGAAGTAGGTCGTGGTTGTTACTCCCACTACTTTCTGGTCCCCAAGAAGGACAAGGGCCTGCGTCCTATCTTGAATCTCAGGGACGTCAACCGCTTCCTCCGGAAGGAGAAGTTCAAGATGTTGACGCTTGCTCAGGTCTTGTCTGCCCTCGACCCGCAAGACTGGTTGGTAGCGTTGGACTTGCAGGACGCTTATTTTCACATCCCCGTCCTGCCGACTCACCGGCGTTACCTGCGGTTCACGTTAGGCCACGAGCATTTTCAATTTACCGTGCTCCCCTTTGGTCTTACCAGCGCCCCTCGGGTGTTCACGAAAGTGATGGCGGTGGTCGCAGCTCATCTGCGCAGATCAGGGGGTTTCAGTCTTCCCCTATCTCGACGACTGGCTGTTGAAGGCGGGCTCGCCCCAGGCAGTCGTCTCCCACCTCCAGACTACGGCCGACCTCCTGCATTCGCTGGGGTTTTCCATCAATGTGCCGAACTCACACCTGATTCCCTCTCGGAAGCTCCTCTTCATCGGAGCGGTTCTGGACACGACGCGGTTTCGGGTCTATCCTCCCGAGCAGCGAGTCTGGGATATTTAGGCTATGATTCCGATCTTTCAGCCTTTATCCCGGGTTTCGGTCAGAGTGACTCTGAGGCTGCTGGGCCTCATGGCCTCCTGCATCCTGCTGGTCGATCATGCCAGATGGCATATGCGGGCTCTGCAGTGGGGCCTGAAGTTCCAGTGGGCGCAGCATCAGGGGAATCTGTCCGATTGCGTTCAGATCTCGGAGGGCACTGCACGTCAACTGCAGTGGTGGCTCACAAACCTGGATTGGGTCAACGGCAGATCCCTCTCCCTTCCCCAACCAGACCACACAGTGGTGACGGACGCATCCCTTCTGGGATGGGGCGGCCACATGGAAGAGGCGGAGATCAGAGGCTTCTGGTCTCCGGCGGAGTCCGGGCTCCACATCAACCTTCTGGAGCTTCGAGCGATTCGTCTTGCACTCAAGGCATTCCTTCCCTCTGTCCGGGGAAGAGTGGTGCAGGTGTTCACGGACAACAACACCGCCATGTGGTACTGCAACAAACAGGGCGGGGTCGTGGGCCCCATGTCAAGAGGCCCTCCACCTCTGGACATGGCTGGAACATCAGGGCATGTTCCTGATGGTTCAACACCTGGCAGGTTCCCTGAACGCCAGGGCGGACGAACTCAGCCGCAGGTGCATGATGGATCACGAATGGCGTCTCCACTCGGAGGTGGTGCAAGGTCTCTTTCAACAATGGGGAGCGCCTTGGTTAGATCTATTCGCCACCGAAGAGAACGCGCAATGTCAGCAATTCTGTGCGTTGGAATTTCCAAGGCGGCACTCGCTAGGCGACGCCTTTCGTCGCGAGTGGAGTTGCGGTCTGTTGTACGTCTTTCCGCCTATACCACTTCTGCCTAGAGTGCTGAAGAAGATCAAGCGCGACCTGGCCCAAGTCATTCTTGTGGCTCCGGATTGGGCACGAAGAGTCTGGTATCCCGAGCTGCTCACATGGCCATCGATCCTCCGATCAGACTGCCTCTTCAGGAGGATCTTCTGTCGCAGCAGCAGGGGACGGTCCTCCACCCGAACCTGTCCAGTCTCCACCTCCTTACGTGGAGATTGAGCGGCGGCAGTTGACGTCTTTCGACCTGCCTCCCGAAGTCTGTGACGTAATCTTGGCAGCCAGGCGTCCCTCCACTGAGACGGTATACGCCTGCCGGTGGAACAAGTTTGTGGCATGGTGCACAGCAAAGGCTGTGGTTCCCCTTTCTGCCCCTCTTTCTGAAGTACTCTTGTTCCTTCTCTCCTTGGCCCAGCAGGGCTCTGCTCTGGGCACTGTCAAGGGTTACCTGTCAGCCATCTCTGCTTTCCTTCGGCTGCCAGATCAGCCTTCTCTTTTCAAGTCCCCGGTAGTTAACCGTTTCTTAAAAGGCTTAACACATCTTTTTCCTCCAATCCCCTTCGTTATGCCTCAGTGGGACTTTAATCTTGTGCTAACTTATCTAATGTGCGCTCCCTTTGAGCCGCTTCATAGCTGTCCCTTACGGCTCTTAACTCTTAAGGCTGCTTTCCTGGTAGCCATCACTTCTGCTAGAAGGGTGATCGAGCTCCAGGCTCTTTCTTCAAAACCTCCTTTCCTATCTGTCCATCCGGATAAGGTGGTACTCCGAACCCGTCCATCCTTCCTTCCTAAGGTGGTCACTGCCTTCCACATTGGGCAGACCATTACCTTGCCCACCTTCTTTCCGCCTCCGCATCCTTAGAAGGAGGAAGAGAGGCTCCACCGTGTGGACCCAAAACGTGCGCTCTCCTTCTATCTGGATCGCACCAAACAGTTCCGGGTGGATGATCAACTTTTTGTTGGCTACGTGGGCGCAAAGAAGGGTCGGGCCGTACACAAACGCACCATTTCACGATGGGTCGTGTTGTATATTAAAACTTGTTACTCTCTGGCTAAAAAAGAGCCTCCAGTAGGGCTACGCGCTCACTCCACCAGGGCGACGGCAGCCACTACTGCCTTGGGAAGGCAGCTACGTGGGCATCACTGCACACATTTACGAAACACTACTGTCTGGACAGCCAAGTCTGGAGAGACGGCTTCTTTGGCCAGTCTGTTCTCCAGGACTTTCTGGTGTGATCTTGGTTCGCAGACCCACCACCGGGGTTGGTATTGCTGGGGTATCTATTCTAAGGTAAGGAATTTATAACTAACGTGTTTCTTTCAGATGAACAAGTTACTTACCTTCGGTAACGATATGTCTGTAAGAAACATTAGTTATAGATTCCTTACCGCCCCACCCATCCTCCCCGTTCTGCAAACTGATTTCTAGGGGTAAGGACATCCTTTCAGGGCCCTAGTTTTGTGCACCAATGGTCAGTGTCTTGCATGGCTCTGCGTTTCTGGCGCGGAAAGTCGTGTACAGAACTGACAGCGCGCGAGGGCGGCATCTAAGTTGCTGCCGCTGCGTCATCCCGGCGACCACCACGACGCCGACGACGAACGCGGAGTCGACCAACTCCACCTTCCGACGCACAGAGGTACTGCTGACGAAAAAACTTTACAGATCCAGTCTGACGCCTGGGGGTAATTCTAAGGTAAGGAATCTATAACTAACTAATGTTTCTTACAGATATAGCGTTACCAAAGGTAAGTAACTTGTTCAGTAAGCAGAAGGAGTCCATGCACTGTTAACCCGCAGTGGGCTTTCTTTGCAAGGCTTAAAAAGTTCCTAATGTACTTACATTTCTAAAACAATAGTCACGTTTGAGCTAGCGTTTGAAGATTACATATAACAATGTTCATTCCTTTATAATTTAATTTTGAAGGCCCGCAACAATAAAAGGAATCGACCACCGTTAGGCACGTAGAAGTTACTCAGTAGCAAAGAAACTTTAAACGACCAAATTAGAGTTCAAAGCAGTACCTTTGTAAGTTTGGTGTGGGTTGAATTCCTAAAGTTTTGTTACGTGCAGCCCATTCCAGCATTTGATTGTCTACCTTATGGCATTTTAGAATGGGGAAAGTACTCGAGAAAAAAGTGTCTATAAACGTATATTTCAAGCTTTTGTTTCATATGATTTCAAAGCTACATGAACTCCAGATGTTTTATTTTATTTTCACTTTTACCTCACCCAGCTTGTGTGCCTTTGCCACTGCTTTATCGAATTAGTTTAATACACAGCCTGATAGACGTAACATTGTCACATCTAATAGAAAGCAGTGTAGTGAGGTCTGTGCCATGGAAGATCGGTAACATTTACAGTGACAATGAAGTATGGCCTTTTCAAAAGGATAATTCGTATGAGGCTGCCCTGGGACACTTCACCACTGTCCTTCTGTGTAGCCTGACAATGTTATCTATTTTCTCAGTAAGCGGTATCAAATGTCTGTCGTGAGCACAGAAATTAATTTAGTGTCACCTGAAGACATGCAATTAATCTTTTAGAGGGTTTCATAATACCTTTACAGAAAGAGTTGCCAGTTTGGCGGATTTAGTTTTTAGGGCTTACCAGCAGATAAGCGAAATTAATTTTTCATCAGGGTTAATGCAAGCGAGCAGGGCCACAAAGGCAGTGAAAAAAAGGTTGGGGAATTTGTCAAGTGTTGTCACTCCAGCATAATGCTGCTTGGCGTCTGATAGGTGTAATCAAGAGCCGAGATTTCTATAGAGCGGGGATTAATCAATTTGCTCACCGCTGAATGAATGCAGGTAGGTGATATCTCCTCTTCATGGGATTTAAGTAGGAAAATAAGATTTGATCTGTCAAATGTGAAAGACTTCTGGCATTTTCAATAGGCATTTTTATCAGTATGCTTTTAAGGAGTTTGTTAAAAAATAAATGCATACTGTTAATGTTGCTGGCAATAAAACGCCATCTTTGCAAGGTTGAAATGATACCTATCATATGTTATTTATTAATAAAGATTTTGTGTTGCGTGGACTAAGCCATGGGGACAGTGCAGCAGAAATAAAGTGCTACATTCTGAGTGAGCGAATCAACATGGGATAGAGGTACAGAATGGATGGAGACTGCCCAACAAAAACTGCCAGCTGTCCTGTTAGCTCGCATTGCCTGCCACATATAGACGTGATGGCGGTTTTGCAATGGCATAGCCGTACCAGCTTCCTCCTTTGGAAAAACCCCTGTGGTGGTGCACCGAAAGCATACAATATTAGGGTGTATAAGTATTGCGGTATTATACGATGCCATGTTTCAGTTAAACGTGTTTTTATGCTGATGATATTGAAAACATGTTAATAATATTGTATTTTAGGCTTTTTAATCCTGCTGCTGTAATTTTTGTGTCTCAGCTGTCTGTGAACTTTTAATTAATTTGAAAGGTCCTGAATGGTGAGCCCTGGAAACTGGTCTTTTTACTGTGTCCACTTATTGGCCATGGCAGTGCGTAGCATTTTCTCTTGTGTGACGTAACCTAGTCTCTAATAGTTTTAAAAGTAGGTGAGATTTGACCCTTGCTTCCGCTTCCCGAACACCAACAATTACACTTTTTGATTACTTTTGTGTTGACCAAGTCGCCTGTCCAGGTGTCGGCGACCTAGCCACTGACTCATGATGGATGGGCCATTGTGCAGTTGCTAGATTATTTACTGGTTAGGATTCAAAGCGGTAATGGTGATAAAATAGCTTCCTGTTAGGATGAATATCTAAAGCAGATCTTCCGACTACTTAACAATTATATTTATAAACCACCCAATCCAACTTAGTCTTTTGGATTTAATTCATAGTAGTATTTTGTGTTTTGATTGACACTTTTTCACGAGGATGAGAAATTGTTACAGCGATAGGTTTCATATATGGGGCTAGCTGCCCATTGGTTTGCAAGGGTGTTTTTAAATTTTATTTGACCTGCTTCGCTGACCAAATTGATATAAAACGTATGTCAACACATTTTTCTAAGCTGGTATTCGAGTTACATGTGTCTCTCCATTTGTAAAAAAAAAAAAAAAATGCAATCGTAATTTGATTTTTTTCTTCCGTTTCAAATTCTGCCTCAACACATTCATTTCTTGCAAATGCCTTTTGTAGTGTTAAATTGCATGTTTCTTAACATGTTTTGCAGCCCTATTTCATAATGTGCCACTTTTTTTTAATGTTTCTTTGCAGAGTAAACTACTTCATTTAGCAATTTCTATAAACTGCGTCATCGTTCAAATAAGAGTGTGTGACATGGAAACATTTTGTGGTTATTCTTCACAGTTTCAGTATCAAAGAATTCAGAATTCATCAAGTCTCTGGAAAGAGACATCGCACTGAATAAAAGTTGACCCTTGTTGGAATAAATGTGCAGACATTTTCTTATTGAAGAGCTTTGCGATTGAAAGCCTAGATATCTAAATGCAACTCCAAAAGATTGATTCCTGAAGTATTTACTATTTGAGTCTGATACTACAGTGGGAAAGGATGTTCTCCAAAATGGCTTCCTGTATATTTGTAGAGAGTTCATACATTACTTTTATTTTAGCCATGATTCTGGCCACTTTTTTTTAACTGATGCCGAGAATCCATGCGTTCCTGATATGACATTTGTAAAACCTCCATTGTATAATATGAAAAGAAGAGCACTTTAGCGTATGCTAAATAAAGCCATTTTGTAACCTCAGAGGAATACCAGCTAGCCTAAGCAAATACCTCATTCCTTAATTTCCCGCCTGTTTTCCTTAAATGTTTCCTTTTCTTTGGCTCGAGTACTTGGCCATGAAATGCTTTGTGCATGCAGGTCTTGCTTGTTTAACCTTTGTCTCTAACACCTCTGTCTTTTTCAGTTCAGCGCCTTCTGTCCATTTATCGACCGATACCAAAATAAGATTTTAGGAATGATGTTGAAAATTTAGTTTTTCTGAAGATGTCCCTTAGTTTAATTATTTAATTTTTTATTCTTGGGCCCCTGCATCTATGATGGTTTATTTCAGGACAAAACGTCTTGACCGGGAAGCACCTGTGTATTGAGCAGTCGCCTTGAAATGGTGGCAGGTAAACAGGAGTTTTGAGTTGCCAATTCAATTAAATATTGGAGCCTAGTTCAGTGTGCCCCCTGCAGCTTATAACCGTGTTACTTGTGGGGGGCCTCCAAATCCCCGAATTTTACTTACATATTCATTTAGACCTAAGGTATTGCGATGCTGAAATTTGCAAGTGCATATTATTTTGTTGCAGATCCATTACTCCAGAACTCCCTAATGGGGTTGGGTCTGTCCCACAGCCAGTTGGCTTATAGCTCTCAGCACCACAAAGAGAAAACAAAAAGGAACAGGCTTTGGCAAAAAGCCAATAGGTTTCACCTATGGGAAATCTCTTGCCTTTTTCATTGTTTACATGTTGCACAGAAGTGCAAGCTGTTCTGCTAGCTTAACGATGTGTAAAACACAAAAAAGAGGGGGGATCTGGGAGCTAAAAAAGGTCCAGTGTCCATGCTCCCTAGACTAAATATGTATCACCAGGAGGACAAAGTTCCTACAAGCAGGTGCAAAAAGTCACCCAAGCCCTTAAAAAAGAGAAATAGAGAGTGAAAGAATTCCTAGTTTGGAGACCCACTCAGGTAAGTGGAAGACCACTCTATGTCCTCTGTTGCCCTCACACACCCCGAAGGGTGTCATGCTTCATCATCGGGCGGTTGCTCCTCGTAGGGCCGGTGCTGCAATTCCCTACGGGCCCCCGAAGGGTCACTTTGACGGAGATCTTTTAAGGACCGCCGGATGGTGCATGTGGGTGTGTGGGGAGTGGGTTCTATGTAGAGGGTGAAAAAGGTTGCGTGCAAGTTAGTGAAAACATGGAGGGTCATCATGCAGCGAATTGTATAGATGTACCCTGAGCAGGATTAGACTGCTAAAAAAGTTGTAACCCTGAAGGCACACTATGCCCAGGGGTCATGGGTCAAAGGCCAACATGTTTCGCGCCTCTTTCGCCTCAAAGGTCGGTGGCGCTTCGTCAGGACCAAATTCTTAAAACAAAGTGCACGTGAAGATGAGTGAAACAAATTAAAATACCCTCAATATCGGTCTGGGCAATCACCTGTGCACCCTCAATAAGGTTACAGGTCAACGATGAAAAAAATCGCTCCAGGTCAATATCTAGGAAAAAGGAAGAAGAAAAAGAAACCACAGGGATGTGTATCAGTAAAACTTAATACAACATAAGTGTGCCACATTCGTGTGCACATCAACCCCAAGCCAAAGTAGGGACACGAGTCAAGAATATATATGAGGGCACCACAACCGTGCATGGCATCTAACAGAATTCCCCACCCAACAGTAGCCGCATAATGGCATGTCAAAAGTGGTATCTGTGTTCCATATATTGGGCCAAGGCAAAATAATCTCACCCAATACATCAAAACCCTTGCACCAATAGGGAAACCTCACCCCTAATAACAATAATAGAAGCTCCATAAGCAGGGTAATTGGTTTTAACAGGATCTTACCTAACCGTTTGAAGATACGTGCTCCATCAGCTAGGCGCATGGACCGCCCATATATTGTCGGGAATTCAGCCCGGGTAGTCACACCGGTATACCGACCCCGTCCATGCGACTGCCATTAATAAACTACCAGCAGCAGCACACGCCACTTTAATAGGTCACGGGTACTCGTATCAGGGTAATTTCCTTTTCCGGCTCACAACAAAATAAGCTGCGCATGCGTAAGTCATTATTGGTAGTGCGCGTGCGTTTGTCAGGTAAACTAATCCCTATGCCCCAATACGGGCATGCCGTTAATATCTTAACTCACGTCACTCAATCGCAATACCAAAATTTAGCGTAATCATAATGTCTCCCACGCGCAACAAATGTTGAAGCCTGTATGTTTAAAAGTTGTCCCAGGGCATGTTTATTATATTTACAATGCATATTAGTGGTTATCAGCCAGCACAAAACATGCAAGGTTAGAATACACTATCGTTTCAAACCAATGGAACGGGGGTGAGGAATAACGTGAAGAAAGTGTATTGTTTTAATTTCAAATGCCCCTTAAGGCCAAGCCCCATCAGGTTCGCTATGCCATATGAAACAAAGTAAGGGGTTAGTTGGAAAGGTTGTGCCATATCCTTATCGTTGGAGCACTCATACACTACCCATGTCATGGTAGTAAAGGCTCGTGTACCCCAAGAAAAAGAAACTAAAGATTAATGATCCCACGGCTACACCGCCGTACTAAATATATAAAACACAAAAAAGAGGGGGGATCTGGGAGCTAAAAAAGGTCCAGTGTCCATGCTCCCTAGACTAAATATGTATCACCAGGAGGACAAAGTTCCTACGGGCAGGTGCAAAAAGTCACCCAAGCCCTTAAAAAAGAGAAATAGAGTGAAAGAATTCCTAGTTTGGAGACCCACTCAGGTAAGTGGAAGACCACTCTATGTCCTCTGTTGCCCTCACACACCCCGAAGGGTGTCATGCTTCATCATCGGGCGGTTGCGCCTCGTAGGGCCGGCGCTGCAATTCCCTACGGGCCCCCGAAGGGTCACTTTGACGGAGATCTTTTAAGGACCGCCGGATGGTGCATGGGGGTGTGTGGGGAGTGGGTTCTATGTAGAGGGTGAAAAAGGTTGCGTGCAAGTTAGTGAAAACATGGAGGGTCATCATGCAGCGAATTGTATAGATGTACCCTGAGCAGGATTAGACTGCTAAAAAGTTGTAAACCTGAAGGCACACTATGCCCAGGGGTCATGGGTCAAAGGCCAACATGTTTCGCGCCTCTTTCGCCTCAAAGGTCGGTGGCGCTTCGTCAGGACCAAATTCTTAAAACAAAGTGCACGTGAAGATGAGTGAAACAAATTAAAATACCCTCAATATCGGTCTGGGCAATCACCTGTGCACCCTCAATAAGGTTACAGGTCAACGATGAAAAAAATCGCTATATATGAGGGCACCACAACCGTGCATGGCATCTAACAGAGTTGGGTGGGGAATTCTGTTAGATGCCATGCACGGTTGTGGTGCCCTCATATATATTCTTGACTTGTGTCCCTACTTTGGCTTGGGGTTGATGTGCACACGAATGTGGCACACTTATGTTGTATTAAGTTTTACTGATACACATCCCTGTGGTTTCTTTTTCTTCTTCCTTCTTCCTAGATATTGACCTGGAGCGATTTTTTTCATCGTTGACCTGTAACCTTATTGAGGGTGCACAGGTGATTGCCCAGACCGATATTGAGGGTATTTTAATTTGTTTCACTCATCTTCACGTGCACTTTGTTTTAAGAATTTGGTCCTGACGAAGCGCCACCGACCTTTTAGGCGAAAGAGGCGCGAAACATGTTGGCCTTTGACCCATGACCCCTGGGCATAGTGTGCCTTCAGGGTTACAACTTTTTTAGCAGTCTAATCCTGCTCAGGGTACATCTATACAATTCGCTGCATGATGACCCTCCATGTTTTCACTAACTTGCACGCAACCTTTTTCACCCTCTACATAGAACCCACTCCCCACACACCCACATGCACCATCCGGCGGTCCTTAAAAGATCTCCGTCAAAGTGACCCTTCGAGGCCCGTGAGGAATTGCAGCGCCGGCCCTACGAGGAGCAACCGCCCGATGATGAAGCATGACACCCTTCGGGGTGTGTGAGGGCAACAGAGGACATAGAGTGGTCTTCCACTTACCTGAGTGGGTCTCCAAACTAGGAATTCTTTCACTCTCTATTTCTCTTTTTTAAGGGCTTGGGTGACTTTTTGCACCTGCCCGTAGGAACTTTGTCCTCCTGGTGATACAAGCTTAATGATGTGGCCAGCATTGACAGTGTCATAGTTTTTTTTGTTTCCTTTAAGCTATGTTCCACAGAAACCTGTGCTGCTGTGCAATAGGTATAAAAACAGCACAGGATGGGGGTGGTCAAGCAACACGAGGGAGGAGGGTGTGAAACATAGTGGGATGAGTGGTGGGGCACTGACTAACATAATGGAGAGCGGAAGGAGGGTGGGGGATGGGTAACATAACCGAGAACGGGAGGAGTGCAGGGAAGTGACTTAACGGAGACCAGGACGAGGACCTGGGTGACATAACGGAAAGCGCTGTGCAGGCGAAACCTAATCACAAGCACAGCGCAAGTGTTGTGCAGATGAAGCCTAAAATCGTGTGGGTGGGACTTTGTAGATAGATTTAAAAACTGCAGCTTTCATTGTGTGTATGAGATGCTTAAGTGATTGGTGTTAAGGCGTTTTTCCTACAATTGTTGCCACCCAGCATCAAAGTAGATAAGCACCAGATTCCATCAAAGATAACCCCCCACCTCCATGGAACAACCTTACAGTTGCATGAGATCGCATACATTGTTTGCATGCAAGACGATGATTAGTGCAAGGATACAAGGGAAAAGCATTGAAATGCTCCATGTAAGTGGCACCTACGGCCCCCTGTAGGAAAGTGGGTTTCTGTTGCAGTAACACCCCCCCCCCCACACACACTTTTTGCCAGACTTCAGATGCACTTTGACTTGATGTGCCCTGGGACCCTGCCAATCAGGTTCCCAGGTCCTAAGTTCTTTCCCCAAACTGTACCTTTGTACCCCCAATTGGCACCTCTCTGGCCACATGCAAGTCCCTCGTAAATGGTACCATAGGTACCAAGGGCACTGTGACCAGGGAAGGCCACTAAGGGCTGCAGCACATATTGTGCCACCCTTAGAGGTCCCGTACCTTAACACACACACACACTGCCATTGCAGGCTGCGTGTTTTGGTGCAGAGAAAAGTGAAGAGTCAACATGGCACATATACCTGTGTGCCATGTCTGCAACCCACTGCCTATGGTATAGGTATGACACCCCTCTAGCTGGGTGCACTATACCACTGGTGAGGGTACAGTTGCATGAGCACTGTACCCCTACAGTGTCTAAGTCCATTCTTGGACATTGTAAGTGCAGTAAAGCCATAAAGAGTATGTGGTCTGGGAGTTTGTCATTACGAACTCCACAGCACAATAATGGCTTTTCTGAATTCTGGGAAGTTTTGTAACAAACCTCTCTGCATAATAAACCCACACTGATGCCAGTGTGGGATTTATTATACCATGCACTCGGAGGGCATCTTAGAGATGGCCCCTGAAAAACGACCAGCCTCTGGTGGGTTCCCTGACTGGTAAACACCAGCCTGCCACCACAAGACATATTTCTGGACCCCTGGGGTGGGAGCCTTCACTCCCTGGACCCAGAAACAAAGGGGGCGGAGGTGGTCACACCTCCCCCAGGTCAAGAAGAGAAATCTGTGGCAGGGGAGTTTCAAAGGCCTTGCCACCTTTGTAACGCGACCCCCAGCCTCCCCTGCTATCAGGAGCTGGCCCCCTTCCTGTCTCATACCCTTTACGGCAGGAGAACAGGTGGAAAAAATTAGAACAGACCAGAAGTTGTGCCCACCTCTGCCAACCCCACCCCTCAGGTGGGGTAGGTGAGGTGAAGCCCACTCTTCAGTGCCTGCCATCTTGCAGATGGCAGGCACTCTCCAATCAGTGTAAGGAATTGTGCCCACTCCTCCACGTGGGGTAGCACACTAAAGGTGTAGCCACCCTAAGGTCAGTAGCCCATTGGCTACTGACCTCAAGACCAGTAAAACGCCCCCTAAATACAGTATTTAGGGGGCAACCCAGAAGGCAGATTCCCGCAACCTACGAAGAAGGACGAAAGAAGACTCCCAGCAGAGGAGACTGCAGAGAAGAACTGACGTGGCCCCAGTCCTACCGACCCGGCTGCAGTTTCCAGAGATCCTGTGCCAAAAGTCACCTTGTCCTGCAGTTAGCGACCTCCAGAACCCCTGGGAGGACTGACTGCCTTCAACAAAGACCAGCTCTCCTTTGAACCGCAGCTCTGTTCAAAAGAAGCACCAAAAAAAGACTCCGAGCCTGCTGAGGACAAAGAAACCCGATGCCTGGAACCACCACTACACCCGATGCCTACGGACCGAGTCAGAGTGGCCCATCGGTCCCAATGAGGTCCCACCATGGGTTGACCCCTCCAGAACTCCCCGAAGTCGCCTGCACCCTCTGCAGGGAGACCCCCTCACCCCCCCCAAAAACAGCGAGGGACCCGGTAAGTTGAAATCTGACCTCCATCCGATCGGGCCGCCCTGCGCTCTGGAGAAGAGGACCTGAGGTGCACCTACATCCCTGAGCCCGCCAACTTACCTGCCCAGCTGTGGGTTCCTCCCGGAAGACTTTCTGTACCGAGCTGCAGCCAAAACCCAAAACCGGCAACTCCCATTGAAAACAACAGGGCACCCAACGCCAAATCAGCACTGTGCACCCAGCTGCCGCTGGGGGTGCACCTTGTGTGCTAAATCGGATCCCCCTTTGCCCTGAGCTAAACCCTAGGAGCTTTGCTCCCACATCCAAGTGGTGTGCCCGTGCGCAGCCACCAACCGGAGGCCCCCTATCCCCCATTGGATAACATTGGGCCTCAGTACTCTGCACCCGGCCGCTGAGGGTGCTTTTTGATTGCATACTTGACCCTGGGGGAACCCTGGTTCTAACCCCCGAAACTCAACTCCCAAGACCGATCACTTACCTTTAAACTGATAACCTGATTTTCTCCCATAGGACTGAATCAACAGATTTTTCTGTGGAGTTGAAAATTGTATGAAAACCTAAGAAACTGTGTTTACAAAAACGGACTTACCTTTTATTTAGGAAATGTCCCAGTGTGATATCTAGGCATATCACACTGAGTAGAAAAAGTATTCTGAAAAGTAATCACAAAGTAATTTCAACTGTTCTGAACTTTTGACCTACCTGTAACAAAGCCAACTGTATTCAACTGTATTATTCTTGAAAAGTACTATTTTACTTACCTGCACCAATTCCTGCTTAGTTCTAAAAATAAAATACAACTAAGAAATATGTTTACAAAACAATTGGGCAGAGTTCAGTCTTTGAGTGTGTGAAATCATTTCTTGCCTGAGTGTGTACAATAAATGCTTAACACTACCCTCTTATAAAGCCTTACAGCTCACCCACACTACCATAGATAGAGAGTAAGGTATTATCTACTTTTACCTCTAAGCCCTTGGGGATCCACTGGACTCTGTGCACACTATACCTTACTTTGGTATAGTATATACAGAGCCAGCTTCCTACACCCCCTTTCAACCCAAGGCTATTGGTATCCGTGAGATATGGGAGTTTTAGGGGGGCCCATCATGCTTTGTTACGTCACTGGTTCGCAAAGGCCCTCCTCGCTCTTTAACACAATTCTGAGCCAAGCCTCCATGATGGGGAAAAACTATATTATTAAAAGCCATAATTTAAAGCAAATAATTTGAGCAAACAGCTTCTCACCGCAATGTCTGAAGAGCAGGGGCACAGAATACATTTGTCAATCTGCCACAAGCATCACTTCCCAGTAAGTGTTGACCTGGCCAGCCCAAACCTTAGAGGCGCGCACCCCGTGGTAACGCAGTTCACCTGGGGCCAAGAGATCACTCACTTGTGAGTCTGCTGCACTGGCTGTGAGTCTTCCCAACAAGCAGATTTTTCACTGACTCTGGGTGCTGCTGGTGTCACTCCCCCCCCCCCCCGCTTGTCCCCTCCTGCCACGCCACACTGGCTTGCAAAAAGAGCCAGGTTCTTCATATGCTTTGCACGGTGCTGTGATCTGTATCAGGTTTGGGGGCTAGATGCCACCCCCACACCTTCTCTGGTGCAGAGTGGCGACCATCTTGGGCCAGCCACGTGAAGTAGAGGGGGCGCAAGCCATAAAAGCCAGAAACAGACTACTGCAGAAGGAAGAAGATCCTCCATATGGGGCCTAAAAACAGAAAAATAACTTTATTCAGAGGGAAGCAGACCCTCTATCTGGTGCTCAAAAACAGAAAAAGGACTAAGTTAGAGGACAATAGAGCCTCTGCAGGACAGTGCTGGCTGAGAACCAATTATGTCAGTTTACCGGCTCTTGTTTGTCTGCCTGGGAGGCTTGGAAGTGTAACAAAGCTGTATGCGCGGTGGACATTTTGAATTGGCAGTGTTTCTTTGGGGGGGTGGTCGCGGTGTTGGGGGTGGTAGGTTGTGTTAGGAAATGAACGATTCCTCCTCAATATCAATTTTAGCAGCAAACTGCAGGAGGAGGGGGTTCAGTGGTGTCACAGCCCTGCTTTGAAATGAAACACATACAGCAATAGGACTATTAAAAAAAAAGGAAGAGTAAAAAGAACCGGTCCTGCTCATCTCGCGACCCCGGCAGGGAGCTCCTATGACAAAGAAGTTTGACAACAGCGGATGAAAACAAGTACTTGGACCATGAGATACTGATAAGAAAGAGCACACGAAGAGCATCAGGAAATGATATGCTACACCCTATAGAAATGGAGGAAAAGTAAGTGGCAAGCACGCGAACGAATGAAAAGTACGGGCGAGATGTAAGCTCATTTTAAGATTTGTAGTAAATACAATAGATTTCACAAGCACAGCGCAAGCACTATGCAGCCGAAATCTAAAAACTAAAGGGCAGTACCTCTAATATCAGGAAAATGCAGTTGAGTACATAGAATTAACACCTGTTGCTGAGTTATTGCAGTCTCTTTCTCGGTCGTGTTTTTGACCATGTAGTCCTGCATTTTCAGCCTTTCACAAAGGATTACCTTTTAACTTCAGGGCTACCATCTCCCTGATCCCTGGTTTCTTGCCTTCTATGTAATCCACCTCTGTTGATTGATGACTGAAGTGAGTGGGGTACATGGCCAGCATAGGAGTCCAGCACTGAAGTCAAAGAAACTTTATTTCGGCACTATCAGCATAGAGGCCATAAAAGCACATAATATAAACAAGTAAAATATACAATTAAGAACAGATGGCTGAAAAGCAACCACTCCCAATCCAATGCAATTGATAAAACGATCCTAGAATCTAAAAACATTCTTTCCCTATTACAATTTCAAATAGACAAAAAAAACAGTGCTTCAGGAGACAATTGACTATTAGGAGAACACTCCAAGCTTATGTGGACACAGCAGCCTTCGCACATCCTCTTCCTGATTCAAATTGCTTTACAGAGTCCAGCACTCATCTAGGTCTCTGCTCAGCAGGAATCTAGGTCTCTGCTCAGCAAGAATCTTGTTTCTCCTCATCAAAAGTGAATCTTCCATGACCAAAACTCTGACTGCTTTTTCAATATCAAAGAGCATTTCGGCCTCAAAGCTGTCTTACTCTGCTCATTAGGAGTCGAATATGCTTTTCAAGGCCTTATTATGAACCATTTAATTCCAAACCTCTGTATACAAATTATAAGACACCGAAGGATGAGCCCATTAGTGTTCAGGGCAAAGTATTGGCTCAGTCAGCGGTTGTCACTGCAGCGTTTGCAAAAGGGAAGTGTCTGCATCACCCTCACTCTTTCGGTTCTAGACAAGAAGGCGAAAGCATGAGAATCCAGAGGAAATACGTATGCTCTGAATTCCTCTCATTACTTCATATCTGAGTGGCTTTTGCTATGGCATGCTTCAGCCTGCAAAATTAAGACAGGTTTGACAAATATGCAGAATTACACTTATGGCTGTGGAAATGAAGATGGCGGGGTACAGCAGCTGCAAATAACAGCTTCATGTTTGTGCCAGAACTTAGTCCTTGCTCTGTTTAATTTTGGAGTGTTCAGAGTGTGAGTATAACTTCAGTGTATCTCCACCCATGCATACCTAACTGCCACAGCCAGGTTCTACATGGTTTTTGTACTTTAAGATTATAGCATGACTTATTCTAGCGGAGTGCGTGTGGTTGGGTGTGTTGTGAAAGGGAGAGAAAGGCCTAGGAGTACCAGAATTACAATGAAGGTATTTTCCTGTACTCTTATGGACATCATTTTCACTGTTAGAAATCAGTCTATATGTTCTCCAACCATTACTGCATTGGCTCTGGGGCCAGAGCAGCTTCTCACATGAGTTGCAATGTTCTTTAGCACCATTATGTTAATTAATATCCCCTACTCTTTCCCAACCTCTTTTATGAGGGTACTGTTGCTATTATTGTCTTGTTTATCTTATGATGAAGACCACATCATTTTGAAGGAATAGTGCCATGCCTGGAATTGTCATTTCTCATCATAGGCGTCTTCATCATTGATGACCAACCTGCCCTACAATACCTTGCATAGTAATATGAAGGAAAATATAAGGCCTGCTCTAAATTAGTGTCTACAGATAAGAGAAGATAAAGACCTTCGTAATAAGACACCTGGCATAAAACAGTCCTTATGTACTAGATGCATCTGCTTAGTTGCCCTTCCCCTTTATCCAGTCAAATCTTTCAAATATGATGTGCCATGACCTAAAAGCCTAATCAACTACAGCACCATGTTGAATACTCACCTTTTGAGTTCCGTACAGACTATTGAACCACAACAGTGTGTCAAAAATTCAGTTTGTTAGGCATTGAACGTTTACTGAGTCACAGGATCAATACACTGGTTTAACATTTCGGTATTTTACCAAATACCATAAGTGAAAAGAATTTGCAACCTATATTGGCCAAAGCATAGATTATTGAGTTATGACTAGAGTTCATTCATACCTTAACTAAGCAAATTAATCATCTTGATGCTACAGGCAAACCTACCTTATTTACATATAGCTTACAAAACAGCTACTGACCTAATTCTAGGCCTCTGTTTTCATACCCACATTTCTGCATTTCTTGCTGCCTTTAATGCCTTCATTAGCTGCCAGTCAAGAACTATTGTTACTTTTTCAAAGTTGTGCATCTGTATTTGTCTTCAAGCTTTGTATCTTGTAGAACTTGTTTTATAATATTCTATTGCTAGCTATATTTGGTGCATTCATGAAAGAGGAACATCTACTTTCCTACAGAGCGTATGAAGACAATTTCATATACCAGTCAGAAGGCAACAGAAAGACTTTAGAGCTTAATGATCGGTAAAGGCCAAGGGGCGTTGCCAAGCACCTAAGATGGCGGACATATTCTAAAGACACTCCGCGCCTTATCCCCCGGTTATCCTGGCAATCTTGAGGTGTAGCAACTGGAAATTTGCTCTGCCGCCCAGGAGTATGTAGAGGAGCCCACGCTGATCCGGGCAAGGGGTCTCCCAATGCTGAGGACGCCGAGGTGACGGAGCCCTGATTTGCGGCCTGCGGCAAGCGAGGTGAGCGCGCGGGCCCGGGCGGTAGAGCCCCTCGGCGGGCGAGAGAGGGTGCGGCGCCAGAAAAGAGACGGCGACCCAAGCTGCAGAGGCAGGGCTGTCCTGTCTGCCGTAACTACAGGAAAGGCAGGTGCGGCGGAACCGGCGGAGCCGTCCGAGGCCCTTGCTGGGCTGGAGGGAGGAGCCCCCCCGCGCCTGCTGGGCTGAGAGGTGAGGTCCCTTGGGGCTGTCGGCCGGGATGTCGCCAGCGGATCCTGGGGGGCAGAGTGAGTCCCCTGCCCTGGTGGGGCGTCCCTCAGACAGACGGTGTTGCCTGGCTGGAGGCCTCCCGTGCACCCGGTAAAATCCGAGGCGGGCCAGAGCGGACTCGGCGCCCAGCGGAGAATACCGGGACTGGAGCCGGCCTGGTGAGTGCGGGGGGGGGCACCCATAGAATTGGTGCGGGGCCTCCCCTTTCCTGCCCCTACAACGAGACCTGGACTCGGCGGGGTGCAGCTGGGCCCAGTGTTGGGGCCGCTGCACCCGCGTAAGCCTAAGGGAGTTCCCGCGACCGGCCGCACGTCCTGATAGCCGGACCAGAGCAGATTTGGCCCATTTCATTTGAGGGGAGCCCCCATTGAGCCGGAGGGGGGCTTCCCCTTCCTCCCCTGCTGACGCAAGGCTAGAGGAGCAGCGGGACTGAGACTACGCTGGGGGCAGCTGGGCCCGGTGCCGTGTGACATCCCCTGAGGCTGCTGGCCGCTGCCTGAGGAGACCTTGGAGGCGACGGAGACGACTGGAGGCCCCGCCTGTAACAGAGGATGTCATTTTGTGAAGCCCACATCCATTGACACGTCAGGTGAGCCTGCGGCGGCGCTGCTGGGCTGAGGTTGGGAGTGGAGGGTCCGGGGGTCGGTCGGGTCTAGGCCCCTCCTGGTGTAAAGAGACGCGGCGGTGGGAGAATACCTGGGCGACGTAGTGCGGGGAGCAGTGCGGAGGCCGGTTCGGGCCTATGCTGACCCTGACCTTGTATACCCACACAAGGATCCTTGCCTGCGACAGGGGCGACTAGCTGAGGTGGGGGAGGGGGGATCCGATCAGGCCTAGTCCCTCCTCACACGATCTTTCCTGTTCAGGTCTAATGGGACTGCGGCAGTACTAGAAATCGAACGGGGTGGGCCCTGCTCCAGAATATTCCCTAAAAAGACATGCGTCTTTCCCCATCTGGTTGGACTCTGTGGTGGTGTACCGTCCTGAGGCGTTGGGAGGGTAGTGGAGGCGCTGCGGAGTCCGCGGATGGAGGACACTCTCATCCCACCCCCTATGCCGAGCGCTCACAGATAGTCATGGGACGCCTCCGTTCCAACGCCCACCACAATGCGTCCCCCCCCCCCCCTCCCTAGTCCTGACCGAAGGAGCGGCAAAGACTTGTGGAACATCTGTGGGGGCAAACCAGCCAGACATCGCAGCCAAATTGGACTCGTTACTGGCAGCGTTGGAGAGGATAGGCACCACGCTGGAACAGACGCGCATCTCCCTGGAGGGCAGGATGGACACCATTACCTCCGACTTAACACTTTTACGAGCAGATCAACACAAACTGTGGCAACGTTGGCGGAACTCCAGCCCAGATCCCGTAATTTCGCGACCACACTACCGGACCTAATGGATCGTGTGTGCACCCTGGAGGAGAAAGTGGATGATGCCAAAGGGAGGTCGTGCTGCAATAATGTGAGGGTGAATGGCCTGCCGGAGGGACAGAGGCTCAGGATCCAGAGGGCTACAAAGAATCCTTGATGAGAGATCTGCTTCCCCCGGGTCGCCCTCACCACAGTTCGTAGTAGAACGGGCCCATAGAGTTCCGGCCCGTAAACCTCCGGGGGCTCGCTCTCGTCCCTTCTTCTTTCGCTTAATGAACTTTAGGGACAGAGATGTAATACTACTGGAAATAGGCAAGTATCCCGGCCCCAAGGTGCAAAATGTTACCGTCTCCTCCTTCCCGGACTACACTGCACAACTACAAAGAAGGCGAGCCACCTTCGGCGCAGTCAAGAAACAACTCGGCGAGTTGGAACTCCGATACTCCCTACTTTTTCCTGCCCGCCTTCGAGTTATCCGGGACGGCAACACCCGATACTTTGATTCCCCCGCGGAGGCCTGGGACTGGCTCGAAGAAAACAGACTGACAACGGCTCCTAGGCCCTCTGAAGACCCCAGCTGCACAAGAGACCCCGTTGCGGCCGCCGCAGGAAGAATGGCAGAGGCACATGGCCGCCCGTCGCAGCACCGGATCCAGAACAGATCCGATCGGAGCGTCAAGAAGCACTACAGGTTGTGGTGGCCCTTCAGCCTGTCAGATCGCCTTCACCAATAAGTTCCGCCGGGTCCCCGTCGAGGTCCAGGGGGGGTGCCGACTCCACACCAGAATGGTCGACTGATGCTGGCTCGCCTCGACTTCCGGATGTCACTCCCCAGACTTCGGACGACATTATTTGAGAATATGTTGCTCATCACCCCCAAACGCCTCGAATTCACAAGAAACAGAGACTAAGGGCTTTAGCTCGTATACATGTCCCCATTGTTCCAAGCTGTACTCCTGAGACTTTCCATACACACTCACATACCCAGTGCCCTACCTCCTACTATGGAGGGGTAAATAAGGGGGATGGAGTATGCAAGCAACCTTTCTCTTTCCTTTCCCTCTTTAAATCTGTCCCCCCCCCCCGCAGTCAAACAACGACGTTGAACTAGTTGCCATGAGTAGGCGCAAATATTTGGGTCGATCTCCCTGTTGGGGGTCTGCTCTCATAATGTTTCATGATACTTGGATGTTAACTTTCATTTTTCCCCCTAGAGGAGTCGCCTCGGTTAGAGACTTGTTGCCGCCGCACATACCCTTCCCGAGGGTGTTCACTTCACGAAGGGATACAGACAGATTTACATCATTTCCATGACTAACCTAAATATAATCACATGGAATGTTAGAGGCATTCACACACCTGCCAGACGGTACTCCATATATGCTTACCTACAGCATAGAGCGGTTAGCATTGCTCTCTTACAAGAAACGCACCTAACGCAACCAGAAGCCGTCCGATTACGCCGTCACTGGAGAGGTCAGATCTATAGCACTAACTACTCATCCATGGCCAGAGGGACACTCATTTGGGTGAAATCCGGGGTTCCATGGGAGGAGGAGGAGGAGGAGGAGGAGGAGGAGGAGGAGGAGGAGGAGGAGGAGGAGGTGATGGTGGATCCCGCCAGATGGTATGTGCTACTTAAGGGCAGGTTAAATGGCCAACCTATTCTGTTGGGTTCCATCTATGCCCCTAACACTGACCAGGGAACATTCCTCTGTAGCCTAACGGCATTGCTCCCCAGATGGAGGGAGGTTCCATGGTCATGGTTGCTGGGAGGTGATTTTAACTCTGTGCTGGACGTTTCTCTGGGTCGTTCCTTTCCCCCTTTGAATAGAACCACAGCCTCTTCGAATGCCCAGTCCCTATGTACTTGGATGTGGCATTGGTCGTTGACGGATGTCTGGCGCGAACGCCACCCTCACACTAGGGTTTATTCCTTTTTTTTTTTTTGCCAGTCCACAAGTTGCACGTGCGGCTGGACCGCATTCTAGCTTCGGCAGCCCTAGCCCCCCTAATTCAGTCCACAGAATATTTAGGTCGGACACACTCAGACCACAATCCACAAATAATGCACTTGTCGTGGGAGGCCGAGGTGCCCCGATTCCTGCTTGGAGTCTACAGACGGCGGCGCTGGAGGACCTGGCGTTCCGGAGCTCCCTAGAGTCTGCAGTGATTGGATACTTTGATCTCAATTCGGGATCTGTGGATTCGGTACTGACTGAGTGGGAGGCATTTAAAGTGGTGACCAGAGGGCATTGCCTTGGGCACACGTGGTGTATCCGTAAACAGCTTGACACATCCCTATCCGCCATTGAGCGATAATTGCTCCGGTTAGAAGCGCAGGCCATCGACCGGCCTGATAGGCAAAAGCAACCTGATGATGCCCACACTGAGCGGGAAGCGCTACTAGAAAGACTACGATGTCACAATTTCTTGGCGCATTCGGCTCGCTCCCACGCTACAGCAGATAAGGTGGGCAAATTACTGGCTTACTTAATTAGGCAAGAACACCCCCAACGCCCTATACAACTCTTGGTAGATGAACTGGGCCGTAGGAGCTGTACGCAGAGAGACATTCATGCAGTAATGACAGCACATTACATCAGGTTATATTCGTCCCAGCTGACTAGGAATAACCTTCATATTCAGTCATTCCTCTCCACAGTAGAGCTGCCTACGCTGACGCTTGACCAACTCCTCACTCTGGACTCCCCGCCTTCCCCCCCCCCCCCCCCCCTGACAGTAGACTAAATCCGTGAAGCACTACGGTCGCTGGCTTCCGGAAAGACGCCAGGACCCGATGGGCTCCCCAATGAATTTTTAAAAACATATGCAGAGACTCTGGTGCCCCGACTGCATTCCTTATACACCTCGGCAATTAACGACATGACTCTACCACCCTCGATGTACGCGGCTAACGTGGTTTCCCTTTTGAAGTCAGGTAAGGATCCAACTTCCCCCGGATCATATAGACCGATAGCGATACTAAACGTCGACTATAAAATTTTAGCCAAAGTTTTAGCTAATCGCCTGGTGCCCCTTGTTCCCGCCTTGAAACACCCTGACCAGAACGGGTTTGTCCCTCAACGAAACACGGCTCTAAACATCTGCCGGTACTTTAGGGTAGCTGAGTATGCCCCCCACAAATGGCCTCGGTCGGGCTGCATGGTGCTGGACCTTGAGAAGGCGTTTGATTTGCTAGACTGGAATTTCCCTTTCGCCTCCCTAGCCCGGTACGGTATAGGGCCTTATTTCCTTAGTATGGTTCGGTTGCTGTATAGGCGCCCATCCGTCCGAGTTCGGACAGGCCTCTATTTATCGGACCCCATACAGGTAAGGCGTGGGACTCGGCAGGGATGCCCGTTGTCCCCCCTCCTCTTCGCGCTGGCGGTGGAACCACTGGCGGCGCACATCTCCGCGCATGTGGACATGGGAGTCACCCTGGGAGACGGTTCGCACGTTTTCTCGCTATACGCTGATGACTTACTAATGTACATGCAAGACCTCCACGACACCACACCCTCCTTGGACCAGGCCTTAACACACTTTGCCAGGGCTTCGGGCCTGAGGGTCAATGCCGCGAAATCTATTCTCTCTCCGTTTCTGCAGACGACCCTTGACCCGGGGTATTCCATGGGGGGTGTTCGTATGACGTGGTGCACTGACCCCTTTAGATACCTAGGAGTGCGCATATACCGTACTAGGGAGAATCTGTTTGAAGGAAACATAGTCTGAGCCACTACAGCTATCCAGTCACAAATGAGCTTCTGGAAGACCCTCCCATTGGCAATCTCGGGCAGGGTAGCCCTCGTAAAAATGGTAGTTCTCCCTCGTCTCCTCTACTATTTCACTACCTTACCTATTATTATTTTCCCTCCCTTCTTTCGCAAATGGGAAGGGATAATAAGGGACTTTGTATGGGGAACATCCAGACACAGAGTATCTATGGGGAAACTCTATTTACCTGCTGAACAAGGGGGATTGGGGGTCGTAACTTCGAACATTATCACCTGGCCTCCCAGCTCCAGTGGATCGCCCGATGGCTATCATCCCGACATTTGGCAGATACGGCCTCACTGCAACCTCCAATTCCGCATCATACATTACTACATATCTTCCACCCATGCACAAAGCCTAGACCCATTGGTGCGCTTCTACCCACTATAGCTTTTAAGTGTTTCCGTAGGAGCCTCTTCCTCACCAGGGCTCTCACACCATACGCCCCCGCCGTCCCATTACTGGGTACACCACGAGGTGACATATGCACCACAGCATCTGAATTGCGTCACTGGGACACAGAAGGTATTCAAGATATGGGAGACCTTTACCAGGATGGCTCACTCATTCCATACCAGGAACTCATGTCGGAGGAGAACATGTACCCCGGACAGTTTTTATTACATCGGGCGATTATAGCCTTGCTGGCTTCTAAGTGGGGTAATCTCGCTCAGGAACCGCCCACGCACCATACGATACAGTACCTACATGTGATGGGAAATGGGGGGCACTTGACTCGGTTCGCGTCCTCACTCCGCCAACACACAGAAATTGACCTGACCCCTCTGAAGCAACATTGGGAGGAGGCCTTGGGGAGAGTATTTACGGACCGGGAATGGTTGGCCGTCCGGGGAGGTCCGACACGTATTTTGCGTAATCGGCGCTTTAAACATTCAATTTTTTATATTGCACCGGGCGTACCTCGCCCCAGCCCAAATCAATTAGTATTTTGCTAGATCAGATGCAGTCTGCGCTAGGTGCCGCCTATTAAATGCAGACATACTTCACATGTTGTGGCATTGCCCTGACTTGCGCGAATACTGGGCCAATGTGACATCTACACTAGCTACCTGTACCTCTCGAGATATCCCCCTTCACTGGGAGGCACACATACTGCATTTGTTCAGTAGGAGTAAAAAACACAGAGCAGCCACCCGGTTCCTTGATCTGGGGTTCATAGCGGCTAAACGCCTAATCACCAAGAGGTGGAAGTCCCCAACGGCTCCTCACGCCATAGCCTGGCGCCGTTCCTTACTTAACTGGGCTAAGGCAGAGGGGGTTACATTACGCCGGGAGGACTTTCTTGGGATCCGCAAGTTTCCTCTGGCGCATCACTGGGATGCTATGGTGTCGAGTTTGCAGGGCATGGGTAATGTCACGGATGAGGGGCCCCAAGAAAGGGAACAAGATCAGGAACTCGGCGCTTAGCAATTGGTTGTACACGCCCACAGAGCTGGCCTCACTTACTAACATATGATTCCACATTACGGAGATGCTGTCATTCGGCTCTAACAAGGCCGTCCCCTTTTTAACACATGCGGCAGCGGGTCTCAGGTGACTACCCTATCCTTCCTTTGGTTACATTGTCTTCATTTTGTTGTACCCCATGCCCACAGTTTGATAAAGCAACACACCATGGCTAATATGGCTAAGATGTAGTATATCACAATGTCTGACATTGTACTGCCGCAGTCAATGCAAGGACAGTCCTCCAGGAACTATTACCAGTAACTCATTCGCTAGCTTACCCGCTAATAAGATGGATTGTATGCTGAACTGCATAACTTTGTTGTTGCCACGCAGGGTGCTGATGCACTGTTTATGTTGTATGAAAATATGAAAAATGTCAATAAAAAGATATAAACAAGAAAAAAAAATGATCGCTAAAGGCCACTGCTGATGTGAAATTTCTAAATCTCTGATGGATATTATCATCCCGCAGATTCATCTCCTTGTAAATATTCACAGGTGCCATACTTGATTTGGAAACGTTGCACTCCAGTCGTAGCTCTCTCCCCTGTCACCAGTTGATGCTATTAGCTTTGATTACGTCAGTCCTGAATTTGACATCATCAGAGTATATAAGGAGACAACTGGTGCTCTGCTGTCATTAATAACTTCCCCAGAGCTCTTCTCTATGCTTCACTGATGAAACTCCTCAGCTGAGGAAACTGTCCTGTGGGAACTTGTGTAGTCTTAATGCCTTTCCTACATGCCAGGCTGTTTCTCATCATTTGAGCTAAGTCCATTATTAAAAAAAAAAAAGATGAAGCCAACATTTACAGCTGTATCAGCTGGCCTTGCATGTGTTGAAGCTATCCGACTTTGCATGCTGGATATACAGAAGACTGTCATAATGGCCCTTCGTTGAGCAAAGTTTTTTTGTTTCTTTTGGTGGTTTGAAAAAAGGCAGAAGCATTAGAGTTGACATAGCCCTACAGGGAGGTTGAATCTAACATTTTAATGGAAATCTTGCAGACCTCCTCAACAGTTTTGTACCTTTGCTGCCCTTCAATGAGGCCTTCTGGTAGCCCATTCTGACTTTGTATCAGAAACCCTTCTTGAGCCTGGCACCCCACAGACAAATCATTAGATAACACAGGTGTGCCCCATGTGATCTGAAATTCTGGTAATCACATCCTTCACTAGCCGTCCAAGGCAAAATTCAACCTAAGCACACTTCCCATGGCCTCTCCAGACCGAGAGTCTATGAAACTGAACTCTGTGGGCCATAAAGACTTTCCATCTGCCAATCTTGCTGTCCACACAGATAATGCTACATGACAGTATGTCGATGTCTTTTGGAAATTGGCAGTTATGACAGACGTCAGTTGCCCTGGCCGCATGAAGAAGCTCTTTTAGATCTGGCATGCAAGACATCACAGGCTGTCTACTTGCAAAAGACATATTGTCTTCCTCTTATTGTGTTTGTCCCTCTACTAGTATTTATTCCCTTTCCCTTCCTTTTGATTGGCTGACTTGTAGTCTTCTACTCTTGCTCACATTTAGGGAACTAATTTTTCTTTTTAATTCAGCACTCCATGAGAGTGGTTGTGTTTACTAGCTCTCTCCTTCATGTGCAGCTTCCCTCCTTCAAATACCTCCCGACACTGTGCTGCTCCACACCCCTCTCAGCTTGTCTGTAAAAGCTCAGCAACTGAGTTTTTTCTCCTGCATTCCAGATATTGCATCACAGTGCATGTTTTGGCGCACACAAATGCTTTTATGTCGCTTTGTGAAGATCCACCTGCTTTACTCACTCAGCTAGCGTCTAAAGCATGAGGTGTACTTAGCATGACACTTCTTCTGGGTACCTGTAAATCTGCTACCTGGGCTCCTACAGAGGACTAAATGGTTGAATCCTGTGGAACTTAAATAAGACTGTAGCAACTGCTTCCCTTTCTGTTCTGACGCTTCTTTATTTCTGTTCAGAGTATCCTGACTGAAAAGTATTTTTGAAGAATAAACTGTGCCATTTATAAAGATTTAAAACCTTGAATTTACTGTATAGTTTTTGATGTACCGTAAGATACATTTACTTTCCCGCATGCATTTTTTAATGTAAATAATACTTCACAAACAGACATTGGCAAAGCCAGCACTTGCATTGTAAGGGTGGTATCTTGTGGCTTTGACAAAGCTTGTTAGATCTGGTGAATGTTGGTTTGCCTGCTTCCAACTAAATCTTTGTGCTGCCTATATTCTGTGGGCAGCAAAGCTCAATCCATCCATGGATGTCACACTATGTTGCTATTTTGCGTATTTTCTGCAGTTTTCATGCAGTGTCCATGCAACTCTTCTTGATCGAGCCCTTTGATGGCAAGTGCCTGTTAGGAGAGAAGGATAGCTTCTCCATTAAATACTTAAAAACAGCTTGAGCCATTTCATGCTTGCTCCCCCCGTTGTACTGCATGTTTTGAGGCTTCTCCAAGGCACAGCAGTCCTAGCAGCACCAGGCATCAAGGTCTGCCCAAATACCACAACAAATAAACCTCTCCTTTAAAGATCAAAGTGGTTCTAGGAGATACCTCCACCAACAGCATCACATCTGTCCCTATCCTCTTCTGCTGGCTACGTTGACTTAAAGCCTTTCCTAGTTCCTGCTCATTTATGCAACCAACGTCTGGTGGGAGGAAGGTCACCCATTTTCCCACAATGGATAAGTTAGTTAATCCGCAAGGGCTACGTCTTCACTTCAAACCTGATAATTCTGCAGGATAACTTTTAGATTCTATCCCTGAGCAAAGTCCTCCTGTCCCTCAAGCACTAGAAGTTCACAGTATTACTGTTTGGGCTGGCAGCCACGCCGAAATTTTTTAAACAAGTGCTGAAATTTGTGATGGCTTCTCTGTGAAGGTCGGAAGTTCATGTAAGGTAGAGGCTCCAGATGTGGTCATGGAACATTTTTATTGCACTATGACCTTTCTTAACTTTGGCTTTACTTTTACCTCCCAGAAGTCTCAGCTTACTCCTGACCTTCATAGAACGGGGACTGGAATCAAACAACAAAGCTTGTCCTCCGAGAATTGCTGATATTCTGGATATGATCTTCATTTTTCTGATCAGACACTGTCTCTTCTGCAAGTCTTACACCTGCTGTGTTTGATAGCCATGCATCCTTTTGATGCGGATGAGAGCCCTTCTGGTGGGACGGAGGGGGGGCAGATAAATTGTGGCTTCAGCACCAGGGGAGCCTATTGGCGACATTGCAGATCTTCAAATCAGTCCTCTCCAATTTGCACTGGTTACAATAATGTTCAGACTAGAAGGATTTCTTGTTGCTGCCGATTTAAATATTAGCCGGTTATGGACCAGTGGGGAAATATTTTTGCCCGTGGCTCAGTAAACTGTCACTGCAGTCATCAATGCCCGTGTCTGCCTGGTGGTCCTTCAAGTCTGCAACATTCTTGCCAGTTATCTTGTACTATTGCAGATTTATTCACCATACCTCAACCACACCACAATTCTTCACTAACAATTTGTCAAAATCTTCACTGATTTTATGGGAAACTATTCAAGTCAAACTTTTTGTTGCAAATGCTCCAAACGTTTACATCCTGATGATCACCCTTCATGAACCCCATCGCTGCTAGGCCTTTTTCCCCTCTGTGCTAAGCTTTTTATTTTGGATGGTTGGGGCAGTTCACGCTTAGGCCTCTGTAACTTTTTGTCTACATAAGGTATCCATGCCAAATTTGCGTCCTTTACTTCCACCATCTTGAGGATATTAAAGGTACCCAGGGTTTGTGGATTCCCCCGGAAGGGACCGAGAAATGAGCCAAAATACAGCTAATGTTTGTTTTTTCCCAGAAAAATGGTAAAAAAGTGCTGCAGAAGAAAGCGTCTGTTTTTTTCCCCTGCAAACGGTATCAGCAAAGGGTTTGTGGTGCTAAAATCACTATCTTCCCAGCTTTCAGGAACAGGCAGACTTATGTCACAAAACCAACATTTTCTACACAGTTTTGGCATTTTACTGGGACATAGCATATTTTTTGTCCTTTTTTTTTTGTGCTTTCAACTTCCTTCCAGTTAGTGTTAGAAATGGGTGGGTAAAGCAATAATGGATCCCGGTAAACTATACATTTCTGGAAAGTAGACAAAAGTCTGATTTCAACAAGGGGTCATTTGTGTAGATCCTTCAAGGTTTTCCTATAGAAACTACAGTTGAAGTAAAACAATATTGAAATTGAGTTGGAAAAAACAGCCATTTGTGCCAACTCTTTGACCTGTGACTTCTCTTAAGTATGGCAGATTTTTGAAAGCAATATGCTGTTATGTCCGCTGGACCCTTCTGGCTGCGGGGATATATAGGACTTGTGGGTTCACCAAGAACGCGATGTACCCAGAGCCAATAACATAGCTGCGTCTTGCAATGTTATTTCGTTGTGAACCGGGTATATAGCAATTCATTTGGTAAAATATAAGGAGTGAAAAATAGGTATCAAGGAAAACCTATATATTTCCGAAATGGGAACACAATGTAGAGTTTAGACGCAGTGCTTATTTGCACATCTCTGAAATTGTGGTTACCCATGCAAACATGTGAATTAGAGGACACTTTTCAAAATTACTTATTTTTTACACATTGTCTTACATTTGGAAGGCAGAAATGCAAAGAAAGTCAATTGGTAATAACACTTGTTCTACTATTCTGTGTCTCCCTAAGTCTCCCGATAAAAATGGTACTTCACTTGTGTGGGTAGGCCTGGTGCCTGCGACAGGAAACGGCCCAAAACGCAACATGGACACGTCCCATTTTTCCAGTGAAAACTGACCCTTTTATCCAATGTGCCTAGCTGTGGATTTTTGACCCTAGCTCAGCCGGGATCTAGGGAAACCTAGCAGACCTATGCATTATCTAAAACTAGACACCCAGAGGAATCCAGGATGGGGTGACTTGTGTGGCTCTCACTAGGTTCTGTTACCCAGAATCCCTTGCAAATCTCAAACTTTGTAAAAAAACAAACAAAAAAAAACCCACATTTTCCTCAAATTTCTGTGATGGAAAGTTCTGGAATCTGCGTGGAGCCACAAACTTCCACCGACCCAGCATTCCCCCAAGTCTCCCGATAAAAATGGTACCTCACTTGTGTGGGTAGGCCTAGTGCCCGTGACAAGAAACAGCCCAAAACGTACTGTGAAGACTTCAAAATTAACGATTACAAAAATACCTTCTTTCGTGAGGGAGTCACCTGCGTTTTTGATCCTGGGCTCAGCGGCCATCTAGGGAAACCTACCAAAACCACACATTTCTGAAAACTAGACACCCGGGGAACTCCAGGGAGGTGTGGCTTGCTTGGATCCCCCCCAACATTTTACTACCAAATCCCCTGCAAATCTCAAATTTAGCTAAAAGAAATCACATTTTCCTTACATTTCTGCAAAGGACACAAATGACCTTCCACCCAGCGGATTGCTGGCTGGTAGGAAATTTGTGTCAGCCTGCTGATCCCACAACTTTCCCACACAGAAATTTGAGAAGAATTTGATTTTTTTCCGTTAAGTTTGAGGTTTGCAGAATATAAAAATGTGCTTCATTTTTGCTTTCCTAACCGCTGAATGCATACAGTTCATTTACGGGTATTTACTTTTTGTTGTGTGGTGCAAAAAAACGAAATGCTATAGCTTTTCCTTTCAAACTCCCTGTATCCCAGCAAGATTGTCACATAATTCACTTAAAAGACCCCTCTCACTTTGCATTCAGAGAAAGAAAAGTAAGCCCCAATTCCCATGTTAAAAGAATAAGCAGCATTTTGTCAGAAGACACAGCCTGACACTTGACCTCTGTCTTTGAAACACCAACAAACGTGACCAGATGAACACAGAATTTAAAGGCATCTTTATTTATTGCTTAGACTTTCCCGAACTACCAAAAATCGGCTCACGACCCATCAGTGATTTGTGACCTACAGTTTGGGAAGGGCTGGTCTAGATATATAACAGACCAAACCATTGTTACTTTAAAATTATTCCCTGGTTAACCAAATCTACTCATTCATACTACCTAGAGAGTATTACTTTGCAACTCATTCATAATCTGGAGAATCTGCGGAAAGGTGTATCCATCAAAAGAAAAGGCTACTTACATTTGTTAACAGTATTTCTGTTAGATACATTCTCTTCCTACAGATTCCTCTTTACATTCAGTTCTTCCTCGATGAGTTAATGCAGAGATTAATTAGATCTTGTGTATGCAGACATATGTGGTCTCTTTGGTGCTGTCATTGATGCTCTACCGCTTCCTCTCCACACACCTCAAGGGGACATGGCAAAAGTGTCCGGAACACACATCAGTCCATCGATAGGTGACTTGTATACATAGATGTTGTCACATACAAGACTGGCAGAGTTGTGGCTGAGGCCTCATGATGTCGCAGGATAGCAATTGCTAAGTTTTTGGATGCATTCTAGTGTCTAGAGGATATTCATAATGTGAGGAATCTGCAGGAAGATAATGTATCTACCAGAAATATTGTTACCGAAGGGAAGTAATTTTTTGTTGGTTGTGTGCCACACTTTCCCGGGAAGACATTCATTTTTTGCTTTACCAGAACTGTTGATGACTCAGTCTCTGTTGCTTGCTTCCTAGATTAGAGGGGAATGCGTGAGGAGGAAGAACTAAGGGTATTTCAGGTGGAAGCGAAACCGAGGAGAGAGTTCCTCTTCTTTTGTACTCCATTTACCCAAAAATCAGAGTTGTGCTCAGTCCTCAGTCAGATGGTATTAAAAGTAATGAATAAATAAATCTTGGATTGTGTATTCTGAGGTAGCCCAAACCTCAGCTGCCGCTCTGCGACCACTCCATTGTCATTACATAGGGATGGTGGTTTAACATGAATTGTTGCATTGTGACTAGAGGAAGCATATTCAAGGAAAGCAGGGCTGCAACACAGAAACGAAAATAGATCAACTGCTTTTTCTTCACCCAAAATCCAAATCACCATAATAATGAAGACAATTTTATCTACCTAGATTTGTCTAAAATGTGCCTCAAATTGTCCCTATTAATCTGTGCTTCAGCGTAGTAAAACAGTTGCTTTTTAAAAATATTCTCAGTTGTCTTTTTTTTATTTTTTGGACTGTTCTGATTTTCACCAGATTGTATTGGCCAGAGTGTTTGTGTGGAGCAGGAAACTGGGTTTGGTCTCTGTTGACCAGATGGATTCCCTATAGAAGGACTCTTCATCCTGGAGCAGAAATTGAATATAAAGTAGTTTTTTCATGTATTAAATTTAATTTAAAAAAGGGTAACTGTTTTGATCACAGTCTATAATGATAACTCTTTAAATAGTGTTTCATACCATATGTCTGTCGTTACTATAACTCTGCAACGAATGTGTGTGATTAATGCATAGTTTTCTCACCTATGAAGCATAGAAGGCAATATTGGCCTTCCCAGAATTCAAAGTTATGACTTGCAGATCACAGCAGATGACAGCTTCAAACATTTAATTCACTGATCTATTTTTCCAGCATAAGTTGTTTAGCTCATTAAATGTTACTGCTTAAAGGTGGAACCAGGTAATAACCTGAAAAGTTGGTTTCCATTTTCAACTTGCAGGTGTTTAGAGTTTAAAATTCTTTTGCTTGTCTTATTATTGTCTTGGTGAGAATCTGATTCTCTCACAGGAAAGTAATACTTTAATTTTTTCAGCAGGGAGGAGAGAATGCTGGCTTTACTTACTTAGAGGGCCAGACCCAGCGAGTCCCGCAATCTCAGCAACCTCAACAACTAAGAGCGCAACCTGTCCGAAGAGTCACATTGACGAAAGCGATAGCCCCGCAGCAGACCCATATACAGGCAACGGTTCCACAGGGTGTAAGAAGCATCCAGGGAATACACCAGCCAAAACAGGTAACTATTTGAAATATCATATTCCATGATATTTATTGTAAAGTAAACTTAATCAAAGCTTGATGACGCAATAATGATAGCCATATACTTTTTTGTGTTCATGCATTTTAATGCAAAATTCAGGAAGTAATTCAGTAATAAATCTATTACAAGCAAATGCAGAGTGGTAGTACAACTTCTACAGTTATAAGAGAAAAGTTTGATATGTGTGATATTACATGGGCAGAAAATAATCAGTTATTTGGCTGGTTGTAGTGCATAATGCTACACTCCAGTATATTTATGAAATAAAGAAAAATACGTAAGAAAGGACTCTCGAAATGTAATTCAGCATGTTGATAAAATGCTTTAGAAGCCAGGCAATAGCTTACTGTCATTGGATTCAGTGAAGGAGGTCCAGGGTAGCAAGATTATGCTTTACATCCAAACACGTAGCCAGGGAAGAGGGTAAAAACGGTGTTCATCCTCTAAAGCTATGTATCTAGTCCATCCCATAATAATCTTTCCGTAGGGGTAGATTTTGAGATGCTAAGGGAGGAGGTATTGTCTGAGTTACGTGTAAACAACAATCAGGCCCACCAGAAATGGAAGGACAGATTTATGGCAGATTTCCATTCAGCCACACTAATTTTTGTATCCATCTCCAGTAGGTCTTCTAGAAGCAAATCACTAATTTAGTCTAGGGATGAGATCAGTTGCATATACTCTAAATATACCTTATACTTAATGCATGTCTAATAAGTGGTCTTTCTGAAATCAGGGCTTCTGGTTCTTTTGTTTTTACCTTCTACTGGACCAGTCCCTGCTTTATTCATGGAAACCGTTAAATTCTTAGTTTGCTTTTCACTTGGCATATTGGTTTTCTGTATTTTGATAAAGTATTTGAACATATTTGCTCATTCTGCTTTTGGTTTTGATGGGAATTTGAAGCCAGCACCACGTTTTGTGGTATTTTCTTCAATCTCCCTTCCATTTTTCCTGTGAGAAAAATTAACAGATTGTATTTGAGAAAAGAACCCTGATATTGTGTGAAGAACACGGTGTTAAAACCAAGTATTCCACAGTCGATAATGTAGCTATTTTTCAATCCATTTTAGATAAATGTGCCACTAAAGAAGCAGTCAATTTATACTGCTTTTATTGAGTTTTCAACTGCATTTGACCGTATTGCCCATTCACTCTTGTGGAAGAAACGTACGATCCTGAATGTCTGTGCAGTACTGTTAAGACTGCTAATAGCTTTACATGCCTCTGTCTGGTGTAGAGTATTGTTAGGAGGTGACAGAGGACACACAATCATTTTAAATTGGGTTGTCTTCTGCCCATTTACTTTTTTCATTATATCTACACTATTTTCCCTCCTGCTTTCATTGCATTAATAATTTCCCTGCACACTTAGTTTCCTTCGGTAGTCATTCACTTTTATATGCAGATGACCTAATTTTATTTAATCTTTCGCCCATTGGTTTACAGCGTAACCTAGATATTTTATATTGTTATGCAGTCAGTCATTATCTTAAAGTAAATCTTCAGAAGAACTAAATAGTTATATTTAAAGCTGGCAGGTGAAAAGTATAGTTTGAAAATGGGGTTTCAGTCATTGGAACGTGAATACTTGTCCTTGTCTAGGTAGACTTTATCAAAGTCACCAACCTCATATTGATGATAGGCTATCTCTCAAGGGGTTGCTTTCATTCAGCAGAGAAAAAACATTTTAACCACTTAACGGAAGTTTTGAAAAGCAAAGATTCTGCCTATTGTATTATATGGAGTTGAACATCTCCTCACGGTTTATGGCCTTGTCTCCAAAACAATAGAAGGAAAGATCCTATAGCCATTATTAAAGGTAAGGTCTCCACACGGTACAGGTCTTATTCCTAGAATTCGGCTTCACAATTATTAATTTCTTAGCATGCTCTGCAGTAGTGTGCTGGGGCTACAAATGACTGCATTTGACTGAAGGAACACACAAATGATTCTTAAGAAATGAATTCCCTTTAGAGGGGACTCCTGTGACTACCTTCTTTCAGAATTTCCATTCTGCACTAACTAGGTTAGATCTATGTAGGGATCATTTACAAGTCTAGTGATATAGTCAGTTAAGATTAGGGCTAAAACCAGGGGCACCTTTGCCATGCTTTGAAGTGGCTCACTCCATAAAAGGATACAATGTTGTTGCTAATTGCACAATTTGAAATGGGTTGCAGCCCTACTTAGTCCGTTCTCTTAAATGTAATATCAGATGATTCCTTTTCCTATTGTCATCTGATAGGCTCCCCACAGAATCGGTACTACAGTCATGGAAGAAATGTTCCACCAGAAGAACGGATCTACACCTTCTGTAGGGATGGGGTACAAAATCTCGGTCCTTTGTTTGCTCGGCCTAGACTTTGCAGTATCAAAGTTTTCTATTAGTTCTTTGTTGACGAGGGAAAGTTTGTGCGCTGAAAATAATATTTTAGCTTTAGACTCACCCACCCCCATGGCCCCCCCAATGATTTGGATTACATGTTTTATTGTATTGTTGACCTCAGTTGAGGCCTATATCAATAGAGTGAGTATTGATTGATTGATTAATTAACTGAGTAATATGAACAACCTATGGAGAGTATGGCAAGTCTACTCATGCTGAACAGTTATCTACATAATAGATTTTGGTAGACTGGTCTAATAAAGACAGAGATTGCCCAGTATAACTTTCTGGGAAATCGGTGGCAGAGTGGTTCAAAATCGTGTGTTTTCAACATTTTTATCCCTTTCTCAGTGATTGGTGCTTTTACTGTCTTTTAATAGTTCTTACTTGCGTGAAACATAAGGAATCTAGATTTTCCCCCACTGGTCAGTTTGTTGGAATTCTTATCTTGGTAGTCCTATCTCTTGAAGCACACAGATTCATAATTACTTCAATTTAAGTAGAAACAATCACACCCTGACAGCATTCAAACGGATATAGCTAACTGCACCCCTACAGTGAAAGAGTCCTTACCATTTACACAGATTCACAGCTCCCTTATAGCTGGTTCCTTGGTTCAGGCCCGCTTCAAGTTTGTGGGTGCTTCTGTGGGCGCAAGGAGAGGAGGAAAAACAATTGTGAGTGAGTTATTTCAAGAAGTCTTTACTCTGCGCTTAAGAGCTGTCTCTGAACACGGAGAGAATCCTCTTTCTCCTCCTTTGTCTGATCTCTGGCAGGGTTTTTGTGTGTGTGTGTGTGTCTGTCTGTCTGTCTGTCCCCAGAAGCTTCACCACGCTGGCTGACTTCCAAGCCCCATCTGTGACAAAAGAACCTGATGCGTGTTTTGAGAGAGCAAGTTCAGAGCAGCCAGTGACAGTAAACTCTAAAAACTGTAGCCACTGAGCGATACGTTTTTGCCCGCCTGGTCATGCTCCCATCCCGGGCGCCTGGCAATTCAAGGAACTGCAGCAATTCTTCAGTGTCCCCAGCAGATCCAAAGAGAGAAGCCTCAAGATAAGGTCAGTGTCACTGGATCGCTCAGAGCAACAGCGGTGCAGACAGTGAGCAGGACTGTCCGAGAACACCTGTGCACCCACGATCTCTGCCATCATGGCTAGGGGAGTAGCCAGTTAGCACAGCGTGCAGTGAGACCGTGCTTATGAATTACGCTGTCATCCTCACCTCTGTAATCTGTTCTTCACCTTTCTGTATTTTTTCCCAAAACTTCTTTCTTCAATAGCATCTCTTTTTCCTCCTAAACCTCTCCCCGTTGTGTTCACCCCAGTCCGTTTCCTTCCATCTGTCCTTTTCAGATAAAATGGCAGTTTTTGTAACTATTCTTGCATTTGAATATTGTAGATTGTATGGTCTTAAAAGGGCCTTTAAAATAACTTGGCAAATGCACTAAAAGTTTTAGTTTGAGATGAAATGGATTGATTTAAAATGTCAATGACTTGGGAAAGATAGAAAACAGTTTTTTTACGTTCCTTAGTTGAAATCTCGGTTTCCTTAAGGTGTGTTAAGTGTGCTTCTTGCTGTTGTTAGGTCCTTATGCGTGGAAGAGGCAGAGGAACAGCAAACCAGATGGGCAGAGGACGTATTATGCCAAATACCAAAAACCTGCGCGTGGTGGAGTGCAAACCGCAGCCATGTACTGTGTCAGTTGAAGGACTTTCTTCATCAACCACTGATTTCCAGCTGCAAAGCCTGTTGATGTCTGTAGGACCCATTGAGGTAGGTTACATTTCTCTCACTTCATTGTCAAATGCTACTATTTAGCTGTGGGAAACCACCTTTTGCACACTTCAGGGTTACACCTGTAAGCCGTTTAAAAAAAAAAAAAAAAAAAAGTTTTTTTTTTTTTATAAATCCACGCTGACATAGCCTTATTTGGCGTAAAACGTTAAGTAGTGAGGAGACCTATAATTTTGAGAGGTGCATGTATTTAAAAAAAAAAAATAGACCTAATCCAAGTTCAAATGGATAAACAAATAATAACCGAATAAAAGAAAAACACAACTAACCTTACATTTTAACAAGAAACTACAACGTATTGAACATTCCTGTTCATGTGTTTGACTTTAGCTATTGCGACATTTCCGTAACAATAATCTCCATTTAATTAGTTAAGCTATTACCATTTCTTAAAAATAAACATTTAAGGTGACGGATCATCCACATTGGGAAACTGTACAAGTAGGCTGCCTCATTGTATCGCTCTATCGGACCCTTCAAAGTGGCTAGAAGTAAAGCAAGATCTATGAATTTGCATTTCACATTCATTTGCTGTGGCGTAAGACCTAGCAAACATGTTACAGGGTCATTCAGACCAGTTTTGCTTATTGGTTCAGATGACGTTGGCATACGAGCGTTCCAGTTGTCTCATTTCTGAGCCTATCTATACAATATGTAACTGAATCTGAATCATCCCCCCCTGCATCTAGGACAAGTACTCAATATATTGGGGTTGATTATAATGGCATGGCAGCTTCATTCTCAGAAGCATATCTTTTAGAAATCCGAGCATATTTTCCACATTGTAAAAGGTGCAAACATGATTATTCATAGCATTATTTTAAGAAATGCTACTTTGATATAGAGCCAGTTAATCTGCGTGTAAGTTAGCTCGGAGAACTGTTTCATAAGGCGGTTGCTTAGGCAAACGGAATGCTCTGCTAAATTGGGGACACCCCCAATAGAGCAGGGCTTATCTGAAAGTCCACGGAAATGCTTGAAAAATAATTGCAAACCCTTTCCTGCTACTATTCTATTAGGATGGCTTATACACATACCTGTTCCTTTTCTCTTTTACCTTTGCGCATGAACAAATGCTGTAAATTTAGTTTCTTTTACTAAACTAGCTAGACTAATGTGGAATTATTTTTTCCTGTTCATGGATGAAAACTGCCCGAGAATCCTCGATTTAAAAAAAATATATATATATTTTTTTTTAAATGTTATTCTTGTTTTTTGCTACGCAATCATCTTTGTGTGTTTTGACCCTGGAGGGCCCATATCCTTTTAGAACCTACCAAGGCTGATTCCCCTCACCACCTCCAGCATATAAACCTGAGACAGTGCTGCAGTGACATGAAGTGCAGTAATTGACGGCGTACTAGTGCTGGGCCATTGTGGATAATCGGACTTAAAGGAGCAGAGTAAATTTCAAGTGAAAAGGATGAAATCAGGCAATAACTTGCAAAAAGAGTAGTGAAAGCAGCATGATCTTCTGAGCAACATATTTGGAGCTGTGCTGCTTGGTATTCACGAATCTGCATTGTAGGATCTGTATTGATAGTCATAAACACTTGAATGACTCTTTGCTGCTCGCGTGGAACCGGAGTATATTAACATAATGTATTGTTTGTAAAATATATCACAGGGTTCCAATGTCCATTTGTCCATAGGTTGTGCCCTGTAACCGTCTGCCAGAAACTGTATTTGTTTCTGAAGTTGACAAATAACTTTACCCCAGTAGCATTTGAAAACTACATTGCAGCGTCTTAGATGCAAATGAGAGCTGAACATATGAAGCGTGAGAGAAAAAATGCAGTCTGATGGACCTACATTGTAAACGGAGTAAAATGAGTCATATTTAACAATTTCAGGTGATTCCCTTCTCATGATGCACTGTACTGGCAAATTGCCTCACTCAGTCAGTTCTTTTTTCCAGCCCCTGTGAGAAAAATCTGAGGAAATTAGTCTTTTTTACTTCAGACTAATTTCTCAAAAATATATATTTTTTCCAGACCTTTTTGGGTCTTGCCTGAGGCTGTTGCTTGTGAGACATTTTGTTTATTTATAGGGGGCTTAGAGTCCGTCAATTACTTACATTTGTTGGCTTATAATCACTAATTTTTAGGTCGAGCCTATAGCGGCAGCGCACATGCGCTGCTCGCTTTGCGAGGCATGCAGTATTCAGTACGGAGTGGAAGCTTCGTGGAAGCTCTGCCCACTCTCCGCCCATCTTTTTCATTGGCTTGTGTCTTTGTCCTCCGTAAATGCTGTCTTCTGATTCATTTTGAGGCTTGTTAGTCCCTCCTTATGACGGCTATGTCGTCATTTGTCACCTCCCATGGCTTCTGGCCCCTTTACTTCGAGTGTTACACCATACGTGGACTGTGAGCACTCCTTTGTGCCCCCTTCTCCCCCCGCCGGCACTCCCGTTGTCCGTGCCCCCACCCTCCCTCCAATTGTCCGGTGATGCAATAGGTCTCGCGTAAATGCGAGTCCTATTGCATTGCAAATGCTTGTTAGTTCTGATTATCAATGTGACCGTATCTTGCTCTTGCTGAGTAAGAAGAGTGCCTATGAGCTGAGCCGATGGCACGCTATTTGTCCCAGCAGAACTCCTCTGGTGCAGTCCGGCCGGGGGCCGGGCTTCCTGTGCCTGTTCATGTGAGTGGCATTAACAATCCCCTTCAGCGACCTCGCGCCCATTTACGGAAACTAGGCAAACGCATTACTCAAGCGCGATAACGGAATGACTTCCGCGTGCGATGCGCCATTTCACCCTGTTGCCCAGTGGTGGGCAGGGGACGCACAGTGGTGGTGGCCTCAGGTTTTATTTAATCACCCATTTGCAGATATGGAAATGAAATGAGTTATAGGAGCTGACACCGCCGATGCAACGGAATACCAGGCACCATCAGTTTATATATTGTTGTAGGCGGATGCGAGCATGCCTACAGATTGTTATAATGTGTTATGATCACAGGAAAGGACTGATGCAAGCAAGAATCGTTTCAAGGCATGTCACTTTCTTATCACAGGTCACCACTGACATCATTACGAAGCCATATAAAGGCTGATGGTATTAAACCAGGGCAGAGGTGATCGTCACCGGGATGCTTGCGCTTGGTGCAATAATGCCCAGGCCTGTCTTTGCAGCTGAATGTAATAAACTACCCCTTTGCTCAGTAGGACTCCCATAGAGGACCCCTTCGTTCAAGCCCACTCCGCAGTAGGGTGGTGGGCTTGGAAGTAAGTGCTGCAGGAAGACCTCCATGCCTAGCAGGGACAATGTCGATTTCTGCCCATAAGTTATTGTTATTTGTGTATTTATTTATCTTGTAGAGCGCTAGCTTGTGACAGGAAGCTACTTCATAGCGCTCACGGCGTTGGACAGCGAAAGTTCTCCATTTGCTCCAATCCATGCTCGGGTCATATGAGGACATTTAAGGCTAGGAACCTGCAGTGCTTGGAATGCATGCAGTGGGGCCGTGTGGGGAGCGGGGACGTACAAATAGTACCTTGATATGAGCGCAAGACCTTTTTAAAGAGACTTTTTAACCGATTTTTCTTGGAGTTGAAAGCAGTCGGATATATTTGTTTATTGATTTATTGGATTTATAACGGGCATGGCTGGCCCACGAGGCTTCCCAGTGCTACTGCACAGAACCTGTTATAAATCTAGACCACATACCTAAACTAAATAACATTAACATAGCAGCGTTTTCAAATTCTTACGAAAGCTCAGGAGACTTGAGTTAGAGGGTAGATGCACAGAGATGCTGTTCCAAGGAGCCGGAGCCGAAAAGAGCGTCCTCTGTCTTGAACGATTCATGTGGGGAATCGTTACCAGGTTAAGATTGGAAGATCTTAAAGATCTGTTCGGGGTGTACATCTGAAGGAGATTATTCAGAAACAGAGGACCAGTATTATTCATGACACGATGGATCTCACACAGTGCCTTGAACTGGGGTGGTTTTTTAGTCGGTAGCCAGTGCAGGCTACTCAACTGCTTGGAGGCCACATCACGGTTTAGTAAATGCCCCAGAAGTCTGGTTGCCACATTTTGAATGAGTTGTAGCCTCCTCTTCGAGGCCTTTGCATTGCCTAGGTAGAGGATGCTGCAATAATCTAGGCGTGATATTGTGAGGGCCTGGATCATGGTCCGCTGGAAGAAGGAGGGAAACGCCACAGATTTTCTTTGAGTTTCCTGAGCAGACCAAAGCAGCAAACCGTCAGTCTTAATCTGTTGATCAAAAGATACTCTCTATACTGTTGATACTGTCTAACCAGACACCTAGACTTTTAACGGCAGGCTTAGGGGTGGGAGGTTCCCCTCACACATCTGGCCACCACTGTGAGCCCCGCAGAAGGGGTTGGTTTCCTACGATTAGTAGCCCGGTTTTACTGGCATTCAACCTAAACCATTAGTGCTGCATCCAGTCAGCGACCCTAGTCGCAGTTTCTAAATTTACTCGGCCACAGTCATTCACAGAGGTCAGAGAAATAATTAACTATAATCTGCATATGGGAACAAGGATAATCCAAAAGAATCAACAATGTCTGCTAACGGACGGAGATAAATATTAAATAGGATGGGACTCGAGGATGATCCTTGAGGCACTCCAGAAGTCAACTGACATTTGCTGGACGAGAATGGGGCACGCGTCACCTGAAATGTACTTCCAGAAACAACGCAAGCTATAGTAAGACTTTGTCACAGATCCCACAGTTTCTCAGTCTCGTAACCAGTATGGTGTGGTAGACTATGTCAAAACCAGCACTAAGATCTAACATTTTATGTGCCACAAATCCTCTTTTGTCCGCTATTTGGCGAAGTTCTCCAGTCACCGCAAGTAGAGCTGACTCAGTGCTGTGAGCGGGCCAAAAACCTGTTTGGAAGGGATGGAGTAGTTGATGGCACTCCAGATATTCTGATAGTTGTCGGTTAATTATTTTTTGAAGCACTTTCACTAGGACTGGCATAGGATGATAGTTCTCTGGTTTCGTGTGATCCAGTGCTGGTTTCTTTAGCAAGGGCATCGCAGTCACGTGTTTCCACATGTGCCGGACTACTGAGGTCGTTATATAAGGGATAAAGTACGACCTGCCATACATAACCATATTGCAAGTCACTGAGGAGTTGCATAACCACATGGAGGAACAAGGCCGAAGGCCGTGTTCCTTTATAAGGTTATGGAACTCTGAAGTGACTTGCAATATCCATATCATGTATGCCAGGGGGCACTTTATTCCTTATAATACATGGTCACACCATCACCTTTCCCACAAAACACTTAAAACCTTTGTGTGCAACTCTTTCATATGAAAGCACGAGCATGTTTGTAAACATGATAAATAAAAATAAATCCACTAGTGCAAAATTAAACTCATCAAAAACTTATTAGTTGAGATTAAAGAGGTGGGGTGTTCTTTTGTGTGAGGAAATGGCGCCTGCTGAGTGTGCGTGATTTTGACTGAGACAAATAAAGCGGTGCAAGAGGTGAGGGAAAACACCCTGAGCCCTCAAGAGACCCTAGGGTCCAAGATCCATGTGTATACAAGCCTATGCACACGCTGCTCCTATTTCTACTTTCAATAAGTATGCAGTAAATGCATACAGATTCACGAGACACAAAATTCTTTGAAGAAATCCCAGTTGTTTAATGTTCTCTTGTTCTTTTATTCAGAAAATTGCCCAGCCAACACGTGTTTCGTCGCAGGGGAGTACCCTTCGACTTCTTCAGGGCTGTCCGGCTAATAGATTCAGTGTTAACGTTCTCTCGACCGGTTCTAATTCCGTCCCGGCTGGCCAGATTAGTAGTCTTCACCGCTGATCGCAGTCCTTCATCAATATATATGGTAAAATCTTATGTTATTACAATGCTCAGAGGATTCCGTCAATCCCAATCCAGATCCTCGGTATTATTTTCAATTGTGACCAATATCTCCGGTTCGCACCCCGTTACAGGTACCTCAGCGAGTACGCTGCCACCGTGGTCTCTGCTCCGTGACTCTCTAAGTGACCCGGCTCATGAACAAAAGACTGCGATCAGCGGTGAAGACTACTAATCTGGCCAGCTGGGACGGAATTAGAACCGGTTGAGAGAACGTTAACACTGAATCTATTAGCCGGACAGCCCTGAAGAAGTCGAAGGGTACTCCCCTGCGACGAAACACGTGTTGGCTGGTCAATTTTCTGAATAAAAGAACAAGAGAACATCAAACAACTGGGATTACTTTAAAGAATTTTGTGTACTCTGTCTCGTGAATCTGTTTTGCATTTACTCTATACTTATTGAAAGTAGAAATAGGAGCAGCATGTGCATAGGCTTGTATACACATGGATCTTGGACCCTAGGGTCTCTTTTGAGGACTTAGGGTGTTTTCCCTCACCTCTTGCACCGCTTTATTGGTCTCCGTCAAAATCACGCATACTCAGCAGGCGCCATTTCCTCACACAAAAGAACACCCCACCTCTTTAATCTCAATATAATTAGTAGCGAGGAGGCAGCCCTAGCGTACAAACTCATATAATACTTAGCCTTAAAGTACGGAACATAAGCAGGGTCACTTAGAGAGTCACGGAGCGGAGACCATGGTGGCAGCGTTCTCGCTGAGGTACCCGTAACTGGGTGCGAACCGGAGATATTGGTCACAATTGAAATTAATAACGAGGATCTGGATTGACGGAATCCTCTGAGCATTGTAATAACATAAGATTTTACCATATATATTGAACGAAGTACTGCGATCAGCGGTGAAGACTACTAATCTGGCCAGCCGGGATGGAATTAGAACCGGTCGAGAGAATATTAACACTGAATCTATTAGCTGGACAGCCCTGAAGAAGTCGAAGGGTACTCCCCTGCGACGAAACACGTGTTGGCTGGGCAATTTTCTGAATAAAAGTACAAGAGAGCATCAAACAACTGGGATTACTTTAAAGAATTTTGTGTACTCTGTCTCGTGAATCTGTTTTGCATTTACTGTATACTTATTGAAAGTAGAAATAGGAGCAGCGTGTGCATAGGCTTGTATGCACAAAAACGTATTAGTTATTTGTTGCAAACTGATATTAGAAACCGTTCAATGCAAGTTATTTTTTTTTTTTAAAGAAGCTGCACTAGCTTGAAATGTGTAGAAACCTGCAGGAAGATTCTAGTTTTTGTCTAACTATCTAAGAAGTACAGAAAATAAACATGTACTCTCTGCTTGTCATTGTAAACTTAAAAACATAGAGCAGAAGAAAGAAAAGCAACATTCTATTTTTGTTGCTTTAAACAGCTGCTTCAATTATGCTCCGTGACCTGACCTGCCTTTCACCTCAGCTGCTGGCTCTGGCAGCAGGCATTATGACGCCAGAACTCCACTGTAGTGACTTATTGTAGTCAAGTTCTGAATTCTTTTATTTATAATCGGCGACTGGGTGTGTGACAAGTCGCTGATTATAAAGAAATTAGTGACTTTTGTTTATACAGGGATTACAGAATCCCATGTTTTATAGAAAGATTAAGGCGATCGGTAACAGTGGAAGAGAGGGTGGGCCATGCCAGTTTTGAAAATTGTAGGCACTTCTGGATCTTCTGGAGAGCCTGAGTCAATGGAAAGCTGGAGTCTGGAAATCTCTGTGCTCATTAATTTGAAACTTGTACGACTGAGTATCGTGTTGTTACTCTGACATAGTGGCACTGGCATCCAGGTCAGTTGTGACCTCATCCTCTGGGAAATTAGTGTAAACATTGGCCACTTTTTAGGCCGAGCATTCGAGGCCTCTTGTATATACTTAGTATATACTTATATGTGTATGTACTTTGTGGGCTCTGGAGATCAGCCCTAGGACTTGTCTGTTTCCGCTTAGGGACTTTTTTTTCTGTTCAACTGCCTCTATTTAACTGTCTTGATAGAAAACGACTAGCAGAGCTCAGTAAAATACCAGAATCACTTTAGCATTCTCTATATTCCAGGCCATAGAAATTGTCTTCCACGAGCACCCGTAGACAATAATATTTTTTCAAATCTTGTATTTTCAGTGATCTGACCACCGAAGGCCCTGATTTTATATTAAAAACAGAACTTTTGACTCTACCATTTCCCGCTGAAAGGCAATATTTCTCTCCATGTGTTCCCATACCTGGCGTGTCACGCAGTTTGGTGCTTACTTTCCCTCCATGTTAAAGAACAGTAGATGTTTCAGCACCCAGGCTAATGTGCTGCATAGCTAAATACATATAAGGTCCCAAAGGCGAGACCGATTGCATTGCAAATGCTTGTTTTGCTTCTCATTAGTCGGCGCGTGCCAGCTTCAATTCCTCTTCGTGTGTTTGTCTCTAACCTGGAGCACGGACCAAGTGCTGCTTTCTTCGGTTGCCCAAAGTCCTTCCACTGCTTGAGTGCTTTTGGAGATACATTTTTTTTTTTTTTACTTTAGTTGCAGCACTCAATATGAGTGCATGTGTTTAAAGGACATATCCTCCATGCTGTGTTGTTGTTTGCCCCTGTCCCTCCAACATTTCATTGTTGCCTGCTCTGTTCCTCCCACATGATACTGCATTCCGTTGGGGTTGCTTTTCCTTGTCCCTCCGAGCCCTTCTGCATTCTTTTGTTTTGCTTGCCCCTGTCCCCCCGCCCCTGCTGGCCCATATGTATCAAGTATAAGTCATCCATTAGCCTCAAGCATGTTCAAAGACTGTTGGAATAGGTGAAACAGCAATATCTTGTTCATGGTACAACGTTCTATTTAACTAGGCTAAATGTAGCTAACTGTTCCAGTTTTTACATTTCCACAAGTGACAAGGGAAATCTCTCCTCTTCAGTATCCAGTTAATTCATTGATGGCTATTGGGCTTCCCTGCTGGACCACATTTATAGATGGGCTAAAGGATTGACCCTTGCCAGTCATGATGTTCAAAAAAAGATTGGAGTTAAGACTCTACCCAACTAGCCAGATGTCATTTCAAATCCTTAATGAGGAGGTTATTTGGGTTGGGGATTGTGAAGGCTCACTTGATCTTATGACAATTCCCTATCACCGGAGATGCAGTGAGCTCCTTATAGAGCCCCACCTGCCCAAGCAAAAATATGCTCCTTTAGAGCAGGAGTAGAGATCAAAACTATAGGGGTTCCAAATTCCTAAGTATTATTATTTGAGGTTCAGTTTGTCTAGTGTGCTTTAGTCCTTTGCATGGGAGCACAGAATGTGTTTTTTTTTTTTATAACATTAAAAAACATTCAACCATGACATTGACTTGGTCATGGTTCCCACCCCCTGAGCCAAGTTGACATGTAATTTCAAACATAGTTATTTTAAAGCTGTTTGGTTGAAAACAATGTTCATCTGTCGAAAAACATGCAGATTTTCGGAATTAGCTCCCATTACTTGATGGAAGATGCTACTTCTTAAAATGTATCCACAGAGCTGCTGGGCCTTGGTATTTGCCTCTTATTGGGACTTTAAAATCATTGAAAGACCTCTTAGAAGTGTTGTCACTTTAAAGTACATTGTCCAAAAGGGCTAGATGCTTCAAGATCTTGTGAACATTGTTTATAGTGCTGACTTTAAGTCAATTGGCTTCCTGATCAAAAACGTCTTGTAAGTATTAAGTAAATTCCCACAATTGGGGAATTCTGCTCTTTCTTCTAATTGCACTTCCCTGGGAGAGTACTGGGGTACTTGATAAACTCACAGGTACACAGTTTGTTCCTTCGCACTCAGTGAAATGAAAGTTCCAGGAAAATTGTCTTGCTGCTTTCCATAAATTCCCCCTTTTGGAATCCAAAGTTGCTTGCACAAATCTTACCTACTCAATCTGCCATTTTCTGAATTAGCATCAAATTGTAAAGCGACCTCTTCATCCTGTTGGCCTAAGAACATCTGGATATTTTCCATCTTTCTGTGCTGAGGTAGTCTGTGACCATTGTTAAGAACCTCTGAGTCCGACTGGATGCCACGCTCTCTATGAAGTCCCAGATCCAATCTGTAGCCGGGACTTGCTTTGGGATCTTAAGAATGGCGAAGAACTTTCTTCCCCTGCTTTCTGTCTCTCACAGAAAGACCATTGTCCAAGCTCTGGTAATCTCGAGATTAGATTACGTCAACTCGTTGTACTTGGGACTTCCCAGTTACTTAATTGCTCGCTTGCAGGTGATTCAAAACACGGCTGCTAGGGCCATCTTCCTGGCAGGCCCTAGGACTCATACGTCCTCTCTCTTGTTATCCCTGCATTGGCTTCCTGTTCAGAAAAGAATCCATTTTAAAGCGCTGATTTTGGTTTTTAAAGCTTTTAATCAGATTGGAGCTCCTTATCTCAGACAAAGATTTCCCATTACACTCCCCAACGTACTCTGAGGTCCTCAACTCAACTCTTGATTCCTGTTCCTAAAGTTTCCCTTGCTCGGGTCGGAGGTCGATCTTTTCAAGTGGTCGCCTCCCACCTATGGAACAGCCTTCCCTTGGCCCTCAGACAAGTTCAGGACCTGCTCACCTTCAGGAAAAAGCTCAAGACATGGCTTTTCCAACTCTAATCCGTTTTGCAGGTTTCGCCTTAGGTGCTCTTCTCTGCGGCGGTTATGTGGTTTTTTGCTTAGCGCCGGGACACTCCTGGGAGTAGCCGTGCGCTTTATAAATACCTAATTAACATAACATAAATCTTGTTCATTTCAAGTTTGCAGTTTTTTTGAAAGACTGCATAAATGTCATACATTCTAACCCAGACAGTCCTCACCTTTAGAATATTCCCCAATTGCCAGACAGGTTTCCATAGCATAACTCCCGCACACTGCTAGGTGGTGTTGTGCAGTTCACTTTTGCCCTCATTCTGTCCTGGAAGTTAGGGAGCGGAGCCTCATATGTGCCATATCGAGTGCGCCGACTTCTTTTCTTTTCTCTCCTTCATGCGTAGCTCAAAGCTCCACTCCCTTTCGTTAGTTGACAGATTCTTTCAGAATTCTTTCCACTGTGCAAGGGAAAGATGTCCTCACCGGAGCTGCAAGGTTCAAACTATGCCATGATTGTCAGAAGCAGGTGTCGGTGACAAACCCACACAAGGTTCATGTCTGGTGCTAGGGGTCAGAGCACAAATCCAAGTAGTGTGACCAAAGGCATCAGAAATTGACCCAGAACTGTTGAAGTAAAGCTGTACATTGCTGACCACTGAGTCCTCGTTTAAGTCCCATTCTAAATCGAGGGTGCAGACTCATTTCCACTCTCGAGTCCTCTCCCTCGACAGGTCCTCTTTGTGGTTGAAGTCATCTGGTAAGTCCAAATCCAAAAAGAAATGTAAAATGTTGAAGCTGGTCTTGACTCTTTTCCACCACTCTCAGTCCAAAGAGAAGTCCGGATGGCGCCAAGGTGTGCTAACCGATCTTGCTCCTGATCACCGATCTCAGATCTCGTTCCTCAACTGGTACCCTTGCGTGCTGAAATTCCCTGGTCAGCAAGGACACTGCAGGAGGTCGAGGCCTTTAAGGAGGCCATGCTGCGGATTATCTGCACTCTTCTGGCTCCCTCTACCATCTTTTTGGGGCCCCAAAGATCCACAAGACCCTCCAGTCGATTGGTCTCCGGTGTATGTCTTTGACCCAGTCTGTGTCCCTTAAACCCACCTATTGTTCTGGACCGTGTTCGGTGCTGACCTCCATTCCACCTCCATTCCAGCTCCAAGATCTGCGCCGAACTCTTCACCACCAAAGCTGGCTCCGGCGGTCAAGCCCAGAGTCAGACTTTGACCTGCTTTAACCCGGATGGAAGTCACTCCTCGAATCCACTCCACTGCACCCCATTCCATTATGCTCTGATTTTGAAAAAAAAATTGCTTCTTCGTTCCTCAGAGGCTTCATCAGCTTTTTAGTTCGGACTCTGATCACCCTAACAATGATCATGGTGATGATTTACCCCCCACACTACGGTGATGTTAGTGATATTATTTACATGGACTTTCAGGAGGCCAGTGGACTGGACTCCTCCACGGACACAGGGTTGGTGCCACCCCTTGAACTGACATCGGAGGAAAAGCGCATCCTTTACTGTGCAGGTTAGATCTGCAGCTGATATCCTGGACCTACAGCTACCTTTATTGGAAGTCATGGCAAATGTCCTTACAGATGTTTTGTGCCTGGGGGCCAGCCTCACATGAGCCTTTACTTGCTTCTTATGAAGCACTGACTGACACCCTTTTGTTACTTGGGCAAAGCCCTGCTCTTGCCTATAAGCGATCAGGCAGGTGGTCAGGTGCCATAGTCTGGTGCCGGGTGTCCCGGACTTTCTTATGCAGTACCCGACTCCTGAGATTTTGGTAGTTGCAGCGTCTACCAGGAAAGTTAACCTAATTCTCTACAACTGCTCCTGAAAGGGGATTGAGGCATTCAGAACTTGAATATTTTCCTCTATTCGTTTGGTATGGACATCCGTGAATCCAGTGTGTCTGTTAGGCCAATATATGCACACCCTTTGGGACATGGCTAGCGAGATCTTACTAGCATCCCAGATGAGTTTTGGGCCTCTTTGGCACAAACCATTCAGGAAGCAGCAAAGTATGCCATTTGGGCTTGCATGCATATGACTGACTGCTCAGGACTTTCAGTTGCCACTAGTGTGGTGCTCTGCTGCCATGGATATGGCTTTTGATGGGTGCCGCTTCATGGGCGAAAAGGCTGATTCTTCCCTCAAGCACTTTGAGGAAAGCAGACTCCTAGTGCATTTCTTGGGCCTTTCTATCCCTGCCTAGAAGGTTCTTCAGCAATTCCAACTCTTTCTAGGATTCTCCGGGGGTCTGGCGTATATGCATCTACAGGCCCTCTGCCAGATCAGAAGTCACCTCAGTCGTTTTGAGGCAGAGGACTGGGATCAGACAGGAATTGGGAAGGTCACCAGGGGCACCGTTCTACTGAATCCTCTGCCCCACAGCATCAGACTCTAAACAGCTTTGGTTTGCCCACACTGTAAGAGGCCAGATCAGACATTTTCTTCCAGAGTAGCAGGCCATTACATCATCCTGCAATGCAATGCCTTTCCTTTCCAACTCACCCTAACTATGTTTTACATTAGAGCAGCTTTCAGAGGAGCACCTATCCATCATGCTGCAAGAGGTGCAGCCTCTGTTGGCCACAGGGGCTATTCGGAGTGTACCGGCCGCAGAAGTAGCAACAGGTTTCTGCTCCTGCTATTTCCTCATGCCAGGGAATGAAGACCTTTGTCCTGTTGTGGATCTTCGTCCTCTGAATGCCTTCCTCTCAAATGGCAAATTCAAAATGCTCACTTTAGCCCAAGTTCCGGATGTTGGCCTTGGACCTGCTGGATGTGTACTTTCATATACCCGTCGTGCAGTCTCACAGGCAGGCTGTTGTAGACCGGCTTCCCACACTCAGTCCTAGACCACCTCCTGGCAATGTTTGGGGTTCTCGATCAATGAGTAGAAGTCTCACCTGACTCCTTCACAGCAGTTTCCTTTTATAAGAGCTATTCTGGACATGGTGCGGTCCAGGGCCTTTCCTCCATTGCAACAAGTCCAGGACATTCATTTTATAAATCTGATGTTTTAGCCTTAGTCTTGGATCTCAGTAAGAGCAAGTCTGAGACTTCTGGGCTGTTGGCATCATGCATCCTGCTTGTCCACTTATCAAGTGCGGGCTCTGCAGTAGTATCTGAAGTCTCTGTGGGTCCAGCACCAAGGATACGTGTTGGAGGCCCTTCAGTTTTTGGAGGAGATAGTACACAATCTCAGGTGATGGCTGCCCGATTGCAACCTGACCAGTGGCAGACTCCTCTCTCTTCCCCACCCAGAGCGGAGTGTGGTGATGTATGCGTCCCGACTGGGCTGGGACATTCATCTGGGAAAGGAGGACATCAGAGAACTCTGGTCTCTGGCAGAAACCCAGCACCACATAAATCTGTTGCAGCTGTGGGCCGTTCGCTTTGCATTGAAGGCGGTCCTGCAGTTCAGGAGGGAAGGCTGGTTTAGGTTCTCACAGGCAACACAACCACCATGTCTTACTGCAACAAGCTAGGTGTAGTGGGTGGTCCTGTGCCACAAGGTATTGTACCTCTGAAGTTGTCTGGGGCGTCAGGAAGAACAAGCTCAACCGATGGATCACTAATGTCGGTTGCATTCCTAGGTGACATGGGACATCTTATGGGGAGAGCCAGGCTGCATCTTTTTGCAAACGTGCAGTGTCAAGACTTTTGCACGTTGGGAGTTTCCAAGCACGCTATTTCTAGGAGACTCATTCAGGCTAGAGTGGAGCACAGGACTCCTGAATACCTTTCAGCCGCTTCCTCTCCTGCCCAGAGTTATGAAGATCAAGAATATCTTGGCCGAAGTCATCATGTTCCAATCCGGAACCAATAGTAGAGTGTAGTACTCAGAACTTGTGCGCATGAGCATTTGTCCTCCGATCTGGCAGTAGCGTTGTGGGAGGATCTTCTTTTGCAGCAGCACGGCAAGGTTCTGCAACCAAACCTGTGCAATCTGTACCTCCATTCTTGGAGATTGAGCGGCAGCAGTTGCCTGCATTCAATCTGCCAACTGAGGTTTTTGATTTCATCCTTGTATCCTGGCGTCCTTCTACGAAGTCCATCTACGCTGGGACAGATTTGTGGCCTGGTATGAAGTCTGCAACACATCTCTCTTACAAGACTAACGGTTGGATTCCCTACTATATATTTTGTCTTTGTCACCGCAAGGTTTTGCAGTGGAAGCTCTTGAAGGTTTTTATCGGCCCTTTTGGATTTTGCAGTACCGACCAACCATCCTTGTTCAAACCACCTGTTGTGGTGCGTTTTAATAGTGGTTTGACACATGTTCCTTTTCAAACCATCTATGGTGCCAAAGTGGAATTTTAGTTTGGTCCTGCCTTTCCTTGTGTGTACCTCTTCGAGGCCGTTCATAGTTGCTTGCTGCGCCCTCACTCTCAAAACATGTCTGCAACCGCCCTACACCACCTTTTTCTCAAATATGCTGGTGTTGAGGACCAGGGTGGTCTTCTTGACCAAGTTCTCACTTTTGCATATCCATCAACTCCCCAAAGTTCTTTGCTCCACCTCACCCCTTAAGAGGAGAGATTCCTCCAAGTGAATCCTGAGAGAGCCCTGAGTTTTTATGCTGATTGCAATAAGGACCATTGGCTGGGCAGTCAGTAGCTTGTGGGATTCTTAGGAGCAAAGAAAGTCAAGGTGGTGGCAAAAAGCACTTGTCACGGTGGAGAGTTCTCTTCATTAAGACCTGCTACACTGTGGCTAAGAAGTATCCTCCAGAAGGGCTGAGGTCTCCTTCCACGAGGGCCAAGGCTGCTACCACTGCATTGGCACACAGAATACCTGTTTTAGACATCTGCTAGGCCGCAGCATGGATGTCAGTGCATCCATTTGTGAAGCACTAATTGTTTGACAGCCAGATCAGACTGAAAGGGCATTTCACCTATTTGGTCCAACAGAACTTTTTAATTTAAGCCCACTCCACATACCATCCACTTTTGGGAGGTACTGGTTTGGTATCTATTCTACAGGTGAAGAATCTGCAGTTAGGGGTATCCATCAGAAGAAAAAGTTACTTAGGCTCAGTAATGCTCTTTATGGTAGAGACACTATCTAACCGCAGATTCCTTACTGCCCTCCCGCCTCCCCAATCTGTGGTGTGGTCTTCTCTTGTTTTCTAAAATATTCCAAATTGGAGATCTGCACACTGGTTACCTCTGTTTTTGTGCTTCATGTCCGAGGGTGCAGAAGGAGTCAAGCAAGAAACTGACTTAGCTGTGCAGGGGTGGTGCCTATATGGGTCTCTGCTCCATCACTTCTCTGGTGGAATGAGGCCAACATGGAGCCGAACAATGCTACCTGGTGGCACACAGGAGAAATGCTATGAAAACGTCAGAATCCAGTCTGGCACCTACAGAATGTTCTAAATGTGAGGAATTTGCAGTTTGAGTGGCCACTAGAAAAAGTGTTACCGTAGGTAAGTAACTTGTTCATCAAATTCCATGGCATTTTCGCATGGAATTTCAAATCATATTTCACTTGATCATTCACGGATCTTAAAATGGGCGCTTCTTTTTACCATTTTCTTTTCTCAAGGAAATGTCTGTCGGGAAAAAAAGGATTTGCCAAGCTGATAAAAAAATTCACTCTGAACCCAATTATAACAAGCATTTGCAATGCAATAGGTCTCGCATTTGCGAGAGTTTAAGCTATTGGCATTGTAAATGACAATGCTTTTTATTTATGTTTTAAAAACCAACACGTAAATAAAAGGCATTGCCATTTACAATGCCAATAGCTCAAACTGTCACAACTGCGAGACCTATTGCATTGCAAATGCCTATGTGAAAATCTGCGAGTACATACAGGCCTTTCATGCTAATATGCACCAGTGTGTGCGGTTGAGGGTTGGTTGAGTCCAAGGCAGGCAGGATGTGCATGGAGTCACTCTGAGCCACCAGCATACAAGCGCGTGTCCCTTCAGGCATAGCAGAGCCTTGAGATCTGCCGGACATCTGTATGACATACGACTGAATCCGTGCCAACCCTCCTAGCGTTCCAGGGGTACCATTCTATCAGCACATCTTCTAATTTCCTATCAGTACCATGCAGGGTCAGACTGGGACAGGAAACGGGCATGGGCTCCAAACTAAAAGTGCACGCACCCCCATGAATAAGATAAGACACCTCAAGAAAGTGGCCTAGATGTGCAAATCGGGGCAGTTTCAAACTTGTAAAGACATGCTGTACACGTGTTTGAATGGTATGGGAGACTACATGCATTTGTACTGACTGCAGACCACGGCTGGGAATATTAGGGAAATCAGCAGTAAACACCGACCCGCCGGACCATAAATCAGGCCCACAAACAGCCAAGAAACAGCCCACGTTCTGAAATGTTAGAGCAGCCAGTTCCACCCTGCCTCGGTGAAGGGAAAAAGATAGTTTAGCATTCTCCAAACATGCCCAGCTGCCCTTTCTCCATTATTTTCACCCCAGGGAAACGCACGCGCAGCATAGCAGCTCTGGGCATGCAGATACTAACCGAGGACGCGCTCCCACTTCAGTACCACAGACCAAAGGTCAAAGCGGCGTCAGAGGCAGCGCCGGCACTTCTCCGCAGGAAATCACAGGCCCCAAATGAAATGTCTTGAGATTAATCTCATCAATATTATACACACGCCACCACCACAATAAAGCAAATACAGAAACGGGAATAAAATGGCACAGAAATAAATCAGGGAAGACAAGGGACTTCTGGATAATGAATCCAACTAAAGGTCATTTGGTGTTTGATGAATAAATTAGAGCCGGAGCTGCGCGGAGATAATTTGTGTGTCGACTGCATCGGGGGTGGTGTGGCCGCTGTTTAGGAGAGTTGAGATGTGCCAAGAGGTGGTGCCAAGAGGCAGGTATTTATTTTATTTTTTTGCTGTTTCTGCAGCAGCGACGGCGCAGGGCACAGCAGCAGCCCCAGCGCCCGGCATGCACCACGCCCCCCAGACACTTGCATAATTAGTCTGGTGGGTGCCCCAGGGGCACCTAAATGTTAATAAATGTAATAAGCCTTTAGCAAGAGCGCACACCCCGGACAAGCAACATGGATGGAAGTGCGGGTAGGAGGGTTGCCCAACACGGAGATACAAGCGGGAGGGAGGGGCGGGCTGACACGGACCAAGGTCCCCGGAGCGACTGAAACTGCCTGGCGGGCCCTGGCGCGAGCACTGCTTGCACTGGCTGTGGTTAGAGCGGATATGGCATGCATTTTTAAATCAGCTCGGAGCTCCGAGGCGTCGCTGCACTGAGCGTCGGGTGGAAGAGACGGCGGGCTGCGGGACTCACAGCTGGTTCTCTGCGCGGTGTGCACGGCAGTTAAAACGTTTGGTTTCCTCGCTTGTTGCTTGGGCGGAATGGCGGCACAGAAGGGGGAAGCCTCGCTCTAGAAGGTGTCGGCGTGCCACCCCCATTACCAGCATACTGCCGTCTCTGATTGGCCGACGAGCAGACATGATTGCAGATACACGCCCCTATAGATAAGAAATCCCTTTACGACAAAAGGAAAGCAGACGAGCCAGTCCGGGTGGGCCGGCACAAAAAGCCAAAGGGAGGCAACCCAAACAGCTAATTTCCAATGGCAGGCCACCGTTTACCATAAACGTGTGACGCCAGCCAATCGAAATAAGGGGCGGGGCTTCAAGCCCTTTTCTCAAACTCCTCATTAACAATAAATCTCGCCGAGCGAGCAGCGCATGCGCTGCAACGCTAGGCGAGACCTAAAGGAGAAACTAAATTGTTCATCACAAATAACACTGAAGAAGGGTCTCTGCAGAAGCTGCAACTTTCCCACAAATGAGTTGGCTGCTGTGGTTGGCGCCTTTTGTAGTCTCAGTTAGAAACCAGACTATTCCAGTTGAAAGCCTAGGAAGTATGGGACTAATGATAATGCCTTCAAAATGTGAACTCTTGTCAAAACAATGCTTCATTACCCTGATATTAGATACCCCATTGTTCTGTGAACTTATGTCAAGCGAGGCCTCCAGTTCTGTTCGCTACGTGATTGTCACCTTCTGTTTCAGTTCTATTAAAATAGGAATCTTATTATAAGTTGAGATAGAAATCTAGTATGCATATTATCACTGTGTTCTTCCCGTCCCACAATTGGCCTAGTGATGCTTTTGGTTAGCCATCGAAAAGCGTTCTACGTGTCCTGCTAAAGCCCCGCCTCACTGGCTTCTCCTGCTGCTCGTGCAACGGATCTCTTGTTTGTAGTAGTACTGTGAAAGGTCTACTGTAGAAGGACAGTGCCCGTGCGAGGGCCAAGCACTTAGCGCTGCACCCGACCTCAGCTCGAATTACAAGAAGACTTCCATTTCCGTGTCTCCCTGGCCACTCCAAAACACCCACTCCTCACTGAGCGTTGCGGCGTTTGCCATGTTCTCACCACACTCCGCACTCACCACATCCAACTCTTTTCTTCAGTCCACATCACAAAGCAGCCTATTGAAAGGGAGGCCGCTTATTCACTGAAAACACGTGCACTTCGCCCCGTAACCTGGCTTGGCAGGGACGGTAAAAAAAACCAAAAAAAACCCTGAAGACATGCCACATAGCTTGAAACCAACAAAGATTTTGGAGGACACGTGCCTTTTTTTGGGTATTTGAAATTCGATGATTGCTGTATTTGAAGGTATTACAGAGTAAAAAATTATTGGGGTATACGTTATAGGACGGCACAGTATCTAATCGGTTTTATATTACATTAGGCACAGTTGCGCAATTGTACTTATGCCCATCATACCTTTGTGAACGTTTGTTTTATTTGTTTGAAAGGGATTATCACACAGAGAAACTGCAGATGTGCCTTTACTGCTACTGCGTCCGACTTTCATTCTTGGGAACCCGGGTTTTGGCTCGGTTTGTGGTTTAACATACTGTGCTTTTGGTTAAATAATTTTATGGCTTTGTGCCTTAAAAAAACAAGCATTTGCAATGCAATAGGTCTCGCATTTGGGAGAGTTTGAGCTATTGGCATTGTAAATTGTGATTTTTTTTTTTTTGTAGGTCACAAAGGGAGTGTTTAATAAAATAGCTGTTGAAATATTCTACACAATACCTCACCATTTCCATTTTTGGGGACTTTTACATTATTTGTTTGTAAGGAGAACAACTTAAATTCCTGGGAAACAAGAATTTGGCTCGGTGAGTGGTTTAACGCACAGATTTTGAGAGAACTAGAATCGATTGCTTTTTGCTTAATACAAACAAGAGTATTGTGTTTATTTCCCTAAAAACAGCTATTTCATTTCCACAAAGCGGAATGCAATATTAACAAGCATTGGCATAGCCAATAGGTCTCGCTTTTGGGACCTTATAAGTATTTAGTTATGCAGCACAATATCCTTGGTGCAATAACATCAACTGTTGCATGTCTAAAAACTTATAAGGTCCCAAAGGCGAGACCTATTGACTATGCCAATGCTTGTTTTTAGAGGCCTGGCATGCAGTTTTAAATGTAGGCTGGTAAGAAAGGTGCCAACCCGAGGGGCAAGGTCTAGAGAGAAATAAGATAGAAAGAGAGGTGAGTTATAATGAGATAGCACAAATAGAAAGGTAAAGCACAGAATGACAGGTCAGGTAAACAAAGTAGCGAGGCAGGTAGAGCCGGTGGGATGAAAAATAGAAAGATATGAGAAGTAGAGAAAAAGAGGTGCAGATGAGGTAGAGAGATGAGGCTAATACAGAGTAAGTGCGAGGGAGAAGTAGAGAATGGTGAAATAGGGAGAGAGAGAGACAGAGGTAAGACAGATGTATTAAACGAGCGAGACATTTGAAGCAGAGAGTGAACGGAAACAGTGAAGGAGATAGAAAGAGAGATGAAAGCAAAGGGAGTGATAGATGGAGTGGAAGAGGTAGGGAGAGCATTGTAGAGAGAAAGAAATAAAATAATGGGAAAGGCGAGGGAAAGAGGACATCAATAAAAAGAGAGACATAGAAGGCCAATAGGTGATGTAAATTGAGAGTCCAGATAGTGTATGAGAGGTGGGGAAGAGAGAGATGAGGCAGTGAGTTGTGAGGCAGAGAGAGAAATGAAAGAGAATGGTGAGGTAGAAAGAGGCATGCGAGAGGTAGAGAAAGGTAAGGTATAGATGGCAAAAATGATAGAAAGGGTAAGATAAAGAGATAAAATTAAGAGGGAGGGGAAGTAAATGGAAGAGAAATGAAGGGGGATGAGATGCAAACAGAGCAGCAAGATGCAGAAAGAAGAGAAAGTAGAGAGAGCGAGAGAGAGAGGCACTTGAGGAGAAGAGAGGGGCAGAGAGCTGACCGAGAGCTAGAGATCTAGAGGTAGGATCAGAGAGAGGTGGCAAGTTGAGGTCATGAGAGGTAAGTGCTGTGGGGCACTGAGGTTTATTGAAAGAGAGGTGTGACGTACAGAGAGAGAAGACAAGGACTGGAGAAAGTGTCCACACTGAACTAGAGGTTGGTGATCACCCTAAATATATTTATTAAAATAAAGCATTAAGAGAGTGCACTTTTACGGTTTTCAGAGTGTGCACCATCTTGCATTGAAGATGACAAAAGAAGCCATTTTGGCACAATAAACACATCCAGCATCAGTGCTGTTGGTGCTAGCTGAGGCAGTGGAACACTTGATGAGCTCTTTGAAAACGATGACCTGTCCTCCGCTGGGTCTGTTAATTCTGTCCTGTCTTATAACCTTGTGCCTGGGGAATAGGTGTGGTAATGTCGATAGAATCAGCCAGGTTTCTGTGAGGAAGAGCAGTTTCAATGTGTGGTCGTGCAGCAGGTCCCATATTTCAGTAGCGTGTTTATTGAGGGAGGTGTTGTTGAGGAGAATGCAGAACAGGGAGGTGTGGGGAGAGGTGTGTAGGTGTGCGTGGGAGAGAGGAGTGTTGTGTGCGGTGCATGTGAGGGTGGTGTGAAGGTGTGGGAAGGTGCAGGAAAAGTGTCAGGTGGAACAGGGGAAGGCACCTTTGCAGTCGACTACCGAGGCGTAGCAGCAGCACTGGAAGGTGCATTCAAGGTTCAGGGTGAGGAGAGGGAAGCAGAGACGTAGCAGTGATGGGAGTGAAAGCAAGGGGTCTGGCGCTAGGCACGGAAGGGGCGCATACGGGCTGTGCATCCAAGCTGCGGCGGACATGAATTAGGAGCGGGGGTCTCTGGGGCAATGGGTTGGGCTAAGTAACTGGCAGGAACCGAGAAGGGAGTGCGGCGTGGGAGAGGAAGCAGGGAAGGTCGCAAATTCAGAAAAAGGGCAGGAAGAAGAGCAAAAGAGTGAGAAAAAGGAAGAAGAGGAGTTAAGAGAGCAATTGAGTTCGAAACTCGAAGAGAAGAGCTGAGACTAAAAGAAGCCAAGAGCAGCAAGGATTGAGTGAAAAAGGCAGAGAAAAATGTTAAAGAATGAAAGGCAAAAGCACAGAAGATCAGCAAAGAATGAATGAGAAAGAGTGGCAGATGCCCAGCAGATTGGCACAGAATCAGTGTAAAAGTTCAAAAAGCAGCAAAGAAAGATTGTGGAATAATGAAAAAAGCACATGAAAGTGGCAGAAAGAGAATGAGAAACGCACAGAAAAGCAGCAAAGAAGGAATAAGAAGGAAGGAGTAATGCACAGTGAAGTAGCAAAGAAAGACTGAGAAATGCACATAAAAGTGACAAGTAATGAAAGAATGAGCGATGCACAGAAAACAGCAAGGAAAGGGCGAGAAGTGTTCAAACAAGCAAATGGTGCGCGACCGGGAGTTGTGTGCGCGCGCGCAAAAACTAAATAAAACAAGCATTGGCCGTGCGGCCGTGCGATACGTGCTCTGTGGTGGGGGAGGAGCGGGAGGGCAAGTGACGCGCGGCCGTGAAAGTGACACAGCCGCGCGGCCCCGAGAAGCGCTCTGTGGTGGGGGAGGGGGCGGAGCAAGTGAGAGGAAAGACATATGGCGCCTGAAGCATGCGCGCGTACCCGCATGCTCTAGGCAAGCCCAAAAAAAAGTGGTCGCATTTCTAAAAGCCCACTTACAAAATGTCTCGCCCAGACCAGCGCAAGCGCTGGCTTCAGGGCGAGACCTAAAAACGCACAGGCACTGTTTTGTTACCACTTCCCACAACTGATGAGGTTTTGCTTATCGTAACCAGCACTGTACTCGCTTTACGGCCCCCGCACTTAATCTTTCATCATTGCGGCTGCCTTGGGAGACTGTGCACCTTTATTAAATTTATTTCTGCGTGGTGGCAACAACAAGCTCCCACACATGTGTATTTAAAAAACAGAAGCACCTTTTTTAATTTATTTCTGCGTGGTGGCAACAACGAGCTCCCACAACCGTGTATTTAAAAAACAGAAACCACTTCTCAGATGAAGACACACGATTTATAAATTGTAATGTGAATGGACTTTTTTCCGTGTTCTTATTTATGCAGCATTCATAATTTTAGTATTTTGCGTGTTTTGGGGCTTCACGAGCAGAATGACAGTACAGAGGTGGAGTTGTGATTGGTAGAAAGATTTACATATTTATTTTAAACAATACAATCAAAACAGATTCACCGCTCACCAAACATGCTCCAATACAACCTAGAAAAGTTATATAGAGGAACACGATGCCTTGCAACTAAAACGTGAATATTAAAATGCCAACATATTAACGATTTTAACATTATTCATCACGTTCTTTGTCATTTAAGAACATGTATGATAGCAACAGCAGGCGTTGTTTCAAAGCTACTGCTGCAGACTTTAAATCTGGTGGTTCCTGTCGCCACATCAATTAACATATGTGAACTGTTGAAAACCTGCAATGCTATGAAAGGTAGCCTACAGGCTTAAATTTATTTTGATTGTTCTGATGTGACATTAACTCTTCAAAGGTAAACCAGCTCATACATACACAAATTCACATTCACCCAGTCGAAGCACCTTTCCACACATCACATCCTTTATAAACAAAAATCAATACCACACCATTGTCCGAATTCTTTTGCCACCTTTGCAATCGATTCGTGTCACACACTATTACTACATGCTTACATAGCCCCCAAGACAGTTAACTCATGAGCCACCATTTCCTCAGAAAATGCTTTTTTTTTTTTTTTTTTTTAAATTGATCTTTATTTCATTTTACATATAAATTACTTCCCTCCCCACCCCTCCTCCCCACTCAGACATTACATTACATTATATTACATAAATCAGAAATATCACATATTAGATTCATCTAGCGCAGCTAATTTCGTCAAAGCAATTGATTATATATATATATAACCAGATCATTTCTTGGTACATTTTATTTGTACAATCAAGATCGTCGGGAGTCTAGCCTGCACTCTCTTGGCTTTGCATCCACTGCAACAGGGGATCCCAAATTTCCAGCCCCTTTTTCCGCTTATTTCGTCCCTTCCTTCTATATATAGCTACCTCTAAGCTGCACGACGCCAGCAATCGCGCGCGCCATTGTTGGAATACGGGCGGCTTCGGATCTAACCAAGCGGAAGCTATACATATTCTAAACACCGCCATTGACATAAATATCAGTCCTTGTATGTTATTTGATCGAATATCTCCATCTATACCCAACATTATTTCTCCCGTTGTAATTTCTATTCTTACATTAAAGATTTCAGATAAAAAATCAGATATGTCCCTTATCAGCTCTTGTAGTACGTCACATGTTGCAAATATATGTATAATGTCGGCTTCGTATAAGGCACACCGTGGACATTCTGTTCCCTTACCAGATCCCCACTTAGCTATCCTACTTGGTGTATAATACACTTGGAAAAACGTCTTATAGTATTGAGCTTGTAATCTAGCAGACATTAATATAGACTGAGATAATTCATACGATCTAAAACATGTTTCTGCCGTTATCCCCAATTTATCCTGCCATTTTAATGAAAATGTATTCATATCATCTGGGAGTACGGCGATCATGCTATCATAGATTTCTCCGATCTTTCCTGATTTATTCTTGTTTATAATTTCAATGGTTTGGATTTTCTGGAATTTAGATTTACCCCCCCCTTCTTTGTTAACAAATCCCTAATTTGAAGGAATTTAAAAAAATCCCTATAGTCGAGCATATAATCACTTCTTAATTCTTCGAATGATTTTAGCCCAGCAGTAGAATAAAAACATCCTAATTGAGTGATCCCTTCATTTAACCATCTATTCATACATATATCATTGAATATCTCCGGGAGATTATTGTTTTTAGATAGTACTGTATAACAAGAAAGCCTTCCAATTCCCAGGAGTTTACGCACATTATTCCAGGCTTTATGTATACCCACCAGGGTTTTGAAGCGTGCTTTTTTGAAGTAAGTCATATGCATGTCGCCATAGGTACCCACTAGCTTTATTACCCAAAATAAGTTCTTGTGGTGTTGGTATATCCCAGCTTGACCTGTTGCCTCTGCTTAAAGTCAATAGTACGTTACAGTACTTCAGAATCGTGGCCCACCAATACAGTTTAAAATTGGGGAGGGCTAGGCCACCTCTATCTTTCGGGAGGGAAATATATCTAAGTGCCCTACGAGGTCTTTTATATCCCCATATAAACCGAGAAAACATATCTATAACTTTAAACAATTGTGGTGTAAACTCCAAACATATTGCCCTAAAAAAGTACAGAAATTTCGGGAAAAAATGCATTTTTATCACATTACACCTACCCCCGATAGATAGGTGAAGGTTATTTATTCTGTTAAGATCTTTTTCGGTTTGTTGTATTAGTGGGTCCAGATTAACCTTCACCAAACTATCCAGATTAGCCGTTATGTTGACACCCAGATATATGGCTTTCTCCACTACACGATCATCCCTCATCGTAAGTTTATTATTAAGAACTATCTGGGTTTTATCCTGATTCAACTTATACCCGGATACTTTTCCAAAGATTTTAGCCTCCTCTTCTATTATTTTTATTGCGGCGCCTGGATCACTCGTGACCAGCGCAATGTCATCCGCATAGGCCAATGTTTTTGTCTCCCAGGTTTGCGCCCAGATTGGTGGGATTAACGGATTATTTTCGAGCCTACGGATAAAGGGGTCAATAAATATTGCGAATAATAGGGGGGAGCATGGGCATCCCTGTCTTGTCCCTCTGGTTACATCTATCTTCTCTGAGACTGCCCCATTCACCATCACTACCACTTCTGGTGCCGTATATAACATTTGAGTTGCTCTAATAAAAGGCTCCCCTATACCGCTTCTTAACATCGCTGTCCACAGGTATTTCCAGGAGACCCTATCGAAGGCTTTCTCAGCATCCAGTAATATGAGTGCCATAGGGTCTCCTGTCACCTCAGTAATGTCAAAAAGTGTGATCACTCTTTGTACGTGGTCAGTAGTAGATCTCCCCGGGATAAACCCATGCTGGCGACTCGATACAATTTTATGAATAATTGGCGCCAACCGGCTAGCTAAAAGTTTCGCATATATTTTTGAATAATTGTTTATTAAGGTGATGGGTCGATACGAACCAAGTTCTGTAGCGTCTTTATTTTTATTTTTTTTAAACTATAATTTTAGCTCGAGCCCATGATCCCGGAGGACGCCCACCCTGGAAAATATGTACAAATAGGTCACTTAAGATCTTCTTTAGTGGTTTGTAAAAATTAGCATAAAACTCTGAGGGTATCCCATCCAACCCAGCTGCCTTCCCCTTAGCTAGACTGTTTATCGACAGTAAAATTTCTTTCCACTGTGGCGTTTCATCCAGACTGTCTTGATCCTCTTGTGACAATCTTAATGTTGGAATCTGATCTAAATATTCCTCAATCTTATCCTGCCGTATACTGGTCTCTTCATATAGCTCTTGGTAATATCTTTGAAAAGCAGCTCTTATCTCCTTAGGATCATTCTTACGACCGTATTTTGGATCCTTAATCTCCCTTATTATGTTGGCTGTGTTTTGTTGCCTAGTTCGAACTGCCAATTGGTGACCGACCAGCTCGCTCAGCTCATATGAATTCTCTCTATTTATTGTTGCCTTGCACATCGCTTTTTCTGTAAAGATATCAATAATAGTGTTTTTAGCAATTGCCACCAATCTTAATTCCCTTTCAATTTCCTGACCTTCTTGTACCGCCCTTATCAGTCCCTCCTCGGCTAAGGCCAGATTTCTTTGCAATATCCCCAATTTCTGTTTAGCTTCTTTATTAAAGTTTAATGAGAATCGCAATGTCTCCCCTCTTATTCCTGCTTTTAGGGCGTCCCAGACTCTCAATTGAAGCACTACCCAGGTTAACCTCTAAAAATTCAGGTATCCATTTGTTCATGTGTTGGCAATATTCTTTGTTTAGAAGCAAAGTTCTCTCAAAAGTCCAAATATTCGAGTCGTTGTTCATTCCGCCACTGTCTATGCTCATAATTAGGGGGTTGTGGTCCGATAAGACCCGTGGTAATTTATCTATTGAGCAGCTAGAAATTATAGCACTAGACGTAAATATGTAGTCTAGTCTAGCGAATTTTACGTGAGGGTTAGAGAAAAACGTAAATCCTGGATCATTTGGATGTTTTGTCTGCCAGCAGTCGCTCAAGCCATGTGTTAAACATAAATCTTTGAGGGCCAGAAATACCTTTGGCTTCCTCCCCTTATATGTAAACCCAGAATCTAATGACCAATCACAGGGGAGGTTCAGGTTATAATCGCCACACACAATCGGTGGGAGTGGCCAATGGACCAATTCATTAGTGATAAATTCTAATACACACGGGTCATCAGTGACATTTCCATATATTGTGCATATAGTTAATTTTCTATCATTATTGTATTGACATTCCGTAATTGCCCATCGCCCATATTTGTCGGCCGCTGATCTAGTACATTTTATCCCACTCCCCTTTGCCAAAATGGCAACCCCCTTGTCCTCGTGCCCTGCGTTGTTGCTATAATCAGTCGATACCCTAGGGTTTTAAGAAGATGCCGTTGTGATCCCTCGATATGTGTCTCTTGAAGACAAATGATATTAGCCCCTTTTGCTTGTAGACCCACCACCACCCTTTGTCTTTTTTTCAGGTCATTAAGACCGCAGATATTGATAGAAAGGATTTTTAGCTTAGCCATTGAATATTATATATACTTTTTTTGCGCCATGATTCACCTATCCTGATTACATACTTTATATCTGTTGAATATCTGAGCTCTCTCTTCCCCACCCCCCTTCCAGCCCCCCACCCCCCTCCCCCACCCATCTTAGGGCAATCAGGCTCAATCCTGAGCCTGTGTGATAGGGTCTGGATCGTCCTCACCCACACTCACTCCCATCCCCCGCTACCTTCCCCTGTGCTCAAAATCACGAACAAAAGAAGAACCCATCCTTGTGTGTACAGAGAAAGAAAGCCTATTTTACCACACCCCCATATTTTTTCCCTAGCTTCCGGGTATCAGCAATGTTGCCATCATCCACCCCCTAAAGAGGAAAAAAAAAAAAAAAAAATTTACTATACATATACTTTCCAGCTCCTAGCTTCCTTATAATCTTAGTATGGATCAGTTGTTTGGTTTATTTAGTTTCGGCAGTCCTATTTTTCCCTGTTGTGATCTCCTCTAGTAGTTTCTGGGCTTGTATTTCAGATGAAAAATAGTAGTTCTGCCCTTGAGAAACAACTTTTAGTTTAGCCGGATTCTGTAAAAAGGCTGACGCTCCGGCTTTTTGAAATGGAGTTATGAGCTGCCTGAGTCTCCATCTTCTTTCCACAGTGGCGTGTGCAAAGTCTGGCTTGGCAAAATAAGAGAAGCTCTCCCACTTCCTCTTCATATTTGGTCTGGCCAGGTCATACACGGCCTGTCGGAGCAGAAAGTTCCCAAAGTATATTAAAATCACACGAGGATACGCTTGTGTATTTGTAGGGCGCTTAGAGATTGACCAAGGAAATCTATGCACCCGTTGAATTTCCTTATCCCACTCCCAATGTGCTAATTCTGGTAAGGAATTTTTCAGTAGGGTTATTGTAAACTTCCTAATATCATTGCCTTCGCTATTTTCTGGTATTCCCAGTAGCCTCAGGTTATTGCGGCGCTGGCGATTTTCTGCCTCCTCCAGTTTCCACATTACGTCCTTTAACATGTTATCTTGCGAGGATGCCTGTTCCTTCAGTGTATCCACGGAATTTTCTAAATCCTCTGTGCGTTTTTCCACCATGCTAAGTCTCTCTGCGATCTCCGTACAAGTTTTCCCAACTTTGCGCATAGTGCCTTGTAGCTTCTTTGAGGCTAGCCGCGCTTGACGGTTTTCAGTTTTAACCTCATCCTGGAATGACCTCAAAGATTGGAAGATCATCGATAGGGAGGGCACTGTGGTTTCGTCATAGTTTTCCTGCACCATCTGGCCAGTTGCTGTTCTCTAGCGAGTTTCCCTACCTCTTTCGGACTGTTAGAAGATAGCAGTTGCGTTGCTGAATAGTCCCATCCAAGCTCTCCTTCTCCTAGCGTTTTCTTGTGATTGTTCCTTTTGCCTTCCGACACCCGTTTAGTTCTCTTGGGTATCCTTTTCTCGCCTTGCTGGCTGTGATAACTCGTGGATGAGTCCGCGCATTCCACATCTTCACTACTACTAGAGAATCCAATATCTGAATCCGCTGATTCTTCATTTAGGGAGTAGAATTTTTCAATGGAGTCCGGGGAAAGATATCCCGCCTCTAGGCTCCTTTTCTGGATGGCCCCTTCATCGCAAGTTTGTTGTTGTAGTTGTTCGGGCATGTTTCCCCACTCTGTGGTCTTATTGGTCTCTCTGATTGCTTTAGGGGTACTATCCTTGTCCGGAATTTCTCCTTTGGCATTATCCTCCCTTTGGGGGCCCCTGTGGGGTTCCTCAGGTGAGCCTAGTACTGTTTTCTCACTGCACGACCCCCAGGAGGGCCTTCCCTCCTCTACCAGTCCGTGTCATGTCTAATAGGGTGTTCTGGGGATATTCTGTGTTTATTAATTCCTGACTGCCCGCGTCAGCCTGTTTATTCTGTGCCCCCACCTCTTTCTCTTTCTCACTGTCTATGGGTGAGAACATGCTGGTTATTGCGATTTGTTTCTTTCCCCCGGGGCCCCCCAGAAGCGTACCTTTCAAAGCGGTAATTATAAGAGGAGCCTCCACTTTGTCTTTACTTTTCTCCGGTTTACCCCCCTTACCAGACCGTATTTCTGACTTCTTTATATCCGTTTCCATCTTTGAATCATTCTCTTTTTGGGCGGCAGACTGCGCGTTCAAGCGCGTCTTACCGCGACCTCCTCGCGCTGCCATGGTCTCCGTGCAATAATCCCCGCGGCTTCCCCTGGCGTCCTCGTTGCTGAGCAACCCCAGCCGGCAGCCGTCACAGATTCTCCCTCTGGAAACTGTCAGGAGAAGCCGAGCGAGAGATTCCCAACGTGTACAGCAGGCTGTCACACATCGATGTTCCCCCTGTCTCTGGGCTCCGTCAAGCCTTTGGATCCACCGGGTCCCACGAATGTTTTCTGCAACTCGCATTTCCTTCTTTTTGACACCGCCTCGTTCTTGCTCAGCCTTGCGGATTACTTCAGGTCTCCTGCATCGTTTATCTACCGCCCATCACCCGTCCTGCTCGGTAGTGAGCACAGCAAGGAGCGGAGCGAAGCGGAGGTGAGTGACTGCGATCTCACTCAGACACCATCTTGCCCGCAGAAACTGTTTTTTTTTTTGTTGTAGATCTTATTATTAACAGAACTTAGGTCGACTTTACAAGATACAGTAATTAAGGCAGAAATCAGTATCAAATGCCATCATGATTACAGAGCACATCGGTAAATCACAGAAGTTAACAATGTCTAAGGGAGAGCCGGGTCTTCTGACTCCAGGACAGTGGGGGGAACACAGATCTCTCCTCTATATTTATTCCATTTACTCCAAATGGAAGACCACTTTCTGGGGCATCCCCGGGAGACATACACAGTCTTCTCACGGAACATGCACCAGTCCATGTCTGCCCTCCAAGACACCACCTTGGGCAGTACTCCTGCCCCCCACAGTTGTGCAATATTCCGTTTAGCCACCATTAACCTGAGTGTGACCCATATCTTGTCTTTGCTACCGAGATCGGTGGGCTCCCATACGTTCAATAAACATCGCTTGGCCTCCGGCCTCAAAGTCATCCCCAACACCCTGCTCCTGCATTCATGTATTTTCAACCAGTAGGATTGGATGTACTCACATTCCCATATTATATGCATAAAGGAGCCCAGCTGTCCACACCCCCGCCTGCAGTTGCCGTCTTCTACTTTCCCCATTTTGACTAGGGTCGGTCCAGTGACATATATTCTATGGAAGATTTTCTGCTTCACGAGACGGAACCGGGATGAGATCGCCACCTCTCTCGGGGATGCGACTGCCTCCTGCCATTCTTCGTCATCTATGTCCAGCCCATCTCTCTCCCAGTGCTGCATAGTTTCATCAGAGGGTTTGGAGAGTTATTGATCAGCTTTTTAGAGGTCAGAGATATCGCTTTGTCGGGCATGTATCCATCCAACAACCTGTCCTCTAGTGGCGAAGCATCAGGCAAGGTGGTGCCTCTGGGAATATTTGACAGTAATGCGTGTCTGACTTGCAAGTAGCGGAAGTGCTCCGAGTTAGCAAGCTCATGGCTCTGTTGTAAAGCGGCGAAGGTGACCACCTCTCCCTTGTCCCATAGGTCCCCTATTTTTGAGATCCCGATAATGTCCCATTTGTTAAACCCCTTCGTGTTGCCTAGTGTGCCCAGCTTCTCTGTTTCCCACAGTGGGGTGGCTTGTGTGAGCTTTTTATCCCACCCCAGGCTTTTGGTGGCCGTGTGTCAGACCCATACGGAGTGTTTGGTTGGACCCGTCAGGGAATATTTCTGTGGTCTGGAGTAGAGAGCTCGGTGATGTGTCCCTCCTGGGAGTAGCCATTTGTCAAGCCTATACGCAGGGTCATCGTCATGTCGATACGTGCAGTGGTTAATCGCCGCCAGATGCGCGGCCCATTAGTACTTCTTGATGTCGGGCAGTCCGATTCCCCCGTCGTACCAGCCCAGGGTAAGTTTCTGGAATGCTATTCGGGGTCTCCCTTCCCACAGTAAATCTCGCTGTATACTTTCTATCTCACCAAAATATCTAGCTGGGACTATATCTGGGGTGTTTTGTAGTGCGTAGAGAAACCGCGGCAATGCCATCATTTTAAACAATGCCGCTCTCCCTAATAGCGAGAGCGGGAGCGCCTTCCATGTATCTACGTCTCTCTTAAGCCTTTGCAGTGGGGGGGCGTAGATTTTGCTCATATCTAAGTTTGGGGTCTGCGGAGATAAAGATACCTGAGGGGGAAGCCCTCCCCTGCCGTCTGTATGGGGCAATCACGGGGGCTTCCCCCTCAGGACGTATAACAAGGACTTGCTCCAATTTATCCTATATCCGGAGTACCTTCCAAATATGGTAAAGATGTTAAGGACCACAAGGAGAGAGGGCCTTGGGGAGGCCAGGTATAGTAGAATATATCGTCCGCATATAGGGATATGCGATCCTCCCAGTCAGCCGCCCATTTGAGACCCCTAATGGAGGGGCTCCAGCGGATCCAAGCCGCGAGCGGCTCCAAGGAGAGGGCGAAGAGAAGGGGGGACAGCGGGCAGCCCTGTCTGGTCCCCCGGCCAAGCTCAAATACCCCAGATTTCTTGTTGTTGACAACGACCTGCGCCAAAGTCTCTGAGTACAGTAGATTGATCCATCCTATGAATGTAGGCCCGAACCCCAGTTTGTTTAACACAGCAAATAAATAAGGCCACTCAACAGTGTCAAATGCCATGGCTGCGTCTAGCGAGACCACCACCGCAGCCTCCTGTATCGTGTCTATTCTACCCAGCACCCCATGGAGGCGGTGTAGATTTAAAGCCGTGTTTCGATGAGGCATGAAGCCGTATTGGTCCGGGTGTATTAATTTACAGATTACTTGGATAAGTCGATTTGCTAATACTTTGGCCAAGATCTTGGGCTCCGAGTTGAGCAGAGAGATGGGTCTATAGGATGAGCATTTGCTCTTGGGCTTACCCTCCTTGTGGATCGTTACTAGCGTGGCCACTATTTGATCATGCGGCAGCAGTCACCTCTCCATACTTTCTTCAAACATTGCCCTCAAGTGCGGGGCAACAGCGTCTGGCTTTAGTTTGTAGAGCTCTATTGGCAGGCTGTTTGGGCCCATGGCCTTGCCGGGTCGAAGGTCTCTGATGGCCTGTGCCAGTTCGTCATTCGTGAGGGCGCTCTCCAGCGTATCCCTCTCCTCGGTCGACAAGGTCGGCATCCGGATATCTTTGAGTAGCTCCGCGGAATCTTCCACGGAGTGAGTGGAATTAGAGCAATAGATCTCGCCAAAATAGGTAGCGAATTTGTTGGCTATAGCCTGCGGGTCAGTCACCGTTTGCCCTCCATCGGCCTCCAGTTCCGGGACCGGTCGGCTCGCTAAGTCCTTTTTGTCCAGCCAAGCGAGAAGTTTCCCAGCTTTATCCCCCAGGTCGTATATTCTACCAGCTTTGTCCCTTCCCATTGCCTTGGCCAGATCAATCGCAATACTTTTATTGCTGTCATAATTTTGACACCGTTTTGATCTAGCTTCTTCTTGCAGAGGGCACAACTTCCTTGTTCCAATTTTGCCCCTTCTTAAGCTTCACGCTCCTACCGTCGTTCAACCCCTCTACACTGTACTAACTTCAACTTCATCTTGACAATTTCCTGCATCCTCTTCAACAGACTACTGCTTTTCAGTCCATGTTATTCTCTGAAAGGCCACTTCTCAACATGCACTTTCCTTTTGCTCTTTTTCTGACTTCACACAGCTGTACTAACCACCGAAGCATCACTCAACACCACCTCAGCATCACTCAGCACCACTTCTACACAAGCAAACTACCAGCACAGCACCACCTCAGCATCAGCGCAGCACTATCTAAGCATCTGCGCAGCACCACCTCAGCACAAGCGTAGCACCACCTCAACATCAGCACAGCATCACCCCCGCACCAGTACACCACCACCTCAGTCTGCCCTGATCATCTGGCATCTGTTGATCCTCCCCTACTGTCCGTCCCCTGCTTGTGTTGTAATTCAGTTACTATTTCCCAACCTTCATGCTTCTGTTGATGTGCCCACCCCACTCCCTCTTCCCCCCCCCACCCCCCCCCCATCCCCAAACCCATAACAAAAAAAATCTATAACAAACCAGCATTACAACCGGTAGGAAGAAGTTTCCATCATTGCAAAAAACTAGAAGACATCTTTTATGTTAATTCATTTTTTAATAGGGTCGTTGAGTTGTACATAATGTCGTCTTGGTTATATATAAGGTAACAAAAATACTTTTATTATAACTTTTCAACATGCTGAACAGCAGCCACGCTGCTCTACAACATAGCTTAAAGACATTGGCAAAGACTATAGCTCTGGCTAAACACTTGTAAGGTCCCAAAGGCGAGACCTGTTGGCTATGCCAATGCTTGCTCTCCAATGCAAACCATTGACATAGTATCTTATTTTTCGTAACTTCACGTTTTTGTCGATGTATTCTAAGGTGTATTTTTCCTTAAACATTCTCATTCACATTTCTAAAAAAATAATTTCTCGTTGAACCTTTTAGAGTTCCGAGCTGTGTCCTCCTGTTGGAAAGTTTTGTGAATCCCTTTTACTGAAGTGAAAAACTGTTAAAGATATCTGCTGGTTTTTACAGTGATGAGCTTTCGCGTTTATCCGTTGCTTTTAATGTCCCAGTGTGGACTGAGAAATTATTAGAATATTTGCAATCCTTAGCGTTATTAGTAAGAATGTATTGCACTGTAAAAATCCTACTAGTCATTTTACCTTTTAAATGTTTTTATTTATAACACACGAAGCACCACAATTACACGGCAGTTTTAAAGGTTACACAGTATTTCTTCTGATTGAAAGATATGAGGCCTTGGTTTCCTTTTTTATTGAGCATATTTGATGGTCAACATCTATGATTTAAAAAAGTTGAATGCATAGTTAATAGTAGCATGAATTAGGGTGGCCCACCCCGGGATATAAACTTTAATATACACATGAACTTGCCATTTTATTTAGAAATCGCAGTTTTCTGTCAAGTTGATATTTTATGGCATAATTTAATAATATTTTAGATTAAATTTTTGCATGGAAATTGCTACTTTGTGGCCACTAAAGTCAATCCTCTTCTACACCCTGCCCTCATCTCAGACACCCATCTGCAACCCATATCCTCCAGTTTCTCAGACTTACCATGAAAAGATTGATTCTTAAGACTAAAATGGAAAAAAACTAGCATTGGTAATGCCAACAGAGTTGACCTTAGCAAATGTGCACTGTTTTTAAATGCATTATTTTTTTTGCAAACATCTGCAATATAAATTAAAATCTTAAAGACACAAATTGAAAGGAGCAATTGTCCTAAAAGCACTGCACAGAAGTGTAGTACCTCATATGCAAGTCATCAGAAAAAATTGCAGCCACTCACAGATCGAGTGGCAGTGGCTGAAACGGCCTTCATTCTTACCAATTGCCCCACGCTTTATGCAGTGGTGGGTGTAGCAAAATGAGAATTGACATTTAACAGACCAGTTAAAGAAGAGAGCTGACTCACTTCCCACTATTTTTGTGTGTATGTATGTATTTTTATTTCTCTTTTGTTTAATTAATGAGGCTGGTGAGACAACTACAGCTCTCTGTACGCCAGACGTAAAAAGACATAGTTAACTTTCCAAGCTAATAGTCATGACTTCTGTTAAAAACAACTTCAAAGATGTCTATTGTTAATGGGTTTCAACAACTTTCAAAACTGCATACATTTGGTTATGGAGATATATAAAAGTATTGAAGTTTTTTCACTTCCTAATAGACCACAAGTCCGAGTTGTTTGTAAATGTTTATTTTGGTGTACATGGCATAAAACTACTTTTTCATTAAAAGCATAAATTAAATACTGGACTATGCTGTTCAGTTGACTGTAGTATAATGAAGAGAAAAAATATTTTTTGTTCACAGTAGTGTTGTCTTTGTAAAGCCATGTTTTTGCTGTGTTAAAAAGATCATGCTGTCCATAGACGTTAGAGGTTTCTGTGCTAGGTTTAGCCCCAAGATTGCAATTAGAATATCCAGAATTTGTTTCCTTTCAAGTGGAGGATACTGAGCAAAAAAAGGGCAATGGCGAACTCGGCGATGGTTTTCTGTTTTCAGCATCTGAATTTGTTATGCTAGTTGGGTGGAAGTCGAAATCGGCCTAGGCCTCCTATTTGGGTAAATTCATGATTCACAGGACTGTGATCCCCTGAAATGTGTTTTTGGCAACTGCTGTTTTTTGTGCATTAGAAATAGTCAAACGTGCTGTGTGTGTGTGTGTTGTGCATATAGATAGATAGATAGATAGATAGATAGATAGATAGATATGTCTATTCACAGAAGAAGCCAAAGGTTAAAGTAAGGTTATGGTTATGTGACAATATCAGTGACAATGTAATGTTTTAAACGCAAATAAAACACTGAAATTCATCAGTTGTAGTTATCCCAAGTAAGTATAACTCATGCCATAAGGTAACTTTAACTCACACCCTCACCATGCACAGTTTTCTCATCAATAATTTTATTGCAAATGTTGCAGTGATATTATCAATGATGTCATAGAACATGTGATGAGTGAAGTAATATGTGGAGTAATTAGCAGTGCAACTGATGGATTTCAGTGTTTTTTTTACTTTAAAATGTTAAGTTGTCACTTACATTCTCACCGAAGTATAACGTAATTTAACCTTTGTTTTAGTGAATTTCGACGAATTTGTTTAACACAAAGAAATATTTTATTAACATATGTAAAAACAAACCCGCTGCACACTCCTATGACTGTGTGCGGCTAGGTCCTGCAGGCAGCCAACCCCATGCTGCCCACAGCCTTCGGCCTGCAGCCAGGCCCTGCGTCCAACCCATTGTCGCAGCCCCCCTCCCTGAGCCACTTTGGTCCCTGGGTGACCCTCACCAATGTTCCCACTAATTATTTTTTTCCATGTGTGGCAATAAAATGTTTGTGATTAAACTCACAAAAAAGTAAGTCTGGTCAATAAAAAGAGAAGACACAGTACACACATATAACTTCTTAAAGGACGAGAACCCTTACTCAACCGAGGATGACATGCTTCATCATTGGGTTCCCTCCTCTCACCCGAACCGCAACGTCCTTGGTGTGGGCTACAACTCCCTAAAGGGGAGAAGCGGAGGTGTTTTGAAAATGAGTGATGCTACCGCTTGGAAAAAATTGGGACTTCTTCGTTTTAGGGATTTTCTTCTAGGAGATCAAATGAAATCCTGGAATCAAATAAAACAGTCCAATCCCCGACTTCCATCTTCATTAATATTTTCTTTTTTTCAATTTAGGAACTTTCTAAGTAGTTTACAAGGCTCCCCAGATCCCCAAGCAAATTTGATTAGTTTTAATTATTATGTCAGAGACTTGAGGGATCGATAACTGGTATAAAGCCTTACTTAGGCAGCTTCAGGCTAAAATTGTGCCGCAAGCTTTACAAAAGATCCACAATTCTACTGGTTGTAGGTTAGATAACCAAAAATGGAGATTATATAACACCTGGGCGCACAAAGCCATACGAGGTGCCAATTTTAAACGGATTGCTTTTTTTTCTAAATGGCAACTCTATTTTACTCCATCTCGACTCTCCAAAATGTACCCCCTAGCATGTTTCACATGCAACCATCTTATTGGGGACTGGTTTCATATATGTTTTGCATGTCCAGTTTTAAATAAATTCCGGAACCAAATATATCAGTGGCTTAGCAACAAGCTTGATATTAATTTGGTGCCCGAACCAAGCACGGTTCTTCTCAGAATGACCAATATATCGGGTTTACTTATGCGACACCAGCAGTATGTTTTCATTGCATCACTTGTTGCTAGATCACTGATCTTGCAAAGATGGAGAGAGGCCGACTCTCCAACATTCTCGCAGTGGTTACTTAAGATGTCCCGAATTGAGGCGAAAGAGAAGTTATATTCCCAAAGAGTAGGAGCCTTAAGAAAATTTTATAAAATATGGGGTGGGAATTAGGTCTATGTCTGCTCATATCTATGAAATATCTAAATATAGATTCTGAATTTGTTAATCAATGAGTATTTACTATGTATATCAACGACATTACTATTCGGATGAATTGTTTATTTATTGATGTTTGTTTTTACTAACTGCAAAATAAATAAAGAAAAAAGAAAAAAAAGAAAATGAGTGATGCTAGAGGGTCAGTGAGGGGGCAGAGTGCAACGGAAATTGTGAATAAAACTATCTCCAGGGAGCCGAATCAGCTTTATTCTATGGTCTTCCGTGACAGGGTTAAAATGAGAAGACTCTGGGATTTAATCAAATATACCCCTGTAGATGGTCAACATATTTATGCCCTTGGTTGGCCTTAAATGGGGCTCAGGTGCATTCATCAGGACCTAGATTATTAGTCACTCTGCTCAAAAGGAAACAATAATTCAAGATATACTGGCCACAAAAAGGTTAGCCTGGTAAGGACGGCGATGGCCCGTATGTACTCTGGGTCCACCGTCTTTCTGAAAAAAATAAGAAACCAAACAATCGTTAATAATATAAGGGAAATGCTCTCACATGATGCACTATATTTGACAACAGAACATGGTCTCAATGCATGCTGTTAATCAACTTGATTATCACAGAAACTCCCAGTGAGTACTCTACTTGAGTCATCTTACCTACAGTGAGAAGAAGAAAGTAAACTCTCAAGCCACTGGTTAAAGCCTCTACCGCAAGGACGGAATATAATAAAGCATAAATATGGAACAAGAGGGAAAATCAACACATCGACTGAATCAGGTCCTCTGAGAGTTTACATTCACACTCGCAAGTGCAGTCCCCTCTAATAGGGTACATTAAAAGCAATCCGATAGTAAGCTGCAGGAAGGGCATACAGGTCATGTTGATCTGTATCCTGTGTGTACAGTGTATCCTACAAATACAGATACCTACAAAGTTTACCCCAGAGAGGTGACAGGCCGGCCCAATGCTTGGTCAGACCAACCCCAGGCGGCACACAGAGACAACTAAAACACTTAAACAATTAATACCCTCGGGTGTGGGTCAGAAGAAGAGAAGCATGCAGGCGTGGTGAATAATAACAGTGCTAGACATCACGAAATGGAAAGGGGTCCATGATAAGGACCGTTATCAGTAATTAAAGACTGGCGAGCTCAAAACCTGCTCAGAGAAGGCTGTCAAGGGGCTGAGTTAAAGACTTATAATGCTGCAAAAGTGAGCAGGACAGCATCGGGTAATAAACCAATGGAACAAGGGGGAAGAGACTAGTCTCATTAAGAGTACGAGGACAACCCATTGAAAGTAGCGGGCTCAAAATCCAGACCTAAGGTCCGTCATCTGCAAAGTTTCATGCAACAGAAACAAGAAACAAGAAACAAGACCCTCTTTGCGATGCCTGAAACATAAACAAAATATTGGGCTCAAGTAAGAACCGCAGCCCATGAAGCAGAAATGGGAGACTGTGAGCGCAACTTACCTGCTGAGGTCAGCGCGGTAGCAGGGGGACTTCTCGGCGAGAGTCTGACCAGACCGCTGTCTTCATCCGATAGAAATGCACCGGGAGGTGTAGCGTGGTGATGTATCAGTGACATGTACGTCGAGGTGCGTCAGGCTCTCATGAGAGTAGTGGTCCCAAAGCAGGGCCGCGTCACGGCGTGGGTCCTGGGAGCAATAAGCGTACTTGCTACATGGGGCAACGCACTAGATCGCAAACTTTGCTAAAAAGCGTGTCCGAAATATCAGGGACCCTCAGTTTAGGAAAACTGTATCCTGTACTGTCTTGTACACTTGTGGGTCTCAGGGCGTAACAAAAAGGTGGGCACCGTAGGGAGAAAAGTTCAACACCGGAGGGTGCTCAATACTAGGATCTTGTGCACTGTGTTCTCACTGGATCTAGTCAAAACCAGAGAAAGTCCTTGTGGGGTCACATCCCCATGGCACACCCATAAGTAGACTATACATCTCTGAAAAAGGCATGGAGAGGCAAGGGGGCAATTTCATGCTGACTCTTCAATGACCCAGACTGGTCCAAGGGATCTCATCAGTCAGACCTCAGGTGTCACTATGAAGTCTAAAAATGCAACGCTTTTCCAAATGAAAAAGAACTAATTCAAGGGTACTCATAGCTGGTGAAAAACAGGGTTTATCTAGAACCATCCATGTGATATCATCCTCCGTGTGGCCAGAGTCAAGGTAGTGTCTTGTGAATTTGGTGTTAGACTTCTTGCATCTCACTGAACTAAAGTGTTCTACTATCCTAGTCCTGATCTTATGGGTAGCCATGCCTACATAGTTGAGTTTGCATGGGCATTTGTGGAGATATCACTCCTTCCATGTTGCAGTTAGTGTGATTCAGAAGTTCCCATGGGGTCTTGAGGCCTAGATCTACCTGAACAGTAGGCAGGGTATATGGAGAAATTGAACAGGATATACAGAGAAAGTGGCCCTTGACAGGTGGAAGCGACCACAAGGTTTTCTGATGAATCCTGTGGGGAGTAGGACGAGGTCTAGTGTGGACTATATCTAAAATATTCCTATTGCGTTTCAATGCAAACCGGGGCTTAGGTATTTTTCTCTCTCCTGTATTCAGAATAGACCAGTTCTTATTTACTACTCTCTTCACAGTATCAGTAAGGTGACTGTATGTGCTTACACAGACTAACCTGTCCGTTTGGCGTTTGGGGTGCATCTCAAGGAGAGCCTATCTTATTATTTCTATCCCTCTTCGCCAGCCCTGAGTATAAGATCTTTGGGGTACAATCTCTGGGGCAGGTGGGTACTGAGTGTGGCTACATGTTTGTGTATTTCAGTACAGTTTCCTCTGATTCTTAAAAATTGACCTACTGGCAAATTGTCTCTGAGAGCACGTGGGTGAAAGCTGTTATATCAAAAGAGGGAATTGCGTGCCATCGGTTTCTCGTATAGCTCTGTACAAGCCCCTCGATCCTTTGGATATAACAGAAGGTCCATGAAGGGATACCTTGCTGAATTCACAGGTGAACCTGAGATGAGGTCTTCTTGTGTTAAGCCAACCTGAGAAAACTTGTAGAGATTCAGGACCACCCTCCCAAATCACCAAAATATCGTCTATATACCCTTTCCAGGCCTTCAGGTTTTCCGAATGTGGGTTGTATGGCGGTTAAATGTGTGTTGATTCAAAACTGTGCATGTACAGATTAGCCATGCTCGGGGCAAAGGTACTCCCCATGGAAGTTCCAGTGACCTGCCAGTATAAATGATCTTGAAACTGGAAGAAATTTTCTTTCATGACAATCATGGCGCATTCATCACAAAGGCAGTCGGAGTCATGTCATATCCTATATCCTTTGGTCAAGTAATACCTTAACAGTATGTAAAGTGTTATCTTGTGGAATGTTTGTGCAAAGTGACTCCACATCATAGGATACCAGGACATTTCGCTCAGAATCAAAGGGAATGTCTGCTAGTACATTCAGTATGTGCTTAGTATCTTGGAGGTAGGATGGCATCTCGGACACAATCGGTCGTAGGAACCTTTCCACAAACTGGGAGTGTGGTTTCAGCAAGGATCCAATTCCAGAGACAATGGGTCTTTCAGGAGGTGGTTTTCTCGGTTTATGTATATTTGGTAGAATATAAAAGTAGGAAATGCTGGCGTGACTTTTTTTTAGGAATTCAGACTCCTTTCTAGTGATCCACCCAGCTTCCTTGCCTCTTCATACCAGGGTCTTGATGGTCTGTTGTAGTCTGGAAGTGGGGTCACTTTGTAGTCATGTAAAATTTTGTCATTGGCACTCATCTTGATCCATGATAACCGTAGCCCCTCCTTTGTACCCCGGTTTGATAATGATCTTATTATCCTTTCCCAGTGTCTTCAGACAGTGTAATTCTTCTTTGGAGAGGTTAAAGAAAGGGTATTTTGCCGAGGATTTCTGGGTCTCAGTCCTTGATGACTGTTTTCTCGAAGGTCGCTACCTCTGGAGGGACTGAGTGCAAAAGTGGATCGAAGGTAGACTTATTTCTCAAGCCTGTATTCATATCCATGTCCACATTGCAGTTGTGCATCTTATCAAAGAAGAAAGACAAGCGTGTATCGTTCAGCAGAATTGGGATAGCTCCATATGTATGGTGAAGTTGTCTCCTAAGTGGGTCGGGACAACGCCCAAACCCTTGTTAAGAACATCCATTTTCAGAGGGCTCAGTGTCCTCTGGCTGAGATTCACGATGAGGCTGTCATGGTGTGGGGGGTGATGGGGGGCAGGACATGGTATCAGCCAGTCTTACACCCAGAGAGCCAAAGCTTTTTACTTGCTCCAAAAGCTTCCCCCTCCACCAGCATCCTGCCCCTGAAAGAACTGTGGGGATTCAACGCCATAAATTTAGACTTTGTGGGCTTTATCTCTAGACCCCTAGCTGTACAGAATGATGTAAAGCAATCCAGCAGTGAACAGAGGCCTATCGGAGTTCTAAATATCAAGAGCATGTCATCTGGAAACATGAGGGTGGGGGTACTGTTACCTGCAGATGTTGGTGCGTCATGATTGCATTTTTCAAACACTTTACTGCTCCATTAATATGTAAGCTAAACAGCATAGGGGCAAGTATCCTTGTCTGACTCCACGATTAATAGTTATCCTGGATGTAAGGATTCCCGTGCAAATGTTTAAGCATCTAGTACATCCAGCAGCCTTAGGAGTTCACCAGGGATACCATAGGATTCTGGCACTCTCCATAAGTTTTCCCTCTGCACCAGATCAAATGCTGCCTTCAGATCTATGAAGGTAACACAAAGGTGGTCTCACCTCATGACAACATACTTCCAGCAAATTTTCCTGAAGCGTAAGACCTGATCGAGGGTGCTAACCTTGCCCCCAAATCCTGCTTGGCTGTCTGAGAGGATATGGTGGTCTTCTATCCACGACCGGAGTCTTGATAATACCTGTCTGCAGAAGATTTTCTGACTATTGTCAATCAGACTGATTGTCTTCAGTTAGATATGGGGTCCCTCCTGCCCTTCCTATAGATAGGAATAATAGTGGCTCCACACCAAGAGGGCTGTTTGTCCTCCCCTCGCATGATGGAATTTTCCAGAGTATGCAAGTAAGGATTCCCGATTTCAGGTTAGGACAGATATAAATCATCTGGGATGCCATCAGGGCCAGGCACTTTCTCCCTCTTTATTACATGTAGCGCCTGAGCCTTTTCTGCCAGGCCAAAGTCAACCGGGACACCAACCTCGTTCTCAGCCTCTTGCTCTATGTCGACTACTATAGGCTCATCGTTCAACAGCAGTGAGTCTTTAGGCCTCTCCCCGTATAGGTCTCCAAAATGTACTACCCATGCTTCAGGTTGTGCCACTGCTTCAAGGTGATTTTCTATGGTACGAGTCCCAGTTGTTACTAATTTCCAAAAGACCTTTGCATTCTTGTTATGGAGCAAATCCGTAACTTCTTCCCACTGCACTAACTCCCAACTTCTTTTAGCCTTAATCAGGGTTGCCCTGTAATCTCTTCTTGGGTCACAGATCTCTCTGCGGTCCCCTTTTTTTTTTTTTTTTACTGCTGCTAATACTATTGTTTTGGCAAGTCTACATTCATGTGATTACCACCCCAGGAGATTTATTGGACAGTGGACCCTCCGCCCTGCCTTTGGGAAAACGTTTTTCAGCTGCTCCATTAATTCAAAGTGGAGATTTACAAAGTTAATCATAATCTTATCTTGTCGATAAGCTCATATGCAGCCATTTTCTCCACAAATAAGTTATAGATTTGGAGCTCTATTGTGGCATTCTCTGCAATTGCTGCCCTTTTCACATGCCTTCTGTTACTAGCTGCAACCTCACTTATAGCGATATTACACAGTAAACTTGTGTTTAGGAAGGGTCTGGATTGAAATTGGACACTAAGTGCTTCATGGACACTGTCTATTCTGGGGACTACTGCCATGTCAATCATAAACAGCCAAAGTATAGTATCTTAAAAATATTTACTCTACATTACTTGTAGACAGATTGGGAGAGTGGGGAAATTAGTAGGGGTGAAGCCATTCAGTACCTTCAGGCCATATGACACTATCAGATCAACAGTTTGGCCTGCAACCTTGGAATAATTGTTTACAATATCAACAGCGGCAGAAGACGTTACTCTGGGCTCGTGTAGTACATTTGTCTGGTCCAAGGATCAGAGGCAGGCTGGCATTTGTGTATTGCAGTCTCCTGCAATGATTTTAAGGTAATTGTGATGTAAAAGGTCAATCCTATCCGAAGGTTAGTCTACAGCAGCTGCCTGTAGATTTGCAATATGCCTAGCCCCAGGTACAATACCTGTTGTGATAACTATGCTCAATAGGTCTCTACACTCTATCGGGATTCTCTTTATTTTAGCAAACAGATCCATCCTCTTCCAAACCAGCAGGTCGCCTGATGTTCTGCTTACTGGTGATAGTACTGCATTGTTTGAGAGTGTGATGTACCCTGACCTAATGACTGGCTCATTTGCCCATGTCTCCTGTAGTAGCATGATGTGGTGTTGATATATAAAGACACCCCATTCAGGGTCCGCTAGCTTGGCTCTTACTCTTGCTACATTCCAAGAAAGTAGTTTTAAAATATCAATTGCACATAAGTTAGCCCCTGTGTCGTACACTTTCAAATTGATACTCTGATTCGTTTCTATCTCTGAGGGTTTTGGGGCAGTTAGAGATACATCCTCTTTGTTCCTAGTAGCATGAGATTTGCCCATATGCACAATCATGGGGGTATAGGCTGATGGTGGACATTTCAGCATAGGTGGTGTACCATTACCACTCTGAATTTTAGACAGTCAGTCTATTTCAGACAAATTAACTGGGTGAGCAACAGGAAGAGCAACAGGTTGTTGATAGGTTCAGGGTGGATACGGTGTTGGAAACTGTTGATGGATATGGGGCATTTACCTTGATCCTTATTTATGATTCTATTACCGGCCTAAACCTGTGTTCTAAGGCTATCAAACCTCCAACAAGCTTGTAATTTGCTAGCTTCAGACCAATATAATCAAGTGTTGGATGTTCATCACTGAATCGAGTGCCATTTAGTATGCCCTCTCTAATTTTTGATCTGCAGCCTCTAACTTTTCTAAGCCAGCGGGTGACTATGTTGATTAATGAATCCTGTGGTTTCATGTTGCCTAGCGGGAGTTTTGGGACATTAATCATAAATATATCATGATGGTTAATGGCAACCCCTATGGGTTGTCCTTTTGTATTTAAAATTGGGGCAGCCTTAATTGTGTTCTGGTAACCAAGTATTCTTTTGCCCCTGTTGGGTTGTATAGACCTCCAGTCAGACCCCCAAGGATGGATTAGGGTTGCGTCCCAGGTGTAGTGAAGGCAAAGCAGTCTCGCCATTCGCTCTAGCGTTAACTTGATGCATTTGTATTAGGGGCCCAGGAGGCTGAACATGTTGAGGGGCCATCGGCTGGAATGCTTCCCGAATGAATGACTAGGCTGGAGCGTGAAGTATCATCCTTCTCCTTTGTTTGTTGTAAATTGTAATTTAGATTCGTTACCAGAGCCAACAGGTTGTCCATTTTGTCGTTAAGAACTTTGGACAGTCTTTCATTGCAGATGCTCAGGCTAGAGTATCTCTTTTTTTAATGAGATTAACTGTAAGTTTGTAATGTTCCTATCTGCTGCAGGGGCACTAGTAAGGGTTGCCGGTGTCTGGTTATTGTCACAAGTAGGTTCTTCAGTGGTCCCTAGTATGTCAAACAGATTGTTGCATTCAATGCCCAATTTGGGAACTATAATGACCGAAGCTAATGGCTGCATTGCTGAAGTGCTTTGATGGCTGGTCTCAGTGGGTGGTGATATGTTGGTGTGTATGGCAGTATTGGTGTGGACTAATGTTATGTCATGTTATTGGGTTTCATAGAGTGCATAGTTGCCCGAACAATGGGTCTTCCCAGGGCTGGACCTCGAAAAAGAGATCTGACGCTATCGGTCTTGCAGAGAGAAGAGACAGGTAATTTCGATAGAAAAAATCCATGTCTTTAAAGATTTTCTGAAGTGCAGATGGTTTTCAGTGTTCCTGATGGATAGAGGAAGTGCTTTCCGAAGAACAGGAGCTTTAGCACGAAATGAGCGGCCTACAGCTCGGGCCCTCCGGACTCGGGGGTGACAGTGGCCAAGTTAAGGTCAGCTGAATGTAGGGGATGGGAGGGTCTGTAGCAAGAGAGGAGATTGGACAGAATGGGAGCCCTTTGGGAGTATAAGATCTTATGAGCCATAAACAAGGTCTTGAAGTGGATGCGCTTCTCCACTGGAAGCCAGTGCAGTTTGTAAAAGAGAACTAAAACAGAGCAACATTTTGGAAGGGAGGAAAGCATCATGGCTGCCACATTTTGGGCGAGCTGGAGCCTTCTAGCGACTGATTTGTTAGTGCCAAGGCACAAGATGTTATAGTAGTCAAGTCGCGACAAAATTACTGCTTGAATTTGTTGGGTACTGAAATCAAATAGACCCAGAATGGGTTTAAGGCTTCTCAATAGCCCAAAACAGGTGCCAACAACTGATTTAGCTTGGGTCTCAAAGACCAGAGTGCTGTCCATGATGACTCCAAGATATTTATGGAGGACTTGGGTATGTGGGGAGACCCAATGGAGAGATGCCACCAATGGTTGCCCCAAGGGAGGGTGTCTTTTCCCAGTAGAAGGTATTCAGTTTTATTAGCATTCAGACGGAGGCAGTCGGCATTCATTTATTCTGCCACCGCTAGTAGTACGCTTTGGAAATTAGACCGGTACATCGTCGGGTTATCTGTAAAGAAGGAACACCAACTGAGTATCATTGGCTTAGGATATCATAACAATCCCTGTGGATTTAATAACTTGTGCCAGAGGTTGGATGTGAACTTTAAACAGAGTGGGGCTTAATGAACAGCCCTCGGGTACTCCATCGGGTAGTGTGTGAAGGCCAGAGCTGTGAGTAGGAGAAGGAGTGTTCAGATAAAAAAGAGGAGTTGGCCTAACGGCTAGGGTGTTCGACCTCGGACCTGGGGAACTGGGTTCGAGTCTCGGTAATGACGCTGAACATACTGTGATTCTGGGCAAATCACTTAATCACCCCGTGCCTAACAAAAATGAATGTGTGTCCTCATGTAACGCAACTGGTGCTATGTAAAGCGCTCTGATACCCGGTTGCGGGTCAAGTTCGCGCTATATAAAACTCTGCAAAAAAAAAAAAAAAACACCATGACAGTGCCACCCCACCTATACCCATGCTTTGTAGGCACTGCAGTAAGATTTTGTGAGCTACCATATCAAAGGTGGCACTCAGATCCAATAGGATCAGGACTTTGTCCAGGGCACTGCGGAGATGCTCGATGACTGCGAGAAGTGCAGATTCCGTACTATGTCCAGCCCTGAAACCATTTTGGGAGAAACCCAGGATGTGATTGTCGTCCATGATTTGGTCAGATTTGTCTCTCTGTTACCTTCCCAAGGAGAGACATAGGGCGAAAAGTCTCAGGTTTGGAGGCTTCCAAGGAGGGTTGCTTCAAGAGAGGGATAAACATGGCGTGCTTCAATGGACCAGTCGCGTGAGCCGAAGAAAGGGAAAGATTAATGACGTCTATGGAGAGTGGCAAGAGAGGGTCATGAAATTTGAGAAACAAGTAGGGTTTAAGCAGATGTGCAGGGGAGCCAGATTTTACTTGCCTACAAAGCGTGAGCAGCTTAGGCAGACACAGAGGAGGAAATAAATGGAGTGCTGGCCTAAGACTGCTAACAGCTGGCAGAGCGGCAATATCTGGCATTGCCGCCGGAACATCCAAGGGGAAGTGCTGATAGATGTCTTCTATTTTGCCAGTAAAGTATTCGGCTAACTTCTCACAGTGCACGCTAGAGGTGTCAATGGGGTTCAGCGGAAAGAGTGGGTTTAATAAGGCTATTAGGTTAAAAGTTTTGTTGGCAGGATTCTTATTATTCCTGATTTCATTGGCAAAAATAATCAGCCTTTGCTTTCCGAATCAGCTTATGATAAGATTTAAAGGCTTTAAATTGAATTTTTGGCGAAGGATCATAGGTTTTCCTCCTGGAACCTTCTAGGACCTTGCAGTGCTTTTTTGCCGCGGCAAGGGGTTCAGTAAGCCATGGGGTGGTGTGCACCAGCACTCTCCAGGTTTATTAAAAAATGATTTAATATCCCCCACTTGCTGCCCTTCCCTGGTTTCTTTCCCTTGGACTTTGTAGCGAGGAGGCCCTCAACCTCTTCTATCAGTACATTTATTTCATCTAGGGTGAAGATATCTGATGAGTGTCTTGGTTGTGTTTTTTTGCTTTCCCTAGGTCAGATAGTTTATCTTTAGCTTTACGTTTTACGATGATGACTGGCAACGCAAAAGCTACTGCAACACCTTTTATGTTGTTAAGACTTCTTGATGAGGTTTACCAAGGGAAAGAAACTACAATAGTTTCAAGGGCTTCCCCACCCCACAGCAAGCTAGTTGTGATAGTACCTGGCTATAGTTGTCACAACGACTACAACATTGATCTAGCTTTGTAGTTTTCGTTTTTCAGGTAAGTCGACAGACAAGTACTGCATAACAAAATATGGTATAAAAGTTTCCTTTTCACAAGTTACGAAAGAATTTTTGGATACTATTTAAAAGTCCGTTAAGTCTTTAATCATAACAGACTAGGTAAAATCATTCCATAGATGCAGTCCAGCGTAGAATAATCCTAGTTGGTAAAAATCAAAGAAACACTTGATTATTTCACAGTTGCATGATTCCCACCCTTCATTCAAATGTTCTTTCCCAGCACCTAGTTCCTTGTGCCGGCAGTCAGCAGGGACAACAGCCTACCAGACCTCAGGATAGAAGAAAGGAACTTCAAAAAGACTTCTGTTGCAGCAAGCAAGAATGCTATTAATCAGCCCCCTCCTAATGGCTCAGTGAACTGTAAGTTCAGTTTCAGAGATCACAGGCTACAACAGCAGCACTATGTGTCGGTCGTAGAGTCTCAAAGGGGCCGACTTGCACACTGCAAGCGAGGCCCCGCTGCTGCTGGGGGGGGGGGGGGGGTCAGTCAACATGAAATCCCTGCCAGACAGTTGTATAAACACCAATTCACCTCAAGGGAGTCCTATCTCTCATTACTCTCAAGTCCGCCCGATAAACAGTCCATGGGGGAAGAGTTCATAGTGGTGATAAACAGTTCCCAGTAGTATAGAAAAACTGTTACCCGTCTTGCAAGTGTCCTGATGTGAAAAAACTTAATTTCCCATGAAGCCCTTGGAAAACAGAAACATTAGTCCATCCAGTCAGCATCCATCAATGCCCTTCAAGATCCTCTGCAGGTGCTCCTGCTTCCTCTTTCTTCCTGCGACCACAGCTGATAGTTTCATAGTTCATTCTTGTGTAGCTGATTCAGTCCTGATGGAGATAAAGACCATATGAACCTCAAAATCCCAGAGCAGAAAAACATAAGCCAAGGACAGCATTGTAAGAAGTAAAACAGCACTGTAACAGTAACTACGATGCATTGTACATCAGATTGACAGAGAAAACTATGTACATGCAAAGTCGATATTACTCCACCTTTCTTACATGCAAAGTTCATCTTACTCTACCTTATCGAGCTGATTAAACAAAGTCTTTAATGCACAAGGGTGGGTAAATCCTCACCTCCGTGTCCTTAATTGAAACTTTCCGTTACCATAGCTAGGAATTGTTTCATTCTATGTCGGGACCGGAGGAAAGGATTAGACTGGTTCAACGCTTGTCTGCCACAAGCAATACAATGTTCTAAACCGGTTTAAAATAGAACCTTTCAAATGTAGAATCCGAGGACCAATCTAGTCAAGCTCTCAAGGAAAAAGCCTTGAAGGCAATGGCTTCCCTCACAGAATGTGCCACAAATAATTTAGTATCTAGCCAGCTTCCTGCATGGCCTGTCTGACCCATCCGGCGATGGTAGGAGAGGGTACTGCCTTATGGGGCTTCATGAGGGCAATGAGTAACTGTTCCCCTTAGGGATGAAGATCCTCTTTCATAGATTCATCAGCTTTAATAGCTCTTACTGCACAAAGTTTAGGAACATCTGTAAACCTAGGGTATGAAACAATTTTCGAATTGCACTTTGTTCTCCTGGATATGTAAAAAATAACTAAATAGAGAAAACAGGCCCTCCCTAAGTTACATGTAGGTCCAAGAGGAGGGAGGAAAGGGAACCAAGGAAAGAAAAAGAACCTCTATACCGACCTATTCAATTTATTACACGACCAGAAAGGTTCTATGTTAACATCATACCCTCATAATATGGATCTGATTGGATATATATCCTAATTACATAGATAACTCATCAGACTTTTACTACTTTTCCAAAACATTTTATTATACAAATTATTTCTTTGATTATATAATTTTTTATAAAAATAAATTGCAAAGGTACATACATTTATAACACATAAGATGGGCTAAATTTTCACAAATAATTGTTTTTGAATATCAATCCATTATTTTAACATAAGACATCCCAAAGCGAACACAGAATAAAGATAAAACTGACTCTCATCATCCACTGCCAAAAAATTTACTGTCATTCATCCACATTTATACCATACCACACATTTCATAGAACATACAAGTTAAAAAAGTTTCGACCCTGTGGAGGGTCCAAAAATGGTTGCATAAGAGTTGATGAAGATGTTATCAAAAGACCCAGCTCAAATATATTATGCTCCAAGGGACCACTTCTCAAAAAGACAATTATGGTCTACGCGCGTTTCAATGGAAAAACCATCTTCCTCAGGACCAAGGTGTAGTGAAACTCAATTAAGACATGGGATGTCTCAAAGTAATTCTCATATGCGACCTGCTCCAGTTAGTATATCATCTGGCAGCAGCAAGGTAGGATAATGTACTCTAGAAATGATGTCCAAAGACAATAAGCTTCAATGTCTATTTAAAACCTGCAAGCCAGCAAGTAGAAGCCAAGATACCTTAAAAGAAATGAAGCCTCATTCCTTTATACGATGATGAAACTGGGACCTTAAAGTACAAGCTGTGAATATGCGTTCTGGATTCTTCTGTCACAGGCTCTTGTTAGACCTTTTCCAAAATCTCTGATATATATCGTCCCGCTGTTAGAAACACCATCCAATCCTATGTAAAAAATAACCCCATCCGTGGTAAATACTCTACCTGCTATATCCAGGGCTCTGACATCTGAAACCCTGCTACAAGATACCAAACACAGCTGGTTAGCCAACTTCGCAGACATCTGTTTCCAAGACAAATACTTGATAGTGGGCCAGGATATAAACCAGTTTAAGACCCTATTGACATCCCATGAAGCAGAGTATCTGGGCTCTGGAGGGAGGAAAAGTAAAATACCTCGGAGAAGCTTGCATATCAAAGGATGTTTGCCCGACAGACTACCCACCAACTTGAGTGTGGCCTGCCGAAATAGCTGAACAGAATGTATTGATGGACTTTTATGCCATATCCGATGAAGCTAGGGAAGCGAGAAAATCCTGAATATTGACAACTTTGGTCCCCACATGGGGCCAGGGGCGTTGAGGACTCAAACCCAACCATTGAGTCCAAGCCGAGGGGTAGCGTTTGATCGTGTTATTTGCCCATGCTTTGGAGAGCTATGACGCAGCTTCTCATGAAAGGCCCGGAACTTTCCTGCGTTCCCAGTAATCCTCCATTCTATCAGATGTAGAGAGCCATCGAGAACTAAGTTAAGAGTGTTTCCCGGAGAAGACCTGGAAACAGGGGTAGACTGATTGGAGAAGCCAAGAAAATTCCATCAGAACCAGAAACCAAATTTGAGACCTCCAGATCGGAGTGACCACTACAACGTCCGCTTGCTGCCTCCGAACTTCGGTAGATAACCTCATGATCATGTCAAAAGGGGGAAATTTATACCCCTTTTCCGTCCTTCAATCTTGAAGGAGCGCATCCGTCGCCGTTGCATTGGGATCTAGTCTCCAACTGAAGTACCTGTTCAATTGATGGTCCTGGAGGGACACAGAGATCCACCATGAAAGGTCCCCACCTGGTTTATAGTTCCTGGAACACCCGCAGATCCAATTTCACAGACTCACATTTTTCCAATGTCGAGACTGCCAATCCTCAATCTGATTGGATTTTCCTAGATGATGATCTGCCGTCACAGAAATGTGGTATTCCAGACAATGGCCCCAAAAGCTCCGGGCCATGTCTGAAAGAGTTTTGGATCGCGTTACTCTGAGGTGATTAACATAGCGGACTGCTGCTACGTTGTCCATCTTATCTCGTGCCAGCTTTGCCTTTTCTGCCCCCTGTTTTGCCTTTCTCTGCTCGTTTCTTCCTGCTGTTTCCCTTCTCCCTCCGTTTTCCTCCTCCCACCACCCAGCGGCATGCCCTTCCCCCAGGACCTACTTAATGGAGGCCGCAGCACGACCCCATTGAGCAGGTCCTCGTTCCAGCTCCCCCAGCGGCAGTTCTCCTGTCCAGCTAGCCCGCAGTCCACTACCCTGTGCTGCCAGTCTACCTGCTGCCCTCTGTTTGTGCTTCCTCTGCTCGCTTCTTGCTCTGTTTTGCCTTTTCTCCTCGTTTTTCTGCCCTCTGTTTTGCCTTTTCTGCTTACTTTTCTGCCCTCTGTTTTGTCGTTTTCTGCTCTTTTTTCTGTCCCCTGGTTTGCCCTTTTCTGCTCATTATTCTGCCCTCTGTTTTGACTTTTCTGCTTGTTTTTCTGCCCTCTGGCATTTTCTGCTCATTTGTCTGTCCCCTGGTTTGCCCTTTTCTGCTCATTATTCTGCCCTCTGTTTTGACTTTTCTGCCCTCTGTTTTGTCTTTTTCTGCTCTTTTTTTTCTGTCCCCTGGTTTGCCCTTTTCTGCTCATTATTCTGCCCTCTGTTTTGCCTTTATGCTCGTTTTTCTGCCCTCCATTTTGCCTCTTGTTTTCATAATGGCTGCTGTTGAATAAAAAGTGAAGAAGGAACAACCTAATCCTCTCCTCCGGTCCTGACGTACAATCCAGAACTTTTTGAGCAAGGAACAATTATTTATTTGTAGGACAATAAGCAATGCATGCATGAGGGCTCCGGAAGACTGAATGATGGCTGCTGCAATCAGAATGGAAAATGAAAATCATTGTGACAGCTGTTTTGTATTATGGTTATACTGAAGTGGCACAACAAAATCATCAGTGCATGCAAAAGGGATCGCTATGCAGAGTAGTTGTGAAAAGTGTAATTAGCTGATGGAAAATGGACACAAACGCACAGAAATCCCTTTGGTTTCGGGAGATCAGTGTGCTGAGAGCTTTGACGATCAGAGCAGAGAGGCAAGCACTGGTAAAAAAAATAAGTTTGCCTTCAGTTATGAAAGGTGCTGTGCCTTCTGTATTTGTGGACTGATCAGTATGTTGGCTGGGCTGCATTAATTGCGCTGCTGGAGCCCGCTCCCCTAGTTATTCCTGACCACTTAGTCCTGTTGTCCACATTACTTCTTATTAGCATTACTAAAGCTGCATTTAGCAGGATAGTAGCTGTGCTGCAGCACTTCCCTCCCATTAATCTTGCAAAACAAACTCCGGGAACTTAGGAGCACTTCTTGATTGCTCAAGGCTTCTCTCTCAGTCCACCCGTAATTATTTAATTTACTTCCTATTGTGTATTGGTTCGTAAAATGCATACCCTCTAAAATACATTTTATGGCATTGAATAACCTTTTGTCGTGCGTGCGCGGTGTGAAAACAAAGTTGCATACACACTTGCAGCTTAGAAGGAACTGTGGACTCTACCCCTTGGAGGCTTTTTTTGTTTTTAAATTAAGGGTAGAGGGACACAAGACCCCCTTCTCTGAGCCACAAGGAGCCCCAGGGACCCCATCTCCGGGGCCAAAACATCTATGTTATGGGGAAGGGGCGCACAGCCTCCCTCCCCAAGCCACTATGGTCCCCCGGGACCCCATTCCCTTGGCCGGCCTTTTTTCCCCCAAAAGGGGGAGAGGGTGACCCCATCCCCCGGGGCCTTATGTGCTTCTGGGTGGTTGCCCGCCGAGGGTACCCTCCATACATTGTCGGGAGCCGTGAGAGCCCCCGCAAACTAGGCAAAAACCCCCCACTTTTTTGTAAAGATATGTCAAACTGCGCTAAGTTATTAGCAAAACAAAGACATTTCCTATGGAAATGATGACCTAACTAGAACTACCCAGTGGAGGGAGGGAGGTGTGGAGGGAGGGAGGTGTGGAGGGAGGGAGGTGTGGAGGTGTGGAGGTGTGGAGGAGTGGAGGGGTGGAGGGGTGGAGGGGTGGAGGGGGTGGTGTGGAGGGGTGGAGGGAGGGAGGTGTGGAGGGAGGGAGGTGTGGAGGGAGGTGTGGAGGGAGGTGTGTGTGTGTGTGTGTGTGTGTGTGTGTGTGTGTACGTACACAAATGAGCCAGACATGTTGTAATGTCACATCAGTCATAAAAATTGTACAAAACTGAGTAAATTAAAATAAACCATTTAAACAAAAACCAAATGCAATCACATATTAGTATGCATATGTGACTCGCTTGTGGGAGAGCAGTGGCCGATCTAGCGACATGTACCCTGCGCATAAATGCCTGGTAAAAGCGCATGCTGACCATGCGTGTGTCAACATGCAAACAAAGCTTTATTGATGTCCCCGTTGCAGACAAGGAAGGAAAAAACACGGGGTACCTTGGCTACAATCATGCAATATTTCACAATAATGCTAGTCCTAGTGGACGGTATCCTCCTTTAGTGTCAATGGACCTGAAATATTAGGGGTCGCGTAACTACGTCTCCCGGCAAGTGCCGTAAAAAGACTGGTATCATACCATATCTAACCACTTGTGCCATGTAGCGGTGCTGACTTGGGAATACATGTATACGTAGGCACGTTGATAAAAATGGACAAGTGTCCTGAACAGAGACCAGGGCTTAACCTAATAGCGGGCAAGTGCCCGAAAACTAGTAAAAAAAAAAATGTGCAAAAAATGTCAGTCTATACATAACAAAAGTCCTACTGTACTTAGCGATGGAGACCGAGCCCTGTCTCCTATTCTTCCACTGCACTTGTGCCCAATACAGTCTCTCTTAAGTGATGAAGTGCCTCGATGAAAAATGTGAGGGTAGAAAGGGTAGGTGGCCCGTGCAGGTGATTACAGGTGAGTGGGCCCCTTCCTTCCTCCTGTCTGAAAACAAGAACAAAAAACACTGAATTAAAACACTGAATTAAAAAGAGTGTGGATACCAGTTTCCACCTCAACATAATCAAATTTCACATCCCTAACATAATATAACAAAACAAAATCAAATTACAGTTCAATTGTTCAAGGTAGGAAAAATGAGAGGAAAGGATACAGTAAGTCAGACTACTAAGAGCAGTACTAAAGAGCGTACCCCGTGACCCCTGTGATCTTTGTTTATCAAAGGGGAGTACCCACTATTCTCCTGGAGTGTAGAGGACCTGACATGCATTGTGATGAAACACTATTCCTTCAGATGTATGGCTAGTTCTTCGTCCTCATTGAGACCTCCAGGATTCTTTGTTTGAAAGTGAATGATCTGTTTGGACTCCATCTGTCTAAGTTTGAGGACCCTGTTCCCCCCCAAGGGGCCCTTTGCTCACCTGTTCTAGGATGAGAAAACAGAGGCTATTTGCGTTTGAAAAATGTCTACCCTGAAAGTTTTTGATCACAGTGTATGATTGCTCTGTAGTGCTCTAAGATGCGTTTCTTGGCCATCAGAGTGGTAGACCCAATATACCATAAATTACAGGTGCATTCAATAGCATAGATGACAAAAGTAGAGCTGCATGTGAGGAATTGTGTTATTTCCTTCCTCACCCCATTGTATTCTACATGATTACAGAATTTGCTATTTCTACAGGCCTTGCAGTGTCCGCAAGGAAAGAAACCCTGCAGACCATGAAGATTTCTGTCAGGATAGATGGTAATATCACTGTGTACTAGTTGATCCCTCATACTTTTGCCTCTCCTGTAGGTTATGTTAGGTCTATTCGGCAGAGTTTTGCCGATGATGTTGTCAGTTTTGAGTATGTTCCAGTTTTGTCAGGATACGCATGACACCTTTCGAATCAGAACTGAAGGTCATAATCATTCTAGTGTTACCACCTTCACCCTTAGTATCAGAATCTGATGTGTCAGCAATCGTCAGCGATCTGTCCATAGCGTCAGCCCTCTCTTTGGCTTTCTTGAGTACCCAATTAGGGTATCCCCTCTCCCTGAAGCGTTCAACCATCAGATCGCTCTCGAGTTGGTATCCCTCAATGGTATTACAGTTCTTTTTGCCCTCAGCAGCTCCCCATAGGGGATGCTCCATTTGAGAGCCTCCGGGTGGCTGCTGAGGGCATGGAGCACACTATTCCCTGCTGTCAATTTTCTGAAAAGAGATGTGTGGACTCGATTGTGCATGATTTCTAGCTTGACGTCTAGGTATTCTGTTGCTTTATCGCTAATGTTACCGCTAAGTTTGATGTTCCGGTCATTTGTATTCAGTTTGTCAATAAACAACTGGGCTTCGTGTCGATGACCCACCCAGATGATAAACAAGTCATCGATGTAGCGTAGCCACATCGAAATGTGGGTGAGGTCATCCTGAAATTCGGGGTCAGAAAAAATGTCCTCCTCCCAGCTTCCCATAAACAGGTTAGCGAAGCTGGGAGCAAAGCAAGATCCCATCGCAGTCCCAGTAGTTTGGCGGTAAAGAGTACCGTTAAACATAAAAATATTGTTTTTAAGACAATACTCTATCATCTCCAAAATCATTTTTACTGTGTTCCCGAAATCTTAAGGGTCTGGTCTCAAGATAGTGTGCGCATGCCATGAGTCCTTGCTTGTGGTCTATGATGGTATACAGACTGTGTACATCCAGGGTGACGAACCAATGGTCGCCCCCCCCACTCCATATTGTCAATCCTCTTAAGAAAATCTTTAGTGTACCTAATGTAGCTCCGAAGTGTGCTAACATGATCCCTGAGGAAATGATCCACATACTTCGAGATGTGTTCAGCTACACTCCCGCGTGACGAAACAATGGGGCGCCCCGGTGGATTACAGGGATCCTTATGCACCTTCGGTAGAAGGTAGAGGACAGGGAGTACTGGATGATCTTTCTTTAAATGGCAAAATTCCTCCCACTCTAGAATGCCTTTATCCCTCCACATTATCAGAAGATCCCAGACAGTGGTAATACTGGTATTGTATTCAGCAAAGCTAATGGGCATGTAATACTTGGTGTCCTCAAGTTGTCTGTGCGCCTCAGCAATATACAGGTCTCTGTCCAAGATAACAACATTGCCACCCTTGTCGGCAGGACGGATGACAATGCTGTCATCATCTGAGAGAGACCTCAATGTCTGTCTGTGTTCAAAATCAAGGTTATTATAGTTGTCGTTAGCCCTTCTCTTGTTCTGGTGTCTGAATTTATTAAACTCCCTCCCCACCACCTCCTGGAATGTATCGATGTTATCGTGTGGTAAACTAGGTAAAAATGTGGATTTGGGCTTAAAGCCTGAAGAGGAAGAGGCATTCGTCAGAATGTCATATTCCGCTAGTCTCTGTGTAGTACCAATATTGGGGTCCAGCCCTTCTCCCTCATGATCCAGTTCGATCATTGTGATCAAGGTGTCAATGTCACCTATGAGGAGATCTGTCTGGCCTGTAGTGCTACTGATATTGGTGGCCCTGTTGGTATCGGTCCCCTTGAGTGAGTGAAACTTTTTGAGTTTTAATTTCCGAACAAACTTAAAAAGGTCAATTCTGGCACTTGTGTAATCAAAAGGGTTGGAGGGACAAAATGAGAAACCAAGGCATAAGGTTCGTTTTCCGACATCACTAATGGGTCTTTTAGAAAGATTAATGATAGTTCTATTGACCGTGTTCATATCCATCAGAAGGCTTTTCTGGCGCGTGCTTGCTTGCTTCCCATGCCGCCACGTCCCCTGCCTCTTCTGCCAGCGTTGTCGAATTCTTGCTCGTCTGTTCCTGCGTTTCCTCGGCCTCTGCCCCGTCCTCGACCTCTCTGACCCCTTGTTTTCGGGATCGGGGTGTCCCTTGTAGTCTGACGACCCCGGCGTAGGGTCCGGTATTCGTCTAAAAAAGTCTCTTTACGTGTGCCACGTTCTTCCATGGGAACATTATTCACTGACACATCCGATTCACTCTCACTGATTGTTGTCCCTTCAGTAGTCCTCGGTTCCATGTTGGTTGTTGTGATGTCATCCACTGTGGCTTGCTGAGTATAGAGATGGTCGTATTTTCTATTAAACGTCAAGATTCTGCCACTTTCATAGTCACCATAATCACGATCAAGCTTTCTCTGCTTCCGAGCCTTAATGTCTTCCTCATATTTCTTGAGGCGATCTTTCATGCTCACGAGATATTTGCTCAATGTCTCTTTCTCCACCTGCTTTGTAAGGTCCCCCATAAGTTTCTTAATTTGTTCCAAAATCCCTTCGCGGTCTAGCCGCGCATACTTAATCAGGATTTCTAACATTCTTTTGGAGCTTTGAGAAGAGTTCTCTGACCACTCCTGAAGCATTTTGGGATTGGGTGTCTCGTATGTAGGCGTCGTAAAAATTCTCAATCCTCTTGGTATCATCACTTGATCTACATAGTTTTGGAGTGATATAGTCTCCCACCACTTAGATGTTTCTGCTCTTCTGAGTTTCTCCAATTTGCGTAGTTTCTCTTCGATTGGTTGTATGGGATTGTTTGTGATGCCAATTCTGGATGTTGGCATTGCTTTCCTTGTAAATATAGCCCGAGCTGTTTCCCTCCGTTCCTCCTCTTCCTCCATGCTGCACTAGAAAACGGTGAATACAATACTTGTTGGATTGCGGAGTTCGTGTGTTACCCCTGTCAATGTCAGGTTCTCCCTGCTTATACACTCCAAACCCGAAATGTGTACACGGGCGTCTCTAGAAAGTATATGACTGTTGCGGTACGAGAGCGTAAGCCGGAAATCCTCGCTCTCAGTCGGGAAAGTGTCTATGCCAGGGTATAAAAGGTACCGCAGTGTGTCAAAAGCTCCCGCTGCCCCGGGAAAAGGAGATGACGCCCACCCTCCGATATGCGTCACACCCCCCTCGCACTGGGGGCGGAAAGCACTGACTCCCGCTTACCTCTACGTCTACCCCTCTGATGGCGTTCAACTTCCGCGTAGTCGTCTGCCTTCAATAGAGTATGAGCCGGTCCAAATTGCAGTCCTCAATCAAAATACAACCAGAAGCGCTCCTTCCGGACTGCTGGGACCCCTGGAGAGTGGCGCACACACCGGCGGAGCACACCGGTAATCCAATTCTCAAAACTACCAAAAGTCAGCGCTCTCTAAGTAACACACAACTCCGTCAAAATGCCAAACCACCGTTTAATCCACAACGCGTTTCGATTCCGTAGAACCTTGATCACGTGAAACATACACCGAATCAGAGAGACTCTAATAGTTAATAGTGCTGAAAGTGAAAAAGGACAAATGAGCAATACATGGCAGACCTGTTGTAATGGCACATCAGTCATAAAAATTGTACAAAACTGAGTAAAATAAAATTAAAATAAACCATTTAAACAAAAACCAAATGCAATCACATATTAGTATGCATATGCGACACTTCTCGCTTGTGGGAGAGCAGTGGCCGTGGCCGATCTAGCGACATGTACCTTGCGCATAAATGCCTGATCAAAGCGCATGCTGGCCATGCGTGTGTCAACATGCAAACAAAGCTTTATTGATGTCCCCGTTGCAGACAAGGAAGGAAAAAACACGGGGTACCTTGGATACAATCATGCAATGTTGCACAATAATATTGTGTGTGTGTGTGTGTGTGTGTGTGTGTGTGTGTGTGTGTGTGTGTGTGTGTGTGTGTGTGTGTGTGTGTGTGTGTGTGTGTGTGTGTGTGTGTGTGTGTGTGTGTGTGTGTGTGTGTGTGTGTGTGTGTGTGTGTGTGTGTGTGTGTGTGTGTGTGTGTGTGTGTGTGTGTGTGTGTGTGTGTGTGTGTGTGTGTGTGTGTGTGTGTGTGTGTGTGTGTGTGTGTGTGTGTGTGTGTGTGTGTGTTTGTGTGTGTGTGTGTGTGTGTGTGTGTGTGTGTGTGTGTGTGTGTGTGTGTGTGTGTGTGTGTTTGTGTGTTTGTGTGTTTGTTGTTTTTTGAATATATTAAGGAAGGCTGCTGGGACAGCCGAAACGCGTCTCTCTGTGTTGCCGGGTCGGAGGAGGCCCTTTGGAATAAAAAGGCCTTCAAACGCAGCATTCTGTGTGTGCGTGCTCTCTTCCATGTGGAGCAGGGTTTGTTTTGATATATAGATATATATAATATACAGTGTGTGTTTATGCTAATACACTTTGAATCAGGAGTCAAATGTAAGTTTACAATGTTACCCCCCCGCTATGGTGATAGGTTATTATACTCTCCGCATCTACATATATAATTTATGACATGGCATTTTTGCATGTACATTTTTTTTTTTTCAAAACTCTGTTTATTGAGTCAGCTGATATTGTATTTATACAAATTTCTAAGCAATGGATACATATAATCGTCCACATATTGAATATCAAGCAGGTGACTTTTACATAAGAGTTATAAAACAAAAAACATAAACCAATCGGGACCGTAAACGACAGCCCCAAACCTTTTAACACACTGTGTCACAGATTGTAAAACAAGACTCCCTTTATGCCCTGTCCGCCCTATGACAAACCCCAGGACCATTGCAACAAAGATAACGACCCGTGCTACCCCACTATATGATATCAGTGTCTGCAGGGTGTGGAGGAGGAGGCTCCAAATCAAGACCCCTAAAATCCGCCCAACGTTTCCAAATTTTATAGTGCTTCTGAGGGCACCCTCTCGCCTTAAAAATTAGCTGCTCCTGGCCCATGCGCCAATCGAGGCCAGCCCTCCAAGCGCACAACTTAGGTGGGGCTGGATCCTTCCACGCCCGAGCGATATCCCTTTTAGCTAGGGTGAGACCTAAGAGTAGTAAATGTCTTTTGTAGATATTGCCCCCTGTCTCATCCGTAATATGCAATAGAATTAGCCTAGGGGAATGATCCTAGTACTTCAGAGAGACAGCCGATAACCCCTCTCCAAAACCGGCCCAAGGCCTCACAGCTCCAGGTGGTATGCAGTAATGTACCCTCCCCTCTGTCGCATCTAAGGCACATGGGGGAAATCTATCATCCCAGCCCTCCAAAGCCTATATCTGGTAAAATATGTGCGGTGCAAGTATTTAAATTGAATGAGCCTGAGACGGGAGGCAATCGCCGCATATCTCGGGGATTCCAGGGCTTCTCGCCAGTCATCGCTATCCAGGGGGCCCAAATCTGTCTGCCATTTTTCCCGGTGGGGGTCTAGGGTTGTGGAGAGATTTGTTACCAGCGTTTAATATATCTTTGCGGTTTTGTGATCACCCAAGTCCCCCATAAAAACATTTGCCTCGACCGGGTTGAAATCGGGAAGGGAATCTAATTGTGAGATATACGGAGTTGGGGCATGTCTTATTGCAGGTATTTGTAGAACTGAGCATGCGGCATATCGTATTCGAGCCTAAGGTCCTGAAAAGATTTCATGGTAGTGCCTCGCATCACGCTACCGAGCATAGATATGCCAATGTCATCCCATCGTTTAAATCCAGCTAACGCGGTCACCTGTGGCATGAGGCTGCTCTGCCAAAGTGGGGTCTCCCTCGTCAACCGCCGCAGCCATCCCACCTGGCGGAGGGAGTCCATCCAGACACCGAATACAACCTGAGTAGCTGGCGGCAGCCTACACTGCTCTTTCCGCGCATAGAGCAGTCTGTGTGGCAGCATATCCCCCATCAGCCATTTCTCTACCCGATAGGCCGGGTCGTTACTAATACCATACCACCAATCATTCAAAACCAAGAGGTGAGATGCCGCGTGGTAAGATTGGAGATCAGGAGTCGCTATACCCCCACAAAAGGTTAATTGGAAGCACGTCCTGAGGGACATCCTAGCAGTCTGGTCCTGCCACAAAAAGCGGCTCGACCGGGAATTTAGCTGTCGGAACCAGGAAGGTGCTATCTGGAAGGGATAATTCTGTAATTGGTACAGGAGACGAGGGAGGGACACCATTTTAAAGATTGCGGACCTGCCTAGTATAGATAAGGGCGTCCGCGACCACACCTCCATCTCCGCCTGTGTGCGCGTCCAAATAGGGGCGATATTTTTATCCCATGATATCGATGGTACATCCGATATATAGACGCCAAGATATTTCAGACCGGTCGTAGCCACCGTCACCTCCGCCGTCCAGGTGCCCATATCCGCGCCCCCACGCACGGGCCAAAGAACAGATTTCTTGGCATTCATATACAGGCCTGTGTTGGCTGAAAATCTGCATATTGCGAAGAATACGGGGACCCGAACGGCAGGGATTCATAAGGAAGAACAGGACGTCGTCGGCGTAGAGAGCAATCCGATCCGAAAACCCTCCCGGCCACTCAAAGCCCATAACCTGTGCATCCATGCGAACCCAGGCGGCTAATGGTTCTATAGCTAAAGCAAACAAATAGGGGGAAAGGGGACAACCCTGTCGAGTACCTCGTCCTATAGGAAAAGGATCGGACACAGCACCAGCAATTCTGACCGAGGCCGAGAGGTCAGTGTAAAGAAGTTTAATATAGGAGATCAGGCGTGGACCGAAATTTAACCGTTGTAGTAGCGCGAACAGATAGACCCATCCCAGTGAATCAAACGCTCTATCAATATCCGCTAACAGCAGGGCCGCAGGGCCCTGAAGGCGATCAATAGCCGCAACCGCGTTATGTACACGTCTGATGTTGTGACGGGTAGCCCGCTGGGGCATAAAGCCGGCCTGGTCCAGATGAACCAGCTCAGGCATATAGGGAAGGATGCGTTTGGCCAGCGCTTTGGCCAACAATTTGGCCTCAAAGTTTAACAAAGAGATGGGGCGATATGAGAAGTGCTGATCCGGGGGCCGACCAGGCTTGGGAAAGAACGCGATTTATGTATGCCTCCACTCTGGAGGAAGCTTCCCTTCTTCAAGGGCTGCATGTACCGCTGCCAAGTAATGAGGAAGAAAGTGGGTTTGAAATGATTTAAAAAAACTCGCAGGGGAAGCCGTTCGGCCCCAGTGCTTTCCCGGACCGCAAGTCGATCAGGGCCTCGCCTAACTCGCCGATCGTCATCGGGACGTCCAAATCTTCCCTTGAGCTATCCGAAATAGCCTTAGGAGGCAAATCGTCAAGATATTGGTGGACCAGAGGCTCCGGGAGGGCGTCCTTGGGGGCATATAGCTCCGCATAATATGCTGCAAAACTGGCAGCGATTCGGGCAGGGTCAGTGAGCGTCCGGCCATCCCCGTCAAGAATCCCCGGTATGCTCACCGGACAGAGCGCTCGTTGACACAAACGATGGAGAAGCGAGCTCGATTTGTCTCCCCACTGATAGATTCTACTTCGAGATGCCAACCAAGCCTGCCTTGCCTCATCACGAAGGGTGTCCGCATAAGTCTGCTGTAGAAGGAGCAATTGACGGCGGTATGACCCGCCATGTTCATCTCTGCATTTCTGTTCGAGGAGTAAAATCTGCGCCTCCATCTGGCTCAAAGCCTCCCGGTTCTTTTTCCGGCACAGTAAGCGATGTCCACTCCCCTAATGGCGGGCTTCATCGCCTCCCATACCATGGCCGAGGAGTCAACCGTGCCCGAATTCTCAGCGAAATAAGCCATAAGGGCTTGTAAGTGGGACGTGTATTGTGGGTCTTGGAGATGCCACGGCGACAACCGCCATCGAAAGGGGGGACGTGCCACTTCCAGGCGGAGAGTGAGGGCCACCGGAGAATGATCGGACAGACCTCTAGGTAAGATATCCGTCTCTGCGATCCGAAAATAGTAGGAGTGTGGTATAAACACATAATCCAGCCTAGAAAACGGATCATGGACCGCCGAATAATACGTATAACCGTAAGTAGCTGGGTGCATGTGCTGCCAAATATCCAACCACCCCATATCTCCCATGAACGTGTGCAACCGTGTGGGTCTCGATATCGCAGGTGCCCCGCGCGAGCGCCATCTGTCCCATGCAACGTTTGCCACGTCATTCCAATCCCCGCAGAGAACCGAGAGGCCCCCAGGAATCTCCAGCAGTTTTGCCGACAAGCACTCAACAAAAGTGTCCGAAAGTGGGGGAGGTGCGTAAATACTGCCCAGTGTAATAATTTCCCCATGCAATGTCCCCGAAATAATAACATATCTACCATGGGGTCAGACCATGTTTTGGAATGAACATAGGGGATACGAGGGTGGATAAGTATGGCAACCCCCCGAGAACCCCTGGTAAACCCCGCGTGAAAAACTTGGACATATCCAAAGCGCGCAAGACACAGCGCTTTAGTGCCCAGCAGATGAGTCTCTTGCAATAGAAGAACATCGGCAAGGGCCCTCTAGGCTTGTCGTAGGACCGCACCGCGTTTAACCTTGTTTAGAGCCCCCCGAATGTTCCAGCTTACTACGTGGAGCCTACCAGCAGGGTCAGTTACAGAACTGGGCATCGAATAGAAGTGTGAAATTCTGGGCCGGCGCAGGGCATGCAAACCATAGTTGGAAGCAAAAAGGGCACAGTGTAATCAACAACATATAACAAATCTATCACCCCCACCCCACCCAATACCTCACAAAAATTGAAGCATCTGTCGCGGCATGAGACACGCCACTACGCCAACGGGAGCAGGGCACATCCCCATACCAAGAGTTCCCCACAGAACAGTCCCCAAACATTAAGAAAGTTCTCAGATACTGAGAAAAGAGTTATGGGGGTTAGGCCACCCATGGGCCCGGGCACAGTAGACGCCGCTGGCGCAGCAACCGTTTTAAGGAAAGTGCTCCCACCTCCGGTCAAGTCGGCAACGGAGTTCGCCGAGCCTCCTCTATCCACGATGTAGATGCACTCCGTGATTTAGAGCGGCGTCTCGAGCGGGACCTCCGAATCGGCTTCACCTTAGGCCGAACCACCTGTCGCGCAGTCTCTCCGGTCGATGATTCAGGGTCCAATTGCAGCGGAGTATGCGGCCTATGTCTCTGTCTTTCGTCCGTCCAGGCAAAGACCTCCTCCGGAGTGTCGAAGAAAAGGATGCGTGACTTGTATATGACTCTCAATCTGGCCGGGAAGAGAAGTGCATATTGAATTTTAAGATCCCGTAACCGGGCTTTAGTGGCAGTGAAGGATTGGCGTCGTTGTTGCACCATGCGCGTATAGTCCGGAAATATCAGGATATGGTGAGAGTCGAAGTGTAGCTTACCGGCCAACCGGGCCTGTGAAAGGATGGCATCACAATCATGGAAATTCAAGAGTCTCGCTATGACGGGCTGCGGCCGGGCCCCCGGAGGTGGTTTCTGCATGAGGGCGCGATGCGCACGTTCAATTAGGAAGCACTGCGACAATGACGGGGGGGGTGGGGATCCAGCTCGTGAACCACTTCGTAAGAAACTGCTCCATGTTGTTGCCCTCACAGCCCTCCGGAAATCCCACAAAGCGGAGATTGTTCCTCCGAGCCCTGCCCTCCGCATCCTCTGCTCTGATGACAGTCCCTTCATGATGGATTCCAGGGAGGTCCCCGCGCCTGGAGGGACGTCGTGGTATCTTCCACAGTGGAAATGCGAGTTTCGGCCTCTGTGATTCTATCCACCGCTTTACGCAGATCCTGGCGGATAAGGGCGACGTCCGATTCAACCTCTCCAATTTTGGCCTCAAGCGCCTCCCGGGACTGGGTTATCGCCGCCATCAATGCCGCATTATCCGGCCCGGCTGGGGCCGCGCCTGACGTTTCAGGCGCGTGAGCCCCCGGCCCTGCATATCGATCCAGGGTGCTCTGCTTCGAAACTTTGTCCCTGGTCATCGTGAAGACAATCAGGGCGAGCGACGGCAACTCCAAGAAAGTTCAGCCCCAGACTCTCGGCTTCGGTCAACTCTCGAGCGTAGCGTCAGCCACTTCGTCCCGTGTCTATGAGGCGGGAAGACAGGCCCCAAGGCAGTCCGCGCACAAGCCGCACCGGGACTAACCTCGGCTGCCTCCGCGCACAGGTGCCCCCGAGCCCCCCTAGTGGGTGTCACCCTTCCGCCTGTCCACTGCACGGGCCCCGGGTGAGACGACCCCTGTGGGGTCCAAGGAGAGGTCTTGCTGGTCCGCGAAGTAGAGGGAAAGCTCTGGCCACGAAGAGGCCCGGACTGGGACCCTCAGCCAAGTGCGCCACCACAGGCCTGGGCCGCCACACTGCCACAGCCTCCGGCGCTCACAATCCACTATGTCCGACCAGCAACGATGAGGAGGGAGGGCGCAGGGAACAGCTCAAGGACCCCGAGAAAGTAGACCAGGGGGGCCCCAACTGCACTGTAACGGATCCAAGTGGGCTGCTCCAAAGGCCCCTTCGCCTCCGACACCCCCAGGGAGACCAAGGGCACTCACCGCGGTGGAGATCCGGGATCCGCACCGGCTCAGCTGCCAGATTGCAAAATTCACCGCCGGGGCCAGGCGGCATCCATCTCCCCCACTCACACTCGGACCAGGCGACGGAGCAGAAGTCCTGAGGGAGGCCCCCAACAGATTTCGAGCGTGGCCCCCTATGTGCCAGCCCTCGGCTGCGGCGCAGCCCCAGACGAGTCAAAATGGCCGCCCGCCCAGATGATGAGTATCCGGCCGGCCTCCGCAGGTCGTCAGGGCGCGGGGCACCGCCGGCGCCAACTCAATCGACTCCAGCCGCAACGAGGAAGGATTAAGGCGGCCCGGACCGCCAGGAGCTTCTCACGACCTCACATGAGCTCCAGGGGGGCAGCGCCAGGCCTTCGCTGCATGCAAGCCCCAAGCGGCGGCCGCGCAGCCAAGATCCAGGGCAGAGCCAAACTCCGGATCGGCGGCCCCCAGCCCCCCGACGCGGGTTCCCAGCTGTTCCTCACTGGTTCCGGCAGGTCAGGGGTGGAGTGGAGAGGGTTATTTCATCGCCAGCAACAGGATAAATAAAGGATTAAGTTCGAGCCCACGGAGCTCGTCTAGAAAGCGTCCGCCATGCCGGACCTCTTGGCCACGCCCCCATGTACATTTGTTTTAACAAAATTGTTAACCAAAACCTAATGCAAGTGGTTAATTTGCGCAGCACGGTAAAGTCACATTCAAGAGAGATATTTATCTGATCAAGACATCCAACCGCAGATTCCTTACCTGTGAACTTCCAGGCGTCGGGCTGGATCTGGAAGATTTTTCTTAGCAGTACCCCTGCGTGCCGGTAGGTGGTGTCGGTCAACAACGTGTGACGTCATATGGCGGCGAGTTCGTCGTCGTGTCTTCCGCTTCGTCTATATAGGCGCCACCTCGGCGCGCTGACGTCAGTTCTTTTCTTTCCATGCCAGTCAGCGCAGATCCATTGAAGAGAACTACCCCCTGTCATTTTTTGTCAGACTTTTTCTACTTTTTGTCGGCTTTTTCTTGGTGTGTATGATACCCAAAAAGACCCCGGGGTACAAACTGTGTTACTCCTGTCACCACACCATGTCGGTTACGGACCCCCACTTCGTGTGCCTTTGGTGCCTGGAGCATGACCACGACCCGAAGTCGTGCTCCGACTGCCGGGCCGTAGCGCTGAAAGCTTTGAGGGTGTGGTTCCTAAAACTGCTTGCGGCCCGACGTGCAGAGCCTCGGAGATCTCATTCCCGCTCCTGGTCTCGGTTGAGAGGAAGGTCCGAGCACAGCTCCGGAGGATCCCAGTCTTCGTCCTCCCATTCTAAATCTCCAAAGGGGTCATGTAGGAAGCACCATAAGAAACACAAGAAGTTGATGCATGCTTCGACTTCGCCCTGTCCATCACCTGATGAAACGGAGGGGTCTCGGCATTCGAGGCCCCTCTCCAAGGAGCGGGTGCCTGGGTCGGTGCCTCGTTTCCCACCCTTTCCGGGGCCGGGAGCGTCCCCCCGCCCAGATAAGTTTTATGATGCCATATGCGCCATGTTTGGGTGGCCTGACCCTGCCGGGGCGCCTTCCGGCCCCGCAGGCTCAGCGGAAGGCGCTCCTCTGGGTTCCACTCCGGCGGCTCTGGCCCCGGCACCCAAGGCTTCTCATGAATCCATTCCCAGATCTGGACTGGCGCCGGTTGCACCTATTCGACCTTCCCGACGCCACGTCCAATGCCGAGACCCTCTATGGCGCCAGCCCCATTCTTATCCCCGACAACACGGAGCAGGTCTGGCGTCCACCGCCGCCAAGACTTGCGCTAATGGAGCCTTTGGGCTCTGTCGTATCCTCAGACTTATTCGGAAAGGCTAGGATTGGGAGGGGATGCAGGACCCTTTAGAAGTCCCACCTTTCACAGAAGAGATGGACTGGTACGAGGAACTGGGTGGTGCCAGTGGTTTGGATACCTCTCCAGAGTCTGGCATGCTTTCCCCTCCTAACCTGGCTACGGAGGAGGGAGCTTCTTTGGCCATGGTGGTGTGTAGGCCCCAGAGGTCTAGGACCTGCAGCTTCCTACTTTGGCAGTCTAGACCAATGTCTTGACAGAGGTCCTGCAGCCTGGTGTCTCCAACACCAAACCCTTGCTGCCATTTAATGAGGCTTTGACCGATGATCTTCTGGGGACTGTGTCTAAACCCAGCACAGGGGCTCCTGTGAATAGAACAATTGCCCGCCGCCACCGTCCTGCACCGGGCAACCCAGCTTTCCTCACCCAACCCCAGAGAGCTTGGTGGTCCAAGCCTCTACTTTCCATGGCTTGTTACCTTCTGCACCCCTGGATAGGGAATCCAAGAGGCTGGATAGCTTCGGAAAGAAAAACATTTCTTCCACCAGCCTAGCAATGCGATCAGTAAACACTGCATGCCTATTGGGCCGTTACTCCCATTCCCTGTGGGAGACGGTTTGTGCAAGTGCTGCCACAAGCCCCAGGGGAGGCCCAGGCTATCCTCTTCCAAGCTGTTGCAGATGTGAGGGATGCAGCAAAGTTTATTATACGCTGTGGCCTTGACACAACAGACTTGCTGGGCAGAGCGATTTCCTTAATGGTGGCACTTAGGCACCACGCCTGGCTGAGAACATCTGGCTTCTTTGGGGTTGTCCAAGCAAACCTGATGGACATGCCCTTTGATGGCTCTCATCCCTTCGTAGACAGGGCGGACGCAGCGCGAGAGCTCTTCAAGGAGTCGTGGGCTATGTTAAGTCCTTGGGCCTCTCTGTATCATCCCGTCCTGCATCTGCCTTTCGCTCCTGTCGTGGCTACGGAGGGGGCTTCCAACTGCGCCAGCCATATCCTAGCCAGAGTACCGTGCAAGTTCCGCAACCTCTGTGTGGCCGTGTGCACGATTAGCCCTGACCCCATGGGTCAGGCAGCCAGAAGTCGAGTCAGGCCTCAATCTCCTCTCCCTCCAAACCTTCCTAGTCCGATCCTCCCAGATGGGCGTCCAGTTGGTGGCAGGATACGCCATCACCTCCACCACTGGTGGGACATCACCTCGGACAGGTGGGTTTTGCAAATAGGCCGAAGGGGTTACTCCCTCCCCTTCGAGACTACCCCTCCCTCCATGCCTCTAACATACGATCGTCTGACGGAAGATCACCTTACTTTGCTTTGAAATGAAGTCAAGACTCTCTTGGCCAAGGGAGCTACAGAGAGGGTTCCCGGGCCAGACATATGCTGTGGTTGCTATTCCCACTATTTTCTGGTCCCAAAGTGGACGGAGACCTTGGTCCTATTCTCGACCTCAGAGCCCTCAACTACTTCCTCTGAAAAGAGTTCAAGATACTCACTCTTGCTCAGCTACTGTCTGCCCTGGACCCAGTAGACTGGATGGTAGCGTTTAACTTGCAGGATGCTTATTTCCATATCCCCGTCCTACCTGCCCATCGCTGCTACTTGTGATTTATTGTGGGCCAAGAGCACTTTTAGTTTACTGTGCTCCCCTTTGGCCTCACCTGTGCCCCTCGGGTGTTTACCAAGGTGATGGCAGTGGTCACAGCTCATCTGCGCAGCTCAGGGGTCCCCTATCTGGACGACTGGTTGTTGAAGGCGGGCTTGTCCCAAGCAGTCGTCTCCCACCTCCAGACTATGGCAAACCTCTTGCATTTGCTGGGGTTCACTATCAACGTGCCGAAGACACACGGAGCTGTTCTGGACACGGTGTAGTTTCGGGCCTATCCTTCTGAGCGGCGAGTCCAGGATATTCAGGCTATGATACCGATGTTTCAGCCTCTATCCTGGATTTTGACGAGACTGACTCTGAGGCTGTTGGTGAATCATGCCAGATGGCACATGCGGCCTCTGCAGTGGGACCTTAAGTTCCAATGGGCGCGCAGCATCAGGGAAATCTCACCGACCTGGTCCAGATTTCAGAAGGAACTGCAAAAGATCTGCAGTGGTGGTTGACAAACCGCGATTGGGTCAGAGGCAGACCCCTTTCCCTTCCCCAACCAGATCTCTCAGTAGTGACAGATGCATCACTTCTGGGATGGGGGAGGTGGAGATCAGAGGACTCTGGTGTCCGGCGGAAGCCGGGCTCCCACATCAACCTGTTGAAACTCTGTACGATCCGATAGACACTGAAAGCCTGCTTACCATCCCTCAAGGGAAGGCTTATTCAGGTATTCACGGACAACACTACTGCATTGTGGTACTTCAACAAACAGGGAGGGGTGGGGTCGTGGACCCTCTGTCAAGAGGCTCTACGCCTCTGGACTTGGCTGGAACAGCAGGGCATAACCCTGGTGGATCAACACCTGGCCGGTTCCCTGAACGCCAGGGTGGACGAACTCAGCTGTGAGTGCCTAGCGGATCACGAGTGGCGTCTCCATTCGGAGGTGGCACAAGGAGTACTCTTTCATCGGTGGGGGGAGCCTAGGTTAGATCTGTTCACCTCTGTCGAACGCGCAATGTCAGCAGTTTTGCCCATTGGAATTTCCAAGGCGGGTCTCGTTTTTCGTCTCGAGTGGAGCTACAGCCTCCTTGACGCCTTTCTGCCCATACCACTCCTGTTCAGAGTGGTCAAGAAGATCAGAAGCAACCGGGCACAAGTCATTCGTGTGGCTCCGGGCTGGGCACGGAGAGTTTGGCATTCCAAGCTTCTGCAAATGAGCATCGATTCTCCAATCAGGTTCCCCCTTCGGGAGGATCTTCTGTGGCAGCAGCAGGGGAGAGTCCTCCACCCGAACATGTCAACCCTCTGCATCCTTGTGTGGAGATTGAGCGATGATAGTTGATAGCATTCAACCTTCCTCCAGAAGTTTGCAAGGTTATTCTGGCAGCCAGGCTTCCCTCCACCAAGTTGATATATGCCTGCCGATTACAAAAATGTCATAAATATTGTACACAACGGTCTATTGACCCTTTCTCTGCTTCCCTTTCGGACATACTCCTTTTCATCCTGTCTCTTGCCCAGCAGGACTCTGCTATGGGCACTCTGAAAGGTTACCTTTCAGCCCTTTCTACTTTTCTACGGTTGCCAGACCAACCGTCACTATTTAAGTCCCCTATTGTACATAGATTTCTGAAGTGGCTTACACATTTGTTTCCCCCTTCTCCTTTCATAATGCCCCAGTGGGACCTTAACTTGGTCCTCACTTATCTAATATGTGCACCATTCGTGCCACTGCGCAATTGCCCCCTCCTACTGCTCACCATCAAGACGGCCAGTTTAGTGGCAATAACTTCTGCCAGGAGGGTGAGTTAGCTGGAGGTGCGCTCCTATCAGCCCCCTTACCTGACTCTCTTTCCAGACAAGGCAGTGCTCCGCACTAGGGCCTCTTTTTTGCCTAAAGTTGTGACACCTTTCCACCTAGGGCAATCTGTCACCTTATCCACCTTCTATGCTCGCCGCATCCTTCTAAGAAAGAGGAACGTCTCCACCATCTGGACCCAAAAAAGGCGTTATCATTCTACCTTGACCACACTAAAGTGTTCGGGGTGGACAATCAACTCTTTGTGGGGTACGTTGGAGCAAAGAAAAATGTGCTGTACAGAAGAGGACCCTCTCTCGGGTACTCCTTTGCATTGAAATCTGTTATGCTCTGGGAAAGAAACAGCCTCCTGAAGACCTCCGGGCTCATTGCACCAGAGCTAAGGCAGCCACCACGGCTCTCCAGCTTGGTGATCCGATTCTTGACATCTGCCAGACGGGTACCTGGGCATCCTTGCACATGTTTTCCAAGCATTATTGCCGGGACAATCAGGTCCGTAGGGAGGGCCTCTTTGGCCTTTTTGGTCCTACAGGACTTTCTGGTTTAAACTTTTCCGCAGTCCCACCTCCAGAGATGGTATTGCTTGGGTATCGGTTCACAGGTAAGGAATCTGCGGCGAGATGTCTCTATCAGATGGACAAGTTACTTCCCTTCGGTTACGCCTTATCTGGTAGAGACATAATCTAGCCGCAGATTCCTTGCCGACCCACCCATTCACCCTGCACTGTGGATCAGTTATTTATGTCAGGGCTGTTCCCCTTCAAGGCCCTAGTTACTTAAACACACCACAGTCTGTCTACTTTATGGCTCTGCGCTTCTGGCGTGGAAAATCATGAAAAATACTGATGTCAGCGCTCCGAGGTGCGCCTATATAGATGACGCAGACATCACGACAAACTCGACGCCATACGATGCCACGCGGAGTTTACCGACGCCACCTACTGGCATGCAAAGGTACTGCTAAGAAAAATCTTCAGGATCCTGCCTGATGCCTGGAAGTTCACAGGTAAGGAGTCTGCGGCTAGATTATGTCTCTACCAGATAAGGCGTTACCGGAGGTATGTAACTTGTCCATTAGGAGAGTTGTTTCCCCATGTAAATTAATTACTACATCCAATGTAGTACAATGGTTTTGAACCCCTCGCCCCCACCCCCCTCCTGCCCCCAGGGTCCGTGAAGCCTCCTCAAAGGGTTCGCAGCTGCTTAGAAAATTTAATATTATTAACAAATGAATAAAGAAGCAAAATATAAACTTGGAGGCTAGGAACTGTTAATATCCTCTGATTCATTGGAGTTGTGCAAGTGCATCAATTAGTATATAGTGTGGTTCATGAGTGGCCTCTGTTAAATTCAGAAAAACTCCAAACTTTACATAAATTTTTTTTTCTTCTTTATAGTTTGTGAATTAAACGAAATATTCAAACATTTTTCTGTATTTGTTTGATGAATGCTTGTTTCTGTATTTTTTTGGGTGTTATTTTGTGTTTCAAATCATTGAAAATGCTTAGGCCTGGGTCCCCGGCTTCCAGTAATGACTCGGTGTGGGTCCCCGGATTTCATTAATGATTCAGAGGAGGTCCCCAGGTTCCAGAAATGATTAAGTGGGGGTCCACAGAAGTCAAAACGCTAAGAACTACTGATTTATGAGGCAGTAAATAGTCTTGTCACTTTTGCTGTACTCTATAGTATACTTGAATTTAACCTTTGCACTGTAGTATTAAATGTGTGAATGCATGTTTAAGTACAGTTGCTCTAAATAGCCTATGTCCTCGGGCCACATTTATTTTCACTGCTGTGGCTTAGTACGTATACAACATACTTGTGTATTTATACTAAGTCTGCATACATTTGACCAGGTAATTTTTCAGTTATGAGTATCCTCCGTGTTCTCCCTCCCATCTACAATAGGTAAAGCAAGAATGGGCACGGAGGCTTGTTCGCCTTTGCTTCTACTTGTAGTTCTAACTATGGTAAGCAGATTGCACAGAGGCAGACATTCTTGCGGACTCTAACTAAATCAATCCATCTTCACCTAGGAAACCCCTGACACCCTCCTCATAAGCATGATGTTGCTTCAAGCATTTGCATTCTGTATATGTAAAGTATACAATTTTTAAAAGGGACATCAGTAGTCCACTAAATAATATAGCACAAGCATCAGTTTAAAAAAATAATAATCACACAAGACATTAGATGTATTGGCCTTTAAAGCCTTATTTAAAATCAAAGTCCTAATAGTTGTCGTAGACTTAATGTTCCTGAACCAGAGATTTTATCAGCATCCCCGGTTTCCCATCATTTGCTTGTTTAATTACTAAAAATATCTAAAGTAGCGCTGCTTTGCTAATTCCTTTTTTTTTTTTTTTTTTTTTAAATATTGGGTTGATATTTTAACATTAACAATATAACAACTGTGACCTGATGTTATTCTAGGCACTTTTCCATTCACGAGAGCACAGATAAACGTTCGTTTTACTCTTCATACTGGCTGTTACAACACCGCACTATTCCATTCATTGGCATAAACTGAAATGATATGTACGGGGGTCCCAAATGGTGGCATGTTTTCGGGGACAGCCTCTCGCCAGATATATTGACATTTCCATGATGGCACATCTGTTCATCCCCAAGAGCCATTCCTGCACTTGTAGGTTTATGTAGGAAATCCAGTGTTTTGCAATGTCACATTTGGTTAATAAAATGCTGAGCTGAATCAAAGTAATCACTTCTCTGGAACCCCTCCTCCTGCATTATTCCCAAGGGCACCAGTTTGGTGGGGGTGGGCAGGGTGATAGGAATTTGAAGCACTTTGGAAAGGGTCAGCGATATTGAGGACCAATATTTCTAGATCATTGGCCAGAACTGTGTCAAATAATGAAATCCCCTTCCCTTAGCACTGCACCTGAAAGATTTTGGGGAGGGATTGTCCCCATCTTCCAGATACACAGAGATGTAAAATAGAACCTGTGCACATACTTAAATTGGTTAAGTAAGAGATTTGCTGACATTGAGCATATGAACAAAAAAAAAACAATTCTGGTAGAGACTTCTAACTTTGATTCCTCACCTTTTGAATATTCCTGAGGTGTCAGACTGGATCTGGAAACTTTTTTCAGCAGTACGTCTGTGTTCCCGTGGGTGCAGCTGTGTGGCTCCTCACTGATGCCATTCCACTCCTGAAATGACTTGCAGAACCTATATAGGCGTCACTCCCATGTGCTGACGTTAGTTCCTTTCTTTTCGCACCACCAGACCTGGAGACGTAGCTATCGCTTGTCTCTTTGAGACATCCTTTACTTCAGAATGTACAGTTTGCAATGGAAATGTCACCTCCCAAGACGACAGATTTTAGACCTTGTAAGGACTGTTAGTCAAATGTCTGGCAGATCCTGATCAGGTTTGCCTGTGGTGCCTGGAGTGAGTCCCTACTCTAGGCCTGCAGTGACTGTGCGTCGAAGAACCTGAAGACCGTATAGGACGGCGAGTTGAAACTCTACATTGCCAAGCATTCGAAGATTTTTTGTTGAGATTGGTCCAAGCCCAAAGGTTAGTCTTAGTCCTATTCCAGAAGTCGCGGGAGTCAATCCCGAGGTCTATCATCAGTGCGCTCCAAATATTAGGGCAAGTTGAGAAAAAAACATTAAAAAATCCAAGAAGACTCTGCCCCTTCCTGCCACTCTAATACTCCTTGAAAGGTTTGAGGGCGTCACTACACCTCTCGATCTCACTCTGAAGTTGGTCTATTTAGAAGCCAATCCCGCAACTTGTCCTGGCACAACCAGAGTTTACTGGGCCATCTGCGACACTGAAGCAGATTCAAGAGTTCCACAAGGCCATGCCCCGACTCTAAGGGTCCCAAGGAGCCGAGAGGCCTTCCATCTGGAATACTGCTCGTGGGTTCGCCCTCAGCATCAGTTTGACCCTCCGAAACCACCACTGGGCCTCCCCTGTCTCCTGCACAGATTCCACCTCCACAATTTATGGTAGTTTCCGGAGCATTAACGCTGGAGGACGAGGTGCTCATTGTGCTCTTTGATGTAGTTGGCACCGCTACGACCTAAACTGAGGCTGTGCTTGGTTTCCATTGAACCGCATCCTTCACCGTTTGATGCCCCACCTCCACGAGGAAGGTCCCTTACATTGCATTCCTTGTTTGGTATGGATTCCGACTAAGACTATACTGCAGGATGTTGAAATTGGCCAACCCTACCATGAAAGAGAATTAATATGATGATCTCTAGACTGGTGGCCTTGACACCTCTCCTAATGCTGGTCTTTTCACACCGCAGGTCTTGCCAGTGAAGAGTGCTTCCTTTGCGGTGGTCATAGGGAGGGCGACTGAAGCTTTCGACCTCCAGCTCCCCCACCTTAGAGGTTGAAACCAATGTCCTGACCAAAGTGCTTCAGCCAGGGCAAACTTTTACTGGAGCCCTGCTACATTTAAACGAGGCACTCAGCAATGCTCCTAACACACACAACAAAGGGGATGAGGAGTTAAGACTTAAAAATGTTGTCACCTCTATGGGAACCCATAAATGGTTTACAAATGCCCTCATCCTCTAATAGTGGCATGCTTCATCACATGGCATGCTACAACACTCCCTACGCAGCCAACGCTAGGGGTGGAGCAATGGATTTTTTTTTGTAATTACAATCAATCCATCAAAAGGGATCCACCATGCAGTATCCAGTTTAAAACTACCTTAGGAGTGTCCCTCACTACTTTATTTTGGGACCCCTAGGCAGGGTTAAAAACGTATCATGGTTAGGGAGAATGGTTGAGGAGTTGTACCTTTTTTCCCTACGTTTTGTGTGTACGCTCACTAATACTGTCCTAGGCACCTAGGACCAACCTTGCTCTGACCATCCTGTAAATCACCAAATTGCAAGAAGTCACCAACCTGGCCCAGGGGACCTCGCATTTTTGTCTTCGCACCCTTTTCTTGACAACTTAGTGTAGCAGGGATCTCTCATTCGGCCAACCCAAATATTTTTCTGACTACTTCACTTGATAGGGAGTCAAAAAGATTGGAGACCTTTGGGAAGAGGGAATTTTCTTCCACCAGTTTGGTCATCTGGTCCGTCAATGCCAGTTGCCTAATATGCTGCTATTCCCACGCTCTTTGGGATATGGCGGTTCAAGTCCTCTCAGTTGTCTGGAAGACATCCGTCCGGCCCTAAACCAAGCTAAATAGGACAGTTGTGACTTTGACAAATTTGCAATTTATTGTGGTCTAGACACCACCAATTCCATTTGACGAACCATTGGCACTAGTGTCGCCACCCCTCGCTGCGGTCAACAGAGTTTTTAGGTGATGTTCAATTGTCCCTTATGAACATGCCTTTTGATGGGACTCCCCCTTTTGGTACAAGGCAGATTTTGCTCTGTAATGGTTCAAAGACAGCAGGGACACAGCATACTCCCATGTCTTATCTGCCCCACCAACTGCTTCGGCCCTACCATTCATTTTGCTGTTTCGGCAGAGATAGCCCATACCAGCAGCCACTTCAGCCACAGCAGGGTGTCCAGCAGTTTCATGGCCGAGTCTGAGGCACCCTCTGACCCCCGCGGTCAGGGTCAGCAAGCCAGTCAGCCTACTGCTATGACCCCCATCCCTTCTCCCCCCTCTGAAATGGTTGGTGGTTGTTATTCCCCTTACTTTCTTTTTGGAGCCAAAGAAAGATGGAGAATGCTCACCCTGGCCCAGGTCTTGTCTGCCGTCGGCCCTTAAGACTGAATGATAGCATTGCATCTGCAGGGCGCCTATTTCTATATCCCCGTCCTACCGGCCCATGGGCCCTTCCGCCGGTTCATGGTGGTACAGGAGCATTTTCAGTTTGTGTTGTTCACCAGTGTCCCTTGATTGAACACAAAAGTGATGGCATTGGTAGCAGCACCTTGGGGAGGTCAGAGGTTTCAGTCTTCCCCTACCTCGATGACTGTCTGTTTAAGGCAGGCTTGCCCCCAGGTAATCTTCAACCACCTCCGGACTTCAGCAAACTTCCTGTAATTCTTGGGGTTCACTATCAGCCTGTGGAAGTCACACCTGACTCCTTCTCAGACACTCACCTTCATTGGACCATTCTGGGCAGTGTCCGATGTTGTGCCTTTCCCCCCCGGAAAGGAAAGTCCACGACATTCAGGCTATGATCTTAATCTTTCAGCAACTGCCCTATTTTCCAGTGATGTCAACTCTGAGGCTGATGGGATTGACATGTTCCTGCATCCTGCTGGTCAAGCCCGCCAGGTAGCATATGCAGGCTCTGCAGTGGGGACTGAAGTCTCAGTGGGCCCAACATCAAGGGGACCTCTTGAACTGCATCCAGATTTCGTGGAATAGTGCAAAAGATCAGCAGTCGTGGCTACTGGACAGCGATTGGATCAGCGGCAGACCCTCTCCTACCCCATCGAGAACTAACAGTGGTGATCGATGCATCACTCTGGGTTGGAGCAGCCACCTGGAAGAGGTGGAGTTGAGATGCCTCTGCTCTCCAGTGGACTCCCAGCCCCAGATCAACCTTCTGGAGCTGAGGGCCATCAGCTTAGCATTGAAAGCCTTCCTTCCGTCCATTAAGAGGAGGCTGGTACTGGTGCTTACAGACAATACCAGCACCATATGGTATTGCAACAAACCGGTTGGAGGGGAGGTGTCACAGACCCTGATCCTAGGAGGCTATGCACCTCTGGAAATGGCTGGACCACCAAGGAAATTTCCTGCTGGCGAACCGTCTGGCAGGATCCTTGAATGCCAGGGCAGATGAACTCAGCCATCGACGCCTAGCAGATCGCCAATGGCAGTTGCTCCCAGAGGTGGTGCAAGGTCTCTGCCGAGAATGGGGAGAACCTTGGCTCGATATATTTGCCATAGCTGAGAACAAGCAATATCAGCAATTGTCCACATTGGAGTTTCCAAAGCAGCTCGGGCTAGGAGCATCTTTTCTCCAATCAGGCTACCTCTCTGGGAGGATCTGCTGTTTCAGCAATGAGGAAGGGTTCTGCACCCTGACCTGCGAAATGTCCGGCTTCATGGTTGGAGATTGAGTGGCGACTGCTGATCCCTTTTGACTTTCTTCCAGAGGTGGCTGATGTCATCTTGGCAACCAGACCTCCACAAAAGCTGTATACACCTGTTGTTGGGAAAGATTTGTGGCTTGGTGCAGCACGCAGCAGATCAACCCTCTCCAGGCAAAGGCATTTGACATTTGTTGTTTGTTTTGTCCCTCGCCAGGCAAGGCTTTGCTCTGGGCACTGTTAAAGGGCACCTTTTGGCTTTTTAGTCTTTCTTACAGTTGCGGACCAGCCCTCATTCAACTCACCTGTTATGACATGTTTTTTTAAAGGTTTACACCATCTGTTTCCTTTCTCATGACCCAGTGAGACCATATCTTGGTCCCCATATATTTGATATGCACTCCCTTTGAGCTGCTTCACAGCTGTCCCCTGTGACTTCGCACTCTTAAGACCGTTTTCCTTGTTGGTATAACATTGGTGCAGTGTGTAAGTTAACTTTAAGCCCTCTGTGTCAACCTTCCATACATCACCTTCTTCCCAGGCAAACTGGTTCTGGCAAGCATCCTTCAGTCCACAAGTTATGACATTGTTCCACATCGGTCAGACCATCACCCTACCGGCGTTCTGTGCTCTGCCTTATCCCTCTAAGGAGAAGAGAATCCATCATTTGGACCCCAAAACAGCACTGGGCTTTTATATTGATTGTAGCTGAGAACACTGTGGGGATGATCCGCTCTTTGTGGGGTTTGCTGGTGCGAGAAAATGAAAGGCCGGCAGAAAAGAACCTTCTCCCACTGGATCGTTCTCTGCATTAAAATCTGCTACGCAGTGGCCAAGAAGCAGCCTCCAGAAGGACTGCAGGCTCATTTCACCAGAGCCAAAGCTGCTACCACTGCGTTGGCTTGTAGAGTTACTGTCCTGTATACCTGCGAGGCAGACCAATGGGATACCTGTGTTACTGACTCCATCATACCCAATGATCCGGATTTATGTCCAGCTAGGCCCTCCCCTCAAGAGGATGCTAGTGCCTACCAACAGGTTATTACCAGGGCAGCTACCTACCATGGTGTCCAATTACATAAAGAATCTTTAGAGGAAGACTTCCTTTTTGACACCCTATCTTCTGCACACAAGTTGTATTTACCTATGCTCCCTGGTATGTTGCGCCACACTGAGGATATTTTCGAAGCACCCATCCGTGCTAGGGTCATTGCCTCACATGTGGATAAAAAATATAAACCAGCCCCATCAGACACTCTATTCATATGTGGTCAGGTTCCACCAGACTCCATAGTTGCCACTACTGCTCGTAAAAGAGGTAATAGTCACGCATCTGGAGATACGCCACCCCCTGAAAAAGAGACCTGAATATCGTGCAGCAGGCAAACATGTTTTGGCTCAAGCAGTTAACCACTGGCGTATTGCCACCTCCTAGGCCCTTCTAGTGCGCTATGATAAGGCCCACTGGGATGAAATGGAAGAGTTGTTACAACATCTCCCTGAGGAGCATCGTAAAAAGGGGCAGCAGATAGTGGCAGACGGTCAAGCCATCACTAATAACTCTATCAGATGTGCCTTAGATGCAGCAGGCAAAGTCAAACGAGAAATAAACACCAGTGTCCTCCTCGGGCGTCATGCTTGGCTCAGGTGTTCCGACTTTAAGCAAGAAGTGCAACAAGCGGTCTTTAATAAGCCCTTTTACAATGAATATCTCTTTGGTCTTTAGGTGGACGCCAACCTAGATAAAAATAAAGAAAGGTACAGAGGCAGCTAAGGCCATGGGTGCCTTGCAGACGAATACATCTAGAGGTTCCTTTCGTCGTTGAGGGTACAGAGGCGCCTCCACTTCCCAACAGAAGCCGGGCCAATCCACATTCTCCAAAGGTTTTTTCAGGAGCTCCTTTAAAGGTGGTAACTCTTTCGACACATACATCAAGTCTTTCGACTAGAGTATAAAAAGGTTTTCCTAGGACTTCCTATGCTTTGTAGCATTTTACAGACATTTCCATGAAGTGAATTAACTCTTGTTCAGCTGTTGATACTATCATGCAATATCTAATCACAAACGGTTGTACCATACACCAAACCTATTCATTAGTGATCGATGCATTTTATTTTGCTGCAGGTATCAATTACAAATCTTGGTTGACAACCTTTCCGGTATGGCATCCACGTTTGCGTATTTTGTGTGATGGGGCCACTTTTTTGTAACAACAATAGAAGCATGTAACCACTGTTTGGATTTTGTACCACAGCATTACAAATTTCACTGGTGGCACTTTATTTCCTAAAAATAAATGTCCTTAAGATCTGTTATGTACTCTGTTATAGTTATGCTGGGCTTTGGTATTGTCACAGATCAACCACGTGTAAAGTATTCTTTTTGTATGGTAAATAGAGAACTGATTTTATAGCATATTTGCTCTCATTTGTTAATGCTGCTTATAATGATAAGCATTCCTGATGGCAGCGTCCTAAGTAGCTCGATCAATTTGGGTTCTCTGTAAGTATTCAACCTTATTACACTGTCTCGTTTGCCACAGTATGGTTTTTCAAACTGTATGTAGTAGTTGCACTCCATTTTGCGGCAAGAAATCAACATTATGCTATTTTGTGTTTGTGGTTTATTATGTAGTCAATTTATCACTTCACCTTTTTCTAACTAGGGTCACAGGTTTAATATTAACAAATGATTTTTCGGTTGTCAAGCCTGAGGTCCCCATAACATTTAGATGTCTACAAATAGTGGAAATAGTAAAATGCAAATCTTCGCTTTGAATAAAAAGGGTAATACTTGGTATCTGGTACAAAAGCAAGCTAGTGTGATGTATTTGTTTTTTGTTGTTTTTTTTTATTCTGTAGGTCAGCACAATCTATCGATCAAAAGAAAAAGGGTCTAATATGTGAAGGGATTGCCAGTGTTAAAGTTTTGCTTCAACATTACAACACAGTTGTGTATGGGGGAGGAAATGAACACAATCCATTTTTTTTCTATAAAGAACAAGGTTAATAAAGCAGCTTACATTAAGATTGTACATGAAAAATTTAAAGTAGATAATTTGTAAACCCAGAATAGTGAACAGTTACACATACTAGTTACATATTTATCTATTTAGTCCTGCAGGCGACTACAGAAAAAATAATGTTTGAGCCCTGGACTAATTGGAGTCAGCTGTAGATATTTGGAGAATCCTTTTTTTTGTTCCTGCGAGTTTTATTTTTCCTGGTAGAATATTTTGTTAATTGAGGACAAGAAGTAGCATGCTCTGCATCGTAAGTATTGTTAAGTAGATCTGTAATTTGATAAATTACAAATGGATTATCTTTGTCAGCAAAATACAAAATGTAAGGTTTTAAGTGCATCTCCTCCTCTTCTCCTTCAACTATTTTCCTTGTTTCCTTTTCACTTCTCAGCCAAAAAAGCATTTTACAGTCAAAAGCATATACTTTGAGATGTCTAGTCTACTCTAATGCATTCTTCAACACATTTTTAAAGGGTCTTTTTTGCTGTTTATCATTGCTTCTGTGGCTACTTTCTCATTCATGTGATTGAGTATTATTTGCCTTTCAATAAGTATCAGTCACAATGGCGGATTCAAAATATGATAAGCAATTAGTGATAAGAAAAATGTCAAACACGTTTGCCAATATATCTAGCTTTCATTTTGGAAACAATAGTCTGATTTCTCCAGCATTGAATCGTTCATAGATTCACATGCTTTAATCATTCCTCATCATTAGGCTGTGATTGCCCATTAACTTTAAATTGCTGGAAACCATGTTAAAACTGTCATAAGGTCAACCGCAACTTTTGTTTAGAAGCACATCCACCTACTCTGAAACAACCCAAACTTCGGCCACTGTGATGGAAGAGCTGAGCCCTCCACTCCCCTCCTTAGATGCAACTATAAAGCTCAGATTTCTGCTGCATGTCCTATCTGAAGGAATCCCTAGATAGAAATATTTGTTAGTCTTAAAGGCAGCTGCACAGAGGAATTGTCCACGGTTGGTCTGGTTGCATGGTATGTGTAGGAATGTCGCTAAAATCATTTTTTTTCTACCATCCCTCTTTATACTGTTTGACAAAATAACTGGTTCAAAAGATTCCCTTATCACAAGTACGTATCATATCAGGACAAAATGCCAAATCTTTCTACTCAGTTCACTGGTGGGAACTGTTGTCTCACTGTAGGAGAGTGCTGAAACAGTGACAACACACCCCACTTACCAAAACAGAATAATGCTAATATCGATAGCAGCCATGTTGCCCAATCCTATATTTCACATCGTTTGTCAATACTGTTTCTCTGTCATCAGTACCTTGCATGCTGGGCTTACTAAGCCCATCCTAAAAACAGTAAGAGTGAAAATACAAGTGGGTAGTGCAACATCATGTTAGCCAAAAGGTAAGGAACCCCTACAGGAGTACAATATGTGAACTTCACGAGTTATCACTAAAAGACGCACCCTTCCGCTCCTACATTTGTAAGATTGCCTGATTGCATTCAAAATAAATACTTCTGTTAGAGACTTCTAGCCGCAGATTCCTCACCTTTTGAATATTCCCCAGGTGTCAGACTGGATCTGGAAACTTTTACCTCTGCATGCCGGAAGGTAGCACTGTTTGGCTGCACACTGACGAAGTTCCACTCTGGCAGTGACATGCAGGACTTATAAAGACGCCATTCCTGGCCCCCAAAAGCAAATGGTATACCACTGTGCACATTCCTAGACTTGGGATCTTTTTAAGCGGTAGAGTCCAGTCCTAGAATGGGGAGGAACTGGTAAGAAATCTGCGGCTACAAAGAGTCTCTCCAGACAGAGCGTTAAAGAAGGTAAGTAACTTGTTCTTCTGACAGAGATTTCTAGCATTAGATTCCTCACTTTTTGAGTAGATATCAAAGCAGTACCTATTTGGAGATGGACCTGTGAATGGACTCAATGAGAAAGTCCTGCAAAGCAGTGCGGGCAAAATGTCCCTTTCTAAAATCCTGACTGTCCAGATAATTGTGCTTCATGAATGTATGGCGGGATGTCCACATAACTTTAGGCCACTGGCACAAACCAAACCAGGATCCATGAGTCACCCAGCGGGACTCCCCTTCACCCTGGTTTGATGCATGACTGTCGCAGACACTAGGCCCAGCAAGTTGGGGAACAATGAGTAGTAGCAATTTTGTGAATCTCTGCATATTCGGGAAGCTTACTTCTGAAATTAAAGAAAAATTGCTATTTTTGACAAAGTTTGAGATTTGCAGGGCCTTGTGGGTAAGAATCATTTGTGAGATCCATGTGAAGCACACCACCCTGGACTCCCCTGAGGGTCTAAGCCCGAGTCCAAATACCACAACTACTACTATTGCCAAATCGGGTTGTTTTTTTATGAGAAATGTTGATGTATCCACATTATGTTTTGGACCCTATCATGTCTCGGGCACTGTGCCTACCCGCACAAGTGAGATACCATTTTTATTGAGAGGCTTGGGGGAACTCTAGTTGGTAGGAAATTTGTGGCTGCCTACAAATTCCAGAACTTTCCATAACAGTAATGTGAGGAAATTCGTTTTTTTTTTGTCAGAGTTTGAGATTTGCAAGTGCTTTTGGGTAAGAAAAACTGGTGAGAGCCATGCATGTCACCCCACCCTGGATTCCCCTCGGATGAGGTAGGGCCCTAAATCCACAGCTATGCACATTGCAAAAAAAGGGTCAGGTTTTAGTGAAAAAATGTGATGTGTCCATGGTGCTTTTTGGGCCCTTTCCTGCCATCGACACTAAGCCTACCCACACTGGTGAAATACTGTTTTTATTGGGATACATGTGGGAACACAGAATAGTAGAAAAGGTGTTCTTACCAATTGGATTTCTCTGCATTTGTGCTTGCCAGTGTGTAAGAGAGAAGACATTTTGAAAATGTCCTCTGAATCAAATGCTAATATGGCTACTCATAGGTTTAGAAATGTACAAATAACCGTTGCTCCTAAACTCAGTATCAGGTGTGCATTTATAAATACATGGGTTTCTTTTGTTGATGCCATTATCTGAAAGAAACTGTAGTTATAGATTCCTTACCTTTAGAATTGTCCCCCAGGCATCAGACTGGATCCGGAGATTTTCTTTTTTTAGCAGTACCCCTGCACGTCGGTAGGTGGCGTTGGTCGACTCCGCGTCCGCCGTCGGCGTCGTGTTCGCCGGGATGACATTGCAGTGTCTATTTAGACGACGCCTCTGCGCCAGTTCTTTTTCCGCGCCAGCCTAGCGCAGATCCGGAGGGAACTTGCCCCTTAGTCAATTTTTGACTAACCTTTTTCGACTTTTTGGCGACGCCTTTTTCAAGACTTTGACTTCTGGTGCACGATAGATGTCCCTTCGTCGAACCAGATTCAAGCCTTATGACTCCTGTCACACGCTGATGTCTGTCACGGATCCGCACCTCGTGTGCCTCTGGTGCATGGAGCGTGACCACGACCCGAAGTCGTGCTCAGACTGTCGGCCCATGAACCCAAAGTCTTAGTAGGAGCGGTCCTGAAAGCTTTTGGAGGCCCGGCAGTCGGCTCTGCGACGATCGAGGTCTCGATGGAGAGGAAGGTCTCGGGACCGGTCACTATCACCATTCGTCTTCCAAGTCTTGGCACTCCTCTGGTAAGTCGAAGCACAAGAAGAAGGCGAAGAAGCACTGTCGCTCTTCGCCTTCGCTCCGTCGGCCGGCACGACGCGGGACCCGGAGTGTCGTCGCTCTCCGGATCCTGCTTCTGGGACGGCTCAGCGCTTCCCTCCTTTTCCCGGAGCGTCCCCTGCCAGGCTTCGAGCTTTCTACGAAGAGCTTCACAGCATCTTTTGGCAGCCCGACTCCGCCAGCGCGCCTTCGGGCCCCGCGGACTCTGCTGGGGCCCTGGGCCTTCGATGCCGGCAGCTCCGGCGCCAGAGGGCCAAGAGGATCCAGGCCTAGATCTGGATCAGCGTTGTTCGACCTCACGGTACCTTCCCCGGTGCCGATTCCAGTGAGGACGCCCCCGACGTCGGTTGTGCCCCTGAGCGGCATCGACCCCGGCCTCACCCCTGACATAGACACAGCGCCGGACCGACATCGGTACCGGCGCCGGAAGGTACTTTCGTACTCCTGTTCATTCCTGGTGTTCCTTTCTGCCCTGAGTGGCAACCAGAGGAAGGTGAGGAGGACTGGGAGGGGTCTGTGTGTGGACCCTTTGGCTGACCAGCTTGAAGAGCCGGACTGGCGAGAGGAACTGGGTGATGCCAGTGGTTTGGATACCTCCCCAGACCTTGGCATGCTCTCCCCCCTACCATGGCTATGGAGGAGGGAGCTTCCTACGCAGTGGTGTTGCGTAGGGTGGCTGAGGCCTTGTGCCTTGAGCTTCCTACGGTGGCAGTCAGGACTAACCTCCTGACTGAGGTGCTTGAACCGGCAGCGGCCTCTTCGGAGCCCCTTCTGCGTTTTAATGAAGCCCTCACGGACGTCCTTCTCGGCACTTGGTCGAAGCCCACCACAGGGGCTCCTGTGGACAGGATGATTGCCCGACTCCATTGCCCGGGCCCCGTCCAGCCCACTTTTCCTCTCCCAACACCCAACCCCCGAGAGCATGGTGGGCCAAGCCTCGTCCTCTAAGGGCGCATTCCCTACTACTCCCCCAGATAGCAAATCCAAGAAGCTGGACCACCTTGGGAAGAAGATGTTTTCTTCCGCCAGCTTAGCGCTGTGGTCTGTGAACACCGCATGCCTCTTGGGCCGTTGTACCCATACTGTGTGGGATACAGTTGCGCAAGTGCTGCCACAGTGCCCGGAGGAGGCCCGGGCCGTTCTCACCCGCGCAGTGGCAGAGGGTAGAGACGCAGTTAAGTTCACCATCAGATGTGGGCTGGATAAAGCAGACTCTCTGGACAGAACGATATCCATGTCAGTAGCCTTGAGGCGCTACGCCTGGTTGAGGACGTCTGGTTTCTCTGGAGATGTCCAATCCACCTTACTGGACATGCCCTTTGATGGCCGTCACCTTTTCAGTGACAAGGCGCTTCAAGGATTCGAGGGCTACGGCCAGATCCTTGGGCCTCGCAGCAACCTCTCGCCTCACGCAGGCAGCTTTTCGCCCCTTTCGCGGCTACGGAAGGGGTGCCCCACCACATTCGACCCAGTCCAGCCACCGGCCCACGCAAGTTACCCAGCCTCTGCATGGCCGCGGACGTGGGACCCATCGACGCAGGTCTGGGGGCCAGCGGGCGGGCCAGTCCACCCATAACCCCCCGGCAGCAGCCTCCAAGCCCTTCTAGTCCGACCTTTCAGGGCCACCAGAGGCCAGTGGGCGCCAGGATTCGCCATCACTTCCCCCACTGGCAAAATATCACGTCGGACAGGTGGGTTTTGCAGATAGTACGAAGGGGCTACTCCCTCCCCTTCGAGACTACCTTTCCCTCCATGCCACCATCTTTCCATCACATGTCGTAGTGTCATGTGGCCCTTCTCCGCCAGGACGTTGCAGCTCTCTTGGCCAATGGAGCTATCAAAAGGGTCCCTGTGCCAGAAGTAGGTCGTGGTTGTTACTCCTACTACTTTCTGGTACCCAAGAAGGACAAAGGCCTGCGTCCTATCTTAGACCTCAGGGCCCTCAACTGCTTCCTCCGGAAGGAGAAGCTCAAGTTGCTCCCGTTGGCTCCGGTCCTGTCTGCCCTCGACCCTGGAGACTGGATGGTAGCGTTAGACTTGCAAGACGCATACTTCCATATTCCCAACTTGCCAGCCCACAGGTGTTATCTACGGTTCACAGTAGGCCACAAGGATTTTCAGTTTACCGTGCTCCCCTTTGGCCTTACCAGCGCCCCTCAGGTTTTCCTCAAAGTGATGGCGGTGTTCACAGCTCATCTGCGCAGATCAGGGGTTCCAGTCTTCCCCTATCTCGACGACTGGCTGTTGAAGGCGGGATCGCCCCAGGCTGTCGTCTCCTACCTCCAGACTACGGCGGACCTCCTGCACTCGCTGGGGTTCACTATCAACTTGCCGAAGTCACACCTGACTACCTCTCAGAAGCTCCTTTCCATCGGAGCAGTTCTGGATACAGCGCAGTTTCGGGCTTATCCTCCCGAGCAGGGAGTCTGGGATATTCGGGCTAATATACCGATGTTTCAGTCTCTATCCCGGATTTCGGTGAGAATGACCCTGAGGCTGCTGGGCCTCATGGCCTCCTGCATTGGGCTGGTGGATCATGCCAGATGGCATATGCGGGCTCTGCAGTGGAACCTGAAGTTCCAGTGGGCGCAGCATCAGGGGAATCTTTCTGACTACGTCCAGATCTCGGAGGGGACTGCGCAACAACTGCAGTGGTGGCTAACGAGCCAGGCTTTGGTCGGAGGCAGATCCCTCTCCATTCCTCAACCAGACCTCACGGTGGTGACAGATGTGTCACTCCTGGGATGGGGCGGCCATCTGGGATAGGCGGAGATCAGAGGCGTCTGGTCTCCGGCGGAGTCCGGGCTCCATATCAACCTGCTGGAGCTCCGGGCGATTCGTCTGGCACTGAAGGCATTCCTTACCTCTCTTAAAGGGACGGTAGTGCAGGTGTTCATGGACAACACTACCGACATGTGGTACTGCAACGGGCAGGGTGGGGTCGTGGACCCTTTGTCAAGAGGCTCTTTGTCTCTGGACATGGCTGAAACGTCAGGGCATGTCCCTGGTGGTTCAACACCTGGCAGGTTCTCTGAACGCCAGGACGGACGAACTCAGCTGCGGGTGCCTGGTAGATCACGACTGGCATCTTCACTCGGAGGTGGTGCAAGGTCTCTTTCAGCGGTGGGGAGAGCCTTGGTTAGATCTGTTCGCCACCGAAGAGAACGCGCAATGTCAGCAATTCTGCTTGTTGGATTTTCCAAGGCGGCGCTCAGCGATGCTTTTCGTCGCGAGTGGAACCGCGGCCTCCTGTATGCCTTTCCGCCTGTACCACTTCTGCCCAGAGTGCTGAAAAAGATCAAGCGCGACCAGGCTCATTTTAACTCAAGTGAGGAGTTAAAATGGGCTGCGTTTGAAAGTATGACCCTAGATATTGAAAGAAAGAGGGGTTGGGAGAGGCACCAGAAGGTCCAGCATGGGTGTTGTGTGGCAGACCCTGACCGTTAAATGTAATGACTCCTCTTGTGAATGTTTAATGTAAATCAGACACATAAAAGATGATGAGAGAAATGCAGTCAAATAGTCTAACAAGTGCTAGTCTCTCGGGATAACATTCTGACCCACCATCGTTCTCTGCCCACCATGCCACCTCCTGTCTTCCTTTATATGTTTGATGTAACAGCCTGTGTGGCCAAGGGTATGCCCAGACGTGAGTCCTGTGCTCACTGTGCCACTGGAACCAAGCTACACCTCATCAAAGAGGCCCAAACATGCCAAAACCAGTCTGCTTGTGTTTCGGTTCACAGAAAACCTGGTTTAGCGGTTTGGGCTGGTCTATTCATATTAGAGCACGACCATGGCTGATTTTCATATGGTTGGGGGGCAAATCTCAGGTGCCATGATGGGCATCCAACAATCAGTTGGAATGTGACTCCTAGCAATTGCCAGCGGTTGGACAAGCACCTTTTGTGTGTTTGATGTTGAACAAAAAAGACCAGATTTATATCATCTGGTTTTGCAGCGTGGATCTTTTCTGGATTCACATGCTGTGCATTATTCCGCCATCTAGTGGTTGGGTCCGGAATTGTTGTATTTCTTTTCTTTTTTTCTGTTCGTGGGCGTCGACGTACCACCATTTGGTGTCCCCTTGTGACATCGTCGTGCTTCCTCCGGAAGCTCCCACCGTTGGTCGCCATCTTCGGATTCCCTTTTTCCGTCGTTGGGTCTGGATCAATACAGAAGGAGTTCCAAACTTTGGAGAGGAGAATCAACTAAAATCTACAGAAAAGCAAATCAAGGTACCGGACTTTAAATCAAGGTGCCGGAGGGCGCAGAGAGAGGAAAAAACAACCTCGACAACCAGAGAGTAGTGCGCGTGCAGGGGACTCCCTGTGCATAGTGATGGACAAAACACCATTCAAGTTTTGCCAGAATTGCCATCATAAGTTCGCCCAGAAGCACCAACATCTAGTCTGCAACCTCTGTTTACCGGTAGATCACCGAAGTGAAGATTGCTGCGCGTGTTCAGTATTCAACCCGAAAACCCTTAGGGTGAAGGAGAGGCAGAGAAGATCCAAGTACAACATGCAGAGACAGAGAGCAGCACCATCGCTATGGGACCTGGGCCTCTCCAGCGAGGAGGAGGACAATGTCTTAGAAGGGCCAAAAGGCGACTCTGAGATGGACATCCAAGTCGTCGAGGTCGAGAAGAACACTTCGAGAGAGGTAAGAGAACCATTGTCCTCGAAGAAACTAGACGAGTCTTGAAAAACAGACTCAAGGGCCTCGAGGGGAGCCTCGACGTCAAAGCATTCGACGTCCGCAACCGCGTCCTGAGAAAAACATACGTAGGATCCTTAGACAAGGACTCCGTAATGGCAAAGACCCTCGAAAGATCCAAGCCGTCGAAAGACGGTCAAGGAAAGGACGCATCGACGTCGAAACGAGAGGTCAAAATCCGAAAGGCATGGCCCGCCAGCCGTCAAGACGCCTTCTACCGCAAAGAGAGAGGCTGAAAATCTTGACGCCGAAACACACGCGTCAGAGATCAAAAAGAAAAGGCTCGAAGTTGAAATGGCGAGTATTTTACAGCAAAAGAAAGATTTCCACAAAAGCTTGAAACAGTTCAAGATACCACCAAAGATCTCGACAACAATCGAGAAAACCGTCAAGGATTTATAGCCTCCCTTAACCCCCGACCCTCAAGAGGAACAGGAAGAGGAGTTCTTTTTCGAGGAAAAAGAAGAACAAACTTACTTAGGATCAGAAGCCTCTGAGGTCCAGGAGCTGCAATGGCAAGACCTCGACACAGATTCCCCAGAACAGGCTGGCGACACCTATCATTCGAGGCCTTCTCCACCAGTCGATATTGGGATGTCCAACCAAGTCATTAAAAGAGCAGCAGCTATGTTTGGTATACAACTCGAAGAAGAAAAACGTCAGTCATGTTTTTTGCTAAAAACTCTAATGCCTACACAGTCAAGGAACCAATTCCTTCCTATGCTTCCAAGTGTGCTAGACCATGGAAAGGAGGTATTTAAGGAGCCTGCCATATGCAGGGCTGTCACGCCTAGAGGGGAGAAGAGATACAAACACTCCTCCAAGGATCCTAATTACATCAAGGGTTCGGTGCCTGCAGATTCCATCATAACAGCCACGGACAGGAAAAGGGCAAATGTACCAAGTACTACTGGGCCACCATCAGATGAGGAAAACAAGAGGATGGACCTCATGGTCAGAAAGGTCGAGAGAAGTGCGGCAAACCAATGGCGCATTGCCAATTCTAATGCTTTGCTCAACCAACATGCAAATCAGCACCGGGAGGAGATAGGTGACCTACTAAAGCACCTACCAGAACAATACCAAAACAGAGCAAGCCACTTGGTAGAGGTTGGAAAGAACATAGCCAATACTTGTTTAAAATCAGCCCTAGATGCCGCAGAAACATCAAGCAGGCAGATGATGATCGATATCACAGAAAGGCTGGCTACGAATCTCAGGATTCAACCAGAGGTGCAAAACAACATACTTAATGCACCTTTCAACGGGAAACAGCTCTTTGGAAGCTTGGTGGACGACACCCTAAACCAATTCAAGAAGGACGAGACAGCAAGATCTATGGGAGCTCTACAATTCAGATGTGGCATACGTAGAGGAACCACCCCCTCAAGAAGGCAGGCGGGTAGGGGGAACCATCACACCACAACTTCGCATCAGAGATACCAACAAGCTTACCAAGGAGGGAACCAAGCACAAATGCAGGGACAGCAGCAAGGTTGGCAGTACCAACAAGGAAGACAGTACTTTTGAGGACGCCCCCGGGGAAGAGGCCTACTGCAAAGGGGGCCCCCATACAAACAAATGACTGCACTCCAGACACAATACACACCCCAAAAAGATCAGGGAGTGTGCCCCCAAGGGAATCAAAACGACAAGAGATAAGCACAAACAAACAGTTCTTTCAACATTCTACACCAGTAGGAGGCAGGCTAAAGAATTTACTCCACAAATGGAGGAAGATCACTTCAGACAAGTAGATCCTAAACATAATACAGTACAGTAACTGCATAGAACTAATCAAATCACCTACAAATGGGGCCCAAAGAGTACACTCCAAAGGCGAAACTACTCAACTTCTCAAAGAAGTACAAGAACTGTGGGTGAAGGAAGCTATAGAGCTAGTGCCACACAGAAATAAACAAAGGAAATTTCTCCACATACTTCCTAATACCAAAGATAGACGGAACACTGCGTCCTATCTTAGATCTGAGGTTCCTCAACACATGTATAAAGACGCAAAGGTTAAAGATGACAACCCTGCAGGAGGTGATACCACAGCTCCAAAAACGAGACTCCATGGCTACAATAGACTTAAAGGACGCCTATTTACACATCCCGATCAACAACCAGCACACACAACTCTTAAGATTTGTGATCAACAAGACACACTTCCAATTCAAGGTGCTAGCATTCAGTTAAAAGTCAGCACCAAGGGTATTTACAAAGTGCTTGGCAGCGGTGGCCGCATACCTATGAAGGCAGGGAATCCATGTATATACCCTTACTTAGTCGACTGGCTAGTAAGGGCAAACTTGTACATAGCCCGAAATCAGCATATGCATCAGGTAATAGAGACGCTATATCAGCTCGGTTTTTCCATACACTGGGAGAAATTTTCCCTAGAGCCAGAACAGGAGAAGGTGTTCTTGGGGGCGAAGATAAATTCAGTCTGGGGAAAAGTGTTCCCAAGCGACAAACGAACAACAGCCCTACTGAAGGAAACACAGCTATACTGGAAGGGGCAAGCTCTGACAGTGAGGACAGTGGGGAAGCTGCTGGGGATGATGGCCTCATGCATTCACTTAATCCCCTACATTCGGCTACACATGAGACATTCCAGGAATGGCTTCAAGCACAAGGGTCACAAGCAACAGGGAGTTGGGAAGATCTAGTGGTTGTCACGCAAAGGATACAGGAAGAGATAGCATGGTGGAACAAAACAGAAAATTCACAAGGGAGACCTTTTACACAATCAACTCCAGCAGTGACCATAACTACAGAAGCCTCCCAGATGGGATGGGGAGCTCACATGAACAACCTCAAGGTAAGGGGAGTGTGGACGGACCAGGATGCAATACAACACATCAACATCCTGGAATTAAAGACAGTGTTCCTAGCCTTAAAAGCCTTTCAAAAACAGTTCTATGGGAAAACCATTTTAATACAAACAGACGACACAACCACCATGTTCTACATAAACAAGGGGGAACACAATCAGTAGCACTTTCAACTCTATTGCAACAACTGTGGAGATGGGCAATCCCACGGGAAATAAACATTGTAGCAATACACCTACCGGGGAAAGACAATGTAGAAGCGGACAGATTAAGCAGGCAAGCTTCTTGGCCCCATGAGTGGGAACTGAATCGATCAGAACTCAAAAAGATTTTTCACAAATGGGGAACTCCAAAGGTCAACCTCTTCTCAACACCCCAGAATGCCAAATGCCAACGCTTCGCATCTAGGCAACCTTGCCAACAGTCCCTGGGAAATTCGCTATGGATAGACTGGTCAGGCATATTTGCTTACGCTTTTCCCCCCAATTCCACTAGTCCACGGAGTAATCCACAAATGCAGAATCAGCAACATGAAGATGATGTTCATTGCCCCGCAATGGGCGAGACAGGCCTGGTTCTCAGAAATGACTGAAGTATCTCCGGGATCAGTTCACAAATTACCAAGAAGACAAGGCTTGTTAACAATGCAAGAAGGAAATGTGCTCCAACCAGAACCCTTAAGCCTCGCAGCATGGCTCCTGAGGACTTGGAGTTTGGGCACCTAAAGCTACCAGAAAGCACAATGGCAATCCTAAGCGAGGCAAGAAAGCCTACCGCTAGGAAGTGTTAGACGGCAAAACGGAAAAGATACTCTCTATGGTGTCTCAAGGAAGGACTTCTCAAGAAGAACACGAGAAAAGACAGTACTAAAGTACTTAACACATCGACTGCACAGTAAGCTAACCTACCCATCGCTAAAGGTTCACCTAGCAGGAATTGTAGAATATACAAGGGGCCAAATAGGGAAGAGCTTCTTCACTTCACACATGGTCAAAAGGTTCTCAGAAGGAGCCAAAAGAATTGCCCCCCCAAAAAGGGTACCTGCACCCACATGGAATCTAAATATGGTACTCGCTTAGCTAATGAAAGCACCCTTTGAGCAGCTACACAAGGCCACGCCACAAATGCTCACACTAAAAACTGCTTATTTGGTGGCGATAACATCACTACTTAGAGTAAGTGAGTTACAGGCACTAATGTTACCCTACTTCCAAATACATAACAGGATCGTAATGAGAATGGATCCATACTTCATTGCAAAGGTGGTCTCACAATTCCACATAAATCAAACCATACAAATACCAAGATTCTTCCACAATCCAAAGACATGTGCAGAAAGAGCATTGCACACTCTAGACGCAAGAAGAGCAGTGATGTATTACATTGAAAGAACAAGAGTACAGAAAGACAAAACAACTCTTTGTATCAGTGGAGTAGCTAGCGCTTGTGAAACCCGTGGTGGTCACTGCTTTTGCCGCCCGCTACGGCCTCATTGAAGGGGGGGGCACGCTGGCTGTTTCTGCGTTGCCGCCCGCGGCGGCTGCATGAAGGACAGGGGGCGCCGGACCGCCCCCACCCCCCCTTGCCACATCACTGCTTTGTATCATTTGAAAACAGTTTTCTTGGGAAACCAGTAACCAAGAACACAATCGCAAGATTGATAGCACAAACCATACGATTGGGCCATCAACAAGCAGTAGAAACATTACAAAGGGCCCCATGGGCTCATTCTACAAGAAAAAAGGGGACAACTATCGCCTTTCTAGCCAACACACCACTTCATGACATTTGCATGGCAGCAACATAGTCTTCAGTTCACACGTTCTCAAAACACTACTGCTTGGACACTCAAATGAGTAAGGAAGCACAAGTAGGACAAAAGGGTCTTGCAAAATCTATTTACTATCCAATGCTCCTCTTCAACCCAGCCGCCACAGCAGTAACAAATCACTACAAAATCTATGCACAGCATGTGAATCCAGAAAATATTCATGCTGCAAAACGTATAGTTTCTTACCTGTCGGTGTAGTTTTGCAGCTTGAAGAATTTTCTGGATTCACTAGCGAACCCACCCTCCTCCACCAAAGATTAGAGTAGAGAAAGAAGAAAAAAAAAGAATCTGAAGATGGCGACCAAAGGTGGGAGCTTCCGGAGGAAGCACAATGACGTCAGAAGGGGACACCAAATGGTGGTACGTCGATGCCCACCAACAGAAAAAGAAAAGAAATACAACAATTCCGGACCCAACCACTAGATGGCTGACTAATGCACAGCATGTGAATCCAGAAACAACATCAAGCTGCAAAACTACACTGACAGAGAAGAAACTATATGTTATGTTGAGGATCAGAAAGATAAGTAGAATATTATAAAACCTGGGCCACTGAAATGTGGAGTATCCACTTTGGAGGAAAGAAGTAAAGGAAAGGGAACTTTTTTTTTTGCCAAAAACTTGTGACAAACAGTGATGTATAGGAAGCATTCAGTCTCAAACCAGAATAATGCTACAGCACCATACAGAACTAGATTTGTTGCCTACTTCACAGGAAAAGTAATACTTTTAGGATAATTTACATTTGACTCAAGTTATTTTTATTCTTGTTGGTTTTAGAGTATTAACACAGGTTGGATAACAAATCTGGCAGCACAATATAGGATTTATTATATAAAGTTTAGTGAGTTGCTTATTGTTAAAACAGTTATAATCTGTTGATTGACTCTTTGCTGACTTAACCTATAAAACCAAAAACATAAATGCTTCCTAGAGATTTCCATTAAAAAGTCAGCATTTAGCCACAATCCAAGCCAACGAATAACAGGACTGACTATAACTTAATATTCATCCAGGGACCTGTCATTCATTCAGCAGGTTTTCTTCCGCATCATAAACGCAAATTAAAACAGAGATTCTCTAAATTCACTATTAACAATATGTGTAGCCAAATCCACAGCATTACAGGATATCTATTCAGCACCATAGCTAAATGCTAGTGGTATTTGGGCTATGTAGTGCTGCAACTGCACTCTTTTAACTCGGATTCATCATCCCGCTAGGTCTAAAGATTATCATAAGTATTATTAACAACAAGGCTTCATAAAAGGGTCGCACTGGCCGCATCAAGACCAGAGTAATTTGCCCGTGTTCATGTACTGTGTAATTCATTTTAGACAGGGTTACATTCAGATGGTATCCTCAAAGCTAATTTTGAACTGCCTCTAAGAACCATACTCCTTGAAGTTAATATTAGTGACCTTCCCTGTATTTCTTCCGTGTGACTATGGTTTATCATTATAACTTATTTTTGTTTCATTTGTCATTGCTGATTAACTTTCATAACCCTATACATGAAGGCATCTAGCTATTCCACGGTATAGTCCCATCAATGCCTCATAATCCAAAATCAAGGTTTGTGGTTGCAGTATTCTCGGGAGAGAAGAATTAAAGTAACATCATTTTTTTAATAAAGGATGTCACACTAAAAACATTAAGTTCATACTCACATTTTTGATCTCTCATAAAGTCATTTGACTATCCTTTTATATTTTTTGTCTTTCTCCAGAAGACCCAATGCATTTTCTTATTTTAAGTTCATTATTTATTTCACTGATGTTCCACATCAATATCTGTTCGAGGCATGTGTGCTGTAGATACACATGCTTTGCATATTCCTGCCATCTAGTGTTGAGTCCGGATGTTTGCAAGTTGTTTTTCTTCGAAGAAGTCTTTCCCAGTCACAAGGTTAGGGGACTCCTCCTTTTGGTAATAGTGCGCATGGGCATCGACTCCATTGTTAGATTGTTTTCTTTCCGCCATCGGGTTTGGACGTGTATTGCTGTGCTTCGGTTCGAAACCATCCTTCGGGTTCCTCTCGGTGCGCAATCCACCCTATCGTACGCGTTTCCCTCTCTCCGCGTATCGATTCGATCGGGAAAGTTTCCATCTTTGGTCGAGAACATCGTGGGCAGCCTTTAGGCCTAGCCTTCTGCCGATGGAACGGACTCCGTTTCAGTTCTGTCCTCAGTGCCACTCGAAGTACCCTCGCACTGATCTACACCAAGTCTGCAACTTGTGCCTCTCACCGGAGCACAAGGAAGAAGATTGTGAGGCTTGTCGGTCGTTTCGATCGAAAAAGACCCTTCGTGATTGTCTGGCTCGCCGACGAGAAATGCTGCGCCAAAGTACTCAACATACTCCGGATATCTTCGGAGAAGAATCCGAACACGAAGAAGCGACAGCTGCAGAAGAAGAGTGGACCTTCTCGGTCCCAGAATCGGATTCCGACTTAGAAATCGAAATGAAGTCCGACTTTCCACCGGGACAGGGTACCGTAAGTACTAAAGCCCCCTTACCACATAAACTCTCTTCCACTGATCATAAGGCTTCGGCACCACCTCTGCCTTCGGGACTTGGTCAGCACTGAGACGATGTTTACGGCGCCCCGCCCTCAGGCCCAGCACCAAAACAAATAGTCAAGCCTTCCGGCTCTGGATCGAATCTAGACTAATCGTCTTCGGATCCAAAACATTCCACTCCAAAAGACAAATCTGGTCGGAACCGAAACCTTCCGCTTCGAAAGATAAAAGCGACAAGTCCGGTTCGGCACCGAAAACTTCAGGGCAGAAATCAAAACAAGATCCCCCAGAACCGATCTTGGATGTCATGGAGGACAGATAAGACCAGAAAAAGCTATACATCAACCCAGATACTGGACGCATTTTAGCTAATACTCCTTCAAAAAGGAAAGTTAGTTCAGAGGACACTGGGTATAAGATTCCTCTTAAAAAGGACATTGCTACAAGTCCTATCCACCCTACTTTGCCATCCCCTCCACCATCTTCACCATTACTACAACTGCCAGCCTCAGATCCACTACACATAACAGCACAGGGGTCTCCTCATACACAGCCTGATTTAGGAGGTAATGATGATGACAATGGCAATGTTCCTTTACCAACAGATCCATGGGATGATTATAATATTGATCCATCCATGGATAATGATCCAGATTTATACCCTGTAAAACCATGACCTCCAGATGATAATGTATCGTATCAAGAGCTGATTTCAAGAGCAGCAGCTTATCATGGAGTTACACTGCACAAAGAGGCTTTGAATGACTGCTTTTTATTTGAAACATTAGGGTCTTCACATAGAACTAGTCAGTCTCCCTATGTTGAAAGGCATGATGAGGCATGCAGATGAGATTTTTAAAGACCCTGTTCGTGCCCGGATTTTAACACCTAGGGTTGACAAAAAATACAAACCATCACCATCTGATCCTCCTTTTATTAAAGGACAGCTACCCTTAGACTCACTAGTAGTTTCTAATGTTCGTAAAAGAGAAACTCCCAGACCTCTGGAGATGCACCTCCCCCAGATAAAGAGTCTAAATTAATTGACGCATCTGGTAAAAGAGTGGCTGCTCAAGCCGCTAACCACTGGCGTATAGCCAAAACGCAGGGCCTACTAGCTAGGTATGACAGGGCACACTGGGACGAGCTGGAAGGCCTACTTCAATACCTCCCAGAAGAGCACTGATACTTCAGCGAGAGAAGTCAACACCAGCATTCTCTTACGTCGACGTGCCTGGCTTACGATTTCAGGTTTTAAAACAGAAGTCCAGCAATATATTTTAAATACCCCCTTTGACAAGCAACATCTTTTTGGACCTCAAGTTGACGAGGCTTTAGAAAAGATGAAAAAAGACAAGGACATAGCGAAATCCATGGGAGCCCTTCAGTCTCCATGAAGCAGAGGCTCCTTTCGCCGCTCATTTTATAAGGGAAGGTCCAAAACTACATCCTCAGGTCCTAACGCTTCTTTATATAAGTCCAACACTCAATCCTCTTCTTCTATAGGCTTCTACAGAGGAGGGTACAGAGGAAACAATTTCAAAGGTAGGGGTAAGAGCACACCAACGCTTAACTCCCCTTCCTCCAATAAACAGTGGCTTGCCTACACTTCCCCCCGGTCATTTAACACCTGTCGAGGGAAGACTTCAACAATTTCTCCCCATTTGGGAATACATAACATCAGACAAATGGGTGCTAGACATTATCCGACATGGTTATCGCCTGGAGCTCACCAGCAATCCTCCCAATATTCCACCTCGTACACACAAACTCTCATCACAGCACCTGCTGCTTCTCAAACAAGAGGTTCAAGCTCTTTTAGCAAAAGGAGCCATAGAACCAGTTTAGCTACAGTACCAAGGTTCAGGGGTTTACTCTTTGTACTTTCTAATCCCCAAAAAGGACTGCTCCTTAAGACCAATTTTGGATCTAAGGACCTTAAATCTGTACATACTATCAGAACATTCCCACATGGCCACGCTTCAACAAGTACTTCCACTTCTACAGCAAAGCAATTTTATGTCCACACTGGACTTAAAGGACGCATACTTTCACATTCCGGTTCACCTAGCACATCGCAAATATCTCAGATTTGTGATAGCAGGAAAACACTATCCATTGAAAGTACTCCCTTTCGGAGTAACTACTGCTCCCAGAGTATTCACAAAATGTCTAGCAGTAGTAGCAGCACATCTCAGGAGACAACAGATTAAGGTCTTCCCATACCTAGACGACTGGCTCATCAAAGCCAGCACACACCAAAAGTGTTTGCAACACACTCAGACTACATTAGTCCTACTCTACCAATTGGGTTTCATGGTCAATGCACTGAAGTCTCATCTTCAGCCTTCACAGATACAGTCCTATCTGGGAGCGACTCTAAACACTCTCACAGCTCTAGCCTCTCCCAATGCAGCCAGAATTCGAAATATTCAAACTCTGTTACTATAGTTTCAGACCAACCAATACTTAGCAGTCAGGACTTTCATGCAACTGTTAGGAATGATGGCATCATGCATTGCACTAGTGCCTCATGCCAGGTTACACATGCGTCCCCTACAAGAATGCTTAGCACAACAGTGGAATCAGTTTCAGGGTCAATTAACAGTGTTGGTAGACAGCCGCACCTATCTCTCTCTCTGCAGTGGTGGAACACACAAAACGTATCAAAAGGGCGGCCCTTCCTCGACCCTGCTCCACATATCGTGCTAACAGCAGACGCATCTCTTACAGATTGGGGTGCCCATCTCCACAATTTGACAGTTCAGCGACCATGGGACAACAAGCACAAACGTCTTCACATCAACTATCTAGAGCTTCTAGCTGTGTATCTATCACTGAAATCTTTTCAGTTTCTCCTCATAGGTAAAGTTGTCTTAGTCCGCACGGACAATATGACAGTTATGTACTATGTACAAAAACAGGGGAGACACACACTCTGCCACTGACACGCTTCTCTCAGACCATTTGGTGTTGGGCAATCCATCACAGAATTCCTCTTCTGGCAGAGCACCTCCCTGGAGTGAAAAATCAAAATGCCGACCTCCTCAGCAGGATGTGGCAACAAATACACGAGTGGGAACTTCATCCCCAAGTTCTCCTTCCATACTTTCAACAATGGGGATTTCCACAAATAGATCTGCTCGCCACAGTGGACAACTCAAAATGCCCAAACTTCGCCTCCATGGATGACTTGATCATGGATATTTGCCTATGCTTTTCCACCTCTCCCTCTCCTTCCATTTCTGGTTCGGAAGCTCTGGCAAACATCCCTCACATTGATTTTAATGGCTCTCACTTGAGCCCGTCAACCGCGGTTCACCACACTCTTGGAACTATCAGTGGTTCCACATCAAAAGCTGCACCTCAATACCACACTTCTCGCTCAGAACCATGGAGAAATCAGACTCCCAAACCCCAAGGAACTCAATCTAGCGATTTGGCTCCTGTAGTCATAGTTTGGATACTTAAATTTGCCACCAGATTGTATGATTATTCTTAAGGAAGCAAGAAACCCTACTACCAGAGCATGTTATGCAGCAAAATGGAAAAGATTTGTTGTATATTGTAACAACAACAATATTGATCCGCTAGATGCCTCTATCCAAAATATTTGTTACCTTTTGCATCTACAGCGTGCTGGTCTAGCCTACACATCCATTCTATTGCACCTTGCGGCAGTAGCCGCATATTTGCAAAACAGACAACATTTACCTTTGTTTAAAGTTCCAGTAATTAAAGCCTTTCTGGAGGGCCTTGACAGAGTAATACCACCCAGAGTACCTCCTGCCCCAGTTTGGAATCTGAACATTGTGCTTACAAGACTCATGGGTCTACCCTTTGAGCCATTACACAATTGTCCGTTACAGTTTCTTTCATGGAAGGTTGCCTTCCTCATTGCTATTACTTCATTAAGGAGAGTTGGTGAACTACAAACATTGACCATGTAAGAACCCTTCTTTCAGCTTCATAAATTTAGAGTAGTTCTTCGCACCAACCCAAAATTCCTTCCAAAAGTGGTTTCTGTTTTTCATATTAACCAATCGATTGAGTTACCTGTGATCTTCTCTCAACCTGATTCGGTAGCAGAAAGAGCTCTTCACACAATTGATTTCAGAAGAGCGTTGTTGTACTATATTGAAAGGACAAAAGATTTTCGTAAAACAAAACAACTGTTTGCTGCATTTGCTACACCTCACAAAGGCAATCCTATCTCTAAACCTAGTATGTCAAGATGGATTGTTAAATGCATTCAAACTTGCTATGCTAAAGCTAAAAGAACTTTATACCTCCTAGAGCACATTCCACTCGTAAAATAGGAGCCTTTTTAGGTAACGTTCCTGTAGTTGACATTTGTAAGGCAGCAACATGGGCCACACCACACACATTTAGCACGTCCGCAAGCCAATGTAGGGCAAGTAGTGCTAAAGACACTTTTTCAAACAACTGCAACACCTACCCATTAGCCACCGCTTTGGGAGAATACTGCAATATAGTCTATGCAAAGCATGTGTATCTACAGCACAAGTGCCTCGAACGTAGACTGTTACTTACCCAGTAAGCATCAGTTCTTGGCATGTAGAGCTGTAGATTCACATGTGCCCTCCCACCTCCCCAGGCACCTGTAGTTGTTGCAGTTCTCATTATTTACATTACATATGCATGGACATCTCTCTACTACACTTACCATTCTCACTCTCTTGCGGTAAAACATTCTAGCAATGGAGTCGATGCCCATGCGCACTATTACCGAAAGGAGGAGTCACCTTACCTCGTGACTGGGAAAGACTTCTTCGAAGAAAAACAACTTGCAAACATCCAGACCCAACACTAGATGGCAGGAGTATGCAAAACATGTGAATCTACAGCTCTACATGCAAAGAACAGATGCTTACTGGGTAAGTAAGATGATCCTTGTCATGGATGCAGAATTACCCATCATTTTACAGAGTAATAATAAATATAAACAACACTTGACATAGAAAACGGGAATAGAGGAGTAAAATAGACAATACAAAACAAAGAGACTATACTAAAAATTGTAATCCAAAAATCAACATAAATAACAATGATGCCACAAAAAAAATCAAAGATTATTAACCCATTCGCTGCTATGCCTTTTCCCCCCTAGAATGCGAAGCCCTTTTTTGGCTATTTGGGGTAGTTCGCGCTTGGACCTCGATAACTTCCTTTCCTCAAAAGGTATCCATGCCAAATTTGTGTCCTTTTTTTCCAACATCCTGGGGATTCCAAAGGTGCCCAGGGTTTGTGGATTCCCCTAGAAGGGACTAAGAAAATGGGCAACATATGGCAAAATATTGTTGTTTTTTTTAGGAAGATTAGGAAAAAAGTGCTCCAGAAATTTTTTTGGGCCTAAAAATGCCATCAATTAATGGTTTGCTGTGCTAAAGTCACAATTTTCCCTGCTTTCAGGGACATGCAGAGCTGAATAAAAAAATAAATATTTTGTATTACCACAGTTTTGGTATTTTCCCAAGAGGTAGCCCATTTTTCCTAATTTTTGTGCTTTCACCCTACCTCCAGTTTCTGATGGAAACCATGGTGAAACCCATGGATGATCCAGGCAAGCTATAGATTTCTGAAAAATAGGCAACATTTTAAATTCAGCAACAGGACATTTGTGTAGATCCCTCAAGGTTTTCCCAAAGAAACTAACTGTTGTAATGAGTAGGAAAAAAATCACATTTGTGACATAGTTTTCATTTGTAACTTCTTGTCACAGGGGCAAATTTACAAAAGCAATATGCCGTTACGTCTGCTAGACCCTTCTGGTTGCAGGATGTATAGGGTTTGTAGGTTCTCCAGGAACCCGAGGTAGCCAGAACCAACAACTGAATTGCACCTTACATTGTGTACCGGGTAAAGAGCAATTCATATTGTACAATTTAAAGAATGACAAATGGGTATCATAGAAACCAACTTATTTCTGAAATAGATACAGAGATTATGAGCAGTGGTTATTTGTACATCTCTGAATTTGTGGGTACCCATACAACCATGTGATTCAAAGGGCATTTATCAAAATATCTTCTTTCTAACAAACTGGCATACATTTGGAAGGCACCAATACAAAGAAATACAATTGTTAATAAGAAATGTTCTACTATTCTCTATTCCCACATGTCTCCTGGTACCTCACTTGTGTAGGTAGGCCCAGTGCCTGGGACAGGAAAGGGGCCTAAGCATAACATGGGCACATCACATTTATTCCACTGAAAACTGACCCTTTTTTCAATGTGGGTAGCTGTGGATTTTGGGCCCTAGCTTTGTCAGCACCTATGGAAACCAGCAACATTTTGGAAACTAGACACATTGGGGAATCCAGGGTGCGGCGATTTGTGGGTCTCCCAACAGGTCTTCCTGCCCAGAAGCACTTGCAAACCTTTAAGTTTGACTAAAAAAAATCACATTTTCCTCATATTTCTGTGAGGAAAACTTCTAGACTCTGGGAAGCCACAAATTTCCTACCACCTAGCATTCCCAATGTCTCCACATAAAAATTGCACCACACTTGTGTGGGTAGAACTAGTGCCCGTGATAGGAATGACATGCATCAGAACAAGGTCAATGGGAGTCTTGCAGAGCCACTCTTATTGACTGATTTGATTTGTGCCTGTCGTGGGCACTAGGCCTAGTCACACAAGTGGGGTAGCATTTTGATCAGGAAAAGAGGGGGCACGCTGGGTGGTAGGAATTTTGTAGATTCTTGACATTTTCAGTAGTTTACGTCACAGAAGTGCAAGGAAATGTACAATATTCGGGAAAGTTTGAGATTTGCACAGCATTGTGGGTAAGAAAATGCTGTAGGATCCACGCAAGGCACAGTACCCTGGACTCGCCCGTATGTCTTGTTTTCAGAAATGTCTGGGTTTGGTGAGATTCCCTGTGTGGCCGCCAAGCCAGGTCCAAACACTTGAGCCACCTGTATTGGCGATTTCTCCACATACCATTTTGAGGCCTTTTGTATCATGGATACTAGGCCCAGCCACACAAGTGGCATAACGTTTTTATCGGGGCAAGTGGGGGGAGGCAGGGTGGTAGGAATTTTGTGGATCCGGGAGTTTTCTGGAAGTTTGTCCCAAAAATGCAAGGAAAATGCAAAACTTTAGTCAAAGTTTGAGAACTACAGGGAATTGTGTGTAAGAAATGTCATTAGATACAAGGCACACAATCTTGGACTGCCCCACGTGTTCAGTTTTCAGGAATGCCTGGCTTTGGTAGGTTTCCCCAGGTGGTAGGGTAGATGCCCGTGCTGAAAAATGCAGCCATTCAGCATAGAGGTCGGACAACATTGAGACATAGCCCAACTCTGCTACCTATGTGTAAAAAAAAAATAAAAAAAATCCAAAATCGAAATTTCCCTTCTTGTTGTAAAGATGGGGATGCTTTGGTCCCATATGGTTGGGTCTAAACTGGAATGGCATGGGGAGCAAAAAACGATGGATTTAGTCCTGGATCTCTGTACTGGGGTGAATGTATGACATTGTTCTGCATTCTGTCCATCAATTGTTCTTTTTGCATATGTCACCCCGAGTGGGACGGGTATGCCCAGATGTGGGTCCCATACTCTCCATGCCACTGGAGTCAAGCTAGCTTGGCTGATGAGGGGTGATACCCCGACACCGGTCCTAGGATGCTTGTTTCCAGTCCAGAGAGGACCTGGCTGTGCAGGTCTGGCTGGACTGTTCCCATGGGGAACAGGGCCAAGACCGATTTGCATATGGCTGGGTCTAAACTGGAATGGCATGGGGAGCACAAACAAACGATGGATTTAGGCCCAGATCTTTGTACTGGGGTGAAAGTATGACATTGTTCTGCATTCTGTCCATCAATTGTTCTTTTTGCATTGGTCCCTGGGGCGGGGGGAGGGGGGGTGTCATATTGGAGTTGGAGGCTAGGCCCGATGTGTGGGCAGGCCACCCCCACACCTTGTAGCAATAAAAAAAAATGCTTCTTGACTAGATGTACCAACCTTTGAATGTTATCCTAGGTCTGGCAATCCTTGAAAAACCTCACGTGGTCAGGTTCAGTCGGGAAGGAACTATCCTGTTCGGCCTGTTTCTTCCATCAAACTTTACTCTGTTGGCTAAAGCTATAGCGGTTGCCCTCATTATAGCTTTAATGACTTCCCTGAGTGTCATCAGAAAGGTATTGCAGCTTTAATTGTCTGTAAAGTAATTTTGAATGCTCTGTGAGCCGAGTCAATTAAGAGGGCGTGTAGCTCACAGAGGTTTGGGTGGGTTTCGATCCCTACCTCTTTCCTAGGTCTACTACGACAGGTGTGTTAAGAAATGAAGATTTCTGAAATATCTGCCAGATGACGTCCATTGATGAGATCGTGGGACATGATCATTTAGTCACTTGGGGTGTATGGCCTGGGTACCTGTGAGTAGAATAAATAGTCCCTATAAAAGGAATGGAGGATGCACCGATCCTTGCACTATTCATCAATAAGGCCTTGTTCCCTAAAGATGGCTTTTAACCACTTAGACATTGCACCCACGTTGTGTGTGTATTGATGCAACTTATCGTTATCTGAGTCACAAACATTGTTGAGATCATCACTTAGTGTAAATTCACTCTCCACTTCCTTCAACACTTTTTAAATCAAAGACTCCATTCCGAACTCATGGGAAGAGTTTGCTGCATGTATGTTGACCATTATATTTATGTCACTGAATCTCCATATTAACTGTTAATTATCTCCCTCAGAGGTCCCTTTTTATCCTGTGGCATAATATCTGGAGGTCATGCCTACAATTTCAAACCCAGCAGATTTTGTTGCTGATGGGGCCCAGAATTGATTTAGGCACGATCTATGATTCATTCAGAATGATTCGTGTTACAGGAGGTGGGTTTCCTGTTGTGTAAAAAGAAAGCTATCAGGATTCTGTTGCCTGAGGGAGCTCAAGACCCTACTGTGCTTGTTAGCAGAGTTTTGACCCCTCACATTAAGAAGCGGCTACGGAGTACATTGATAAAATGTTATTGCCTCCTTCTACAGCTGCCATCAGCAGACCATCAGAGGAGTTAGTCAAATATACAACAAATACCCCTGGAACAAAATGAACATGAACTTGTTCAAAGATCAGGCCAGCCAGGCCTTCTTCCACTGACAATCAAGCCACTGACCCTCGAAATCACGCACCGCTCTGTGATTGCCTCACAGGTGTGAGATTGAACTTTTTTTCATTGAGTTACAAGCTTTAGCTTGAACATGCTCTCATTAATAAGTCTAGATGTTATGTCTCCCTGGGGACTTCTATGATCCCTCTCCATGTGCCCACCTTGGTGCCTGAGTCCCAATAAAGTTGTGACCCAAAGCCCTCCCCAGTCCCTGGTGTCCGGGATGCACTAACACAGATAGAAGCTTTGCTTCAAACGATCTTTTAATGTGCTCTTACTTTGCAACGAGTTTCACCACCTCCTTAGACATTATGAATGTGTGAGCCTTTTTGATACAGCTGAAGTGCCCAGGTTATTTCCTTCTGGAGGATTTGTCCCTCCAGGTGCTGCTGATGAGTGTGGAACTCATGTGTCCAGTCCTGTAAACATATAAATCTCTCCTACTCTCCTGAGCTTTCCATCGCTATGTTTAATAGCTTCTTGCCTTCTTTGGTGGAAGTGACCTCTTTGTCTTTCCACTTAAGTTACAGACCCACAGGAAATGTTAGTTGGTACTGTATCTGGTGCTTATTGATGCCTGCCTTTCTGGTCTGAAGTTCCAATACCTCTGGAATGAAGTTGCATTGAAAAATCAGTACTTCACTGTCACCATATGAGATCATATTCAATAAGCGCATCTGCTCCATAATAGGCAAAGTGGACAACTTGACTATCAGTTCTGTCAGGTGCTCTAGATTGCTGCTTTCATTCTGCCTTCCTTGTGGGCCCACTCAGTGCCTATCTAAAAGTCAGGAACCTCTTTCAATAAACCCCTAAAGTGTTTTTTGACCTATTCAAACATACCTTCTTCCTTCAGATTATATATGAAGATATTTTCCAGCTGAATCCTCATCTTCAATTCATTGCATTTGTCTCTCTTTTGGCTATCTTCATTTGCAGCTTGATGCTATGAACATAAGTCAACGTCACCCCTATATTTTGCAATATTCTCAGTCATGGTTTGTTCAAGGTCCATTTTTAACTCTGTCAAAGAGCCTTCAAGTCTTCTTTTGGTAGTGCACCAATCTGCTTTCCTGCCAAGTTGTTGTCTGGATCTGAGGCTGCTCCCCACTTGAGGGCTAAGTGAGCACAGCAACACTGTTAAGTAGTGTTGTTTAGTTTCACGATAGACTGGAGTCATATGAGCTGGCAGCGCTTGGGAGTGCCCTATACCCTTAGTCTTATCACTCAGAACGTTTTGTTAAGTTAGCAGGTAAAGCATTCTCTGTTAATCCACCCATGGAATCCACACTGTAGAAAATTTTTTGGCCTGCTGACCCATAATCCTGGGCTCCTGTGAATTTATTAGCTGCTGCAGGTGCCACTCCAGGCCCTGATGTCTCGTTGACATGCCCAATTTGTCACCATAGTCGTGCTCCAATTTTACTGTATGATTTACTTCTCAGGCAGTTCTGGATTCTGGAATCTGTCTTTCTACTCCTGCTCTGTTGGAATCAGTTGTGTTTCTATTTCTGGCGGCACCAACCACACTGGAGCAGTGGCATTGCTCCTCACGGCAGGGAGCTTTGCCCTCTCATTGTTCACCAGATGTTGCACCAGGGAGGAAAGATAGCAGAGCCATGTGAGGTACATCCTAGCACCCATCTTGACCAGTGTTGCAGCAGTTTTTTTATGCATACATATAACCACAGATTCCTCATCGTTCAAATATTGCCAGGCACTTGAGTGGATCCAGAGATTTTTTCCAGCAATGACTCCCAGTGCCGCCAAGTACCTATATGGCTATGCTGGGCTATTGCATCACACCAGAAGTGACGTAACCTTTCATAGGCACCACTCCTGCAAACTGATATCAGGTACTTAATTTCTAAGCCCTTCAATGCAGAGTCGGAGCTTTGCCCTCAGCTTTGTCTGTCATCCTACTTCAATATTTACTTTGACATTCTGCTAGGAAAGGAATGTTTCTCTCTCAAACCAACAGGATTTAAGCCATGCTGCAACAGCTTAAAGCAGATGTGATTCACTGGACCCTGTTGATGTGTGTCCTTGGTGCCAGTACTCCAACCACGACTTGTGTCATATGAGAAGTGTGGCCTATTGCACCATAATACAATCGGGGAATGCGAAGCCAGGTTTTGCCACTAAATTATAAAGAGATCCAGTTCGACTGAACGGTCACGTTCACATTCCAAGCTGCAGAGCTGCTCGTGGTCACAGGGATGATGTAGCTTGAAGTTATTTGATATGTCAAAAATGCCCCATTTGCACAAGAAAGCCAAGCAGGATTTGCTCCCTTACTCATTGCTTAAAGTCAGACAAGAAGCTGTTAGGTCTGTCGCCCCCAGTGTCCTCCGATTAGATCAAGTTCCACAGTTAGTACCAGCATGCCCCAAGATCCTTGGCCATCATCAACCACGCAGCAGGTTGTTGCCTTTAAATGACCATCCTGTATATTTTAAGACTCTCCTGTCTCCCTCTGGAGTGCCTTTGGGCCCCAGAGAGCTGCAGAGACCTTCAGTCTGGCTTCTACCATTGCATTCTCCATAACACAGATTTCCCTTTTAATACCTATTAATGGGTTTTTACTGAAGCTGGTTCGGGCCTCCACACCTGTTCCAGGTTCCACGTTGGTCCCCTCCTTGCCAATACTGCAGCCGGCACAACCTGCGCCTTTATTGTATCCAATTCTGACACTGATCCTGAACTTACTTAAATCTGTGCCAAGCCTACGTCCTGCTATGAAGTTACTACAGTGCAGCCAGTAGTGATTGAATATAGCTTTCAACCTCTACAACACCAGTACTACCAGAGACTGGAGGCCCTGTTAAGATCTGGTTCTAATGTGCTCCTGGAACTACAACATTTTCAATGTGATGCTGATGATAAGGAGGTGACCAATTTACTCCACCCTCAATACAGATATAAAGATATCGACTTAGACGTACATAATGCCAGTGGGTTAGACACTTCTCCATAAAAAACTGAGCTGGACTCACCCCCAGTGCCTATTTTGCAGTGCTAGCCAATAAGCAGCTGAAGTTTTAGATTTACTTCTGTCTGCTGTTAAAATTAAATGTAATTTTGTGACTGAGATCCTTCCACCAGAGCCAGATCCACCGATCACCCGTTGTCCTTTTATAAGACACTCATAGACACCCTCATGGCCACTTGCTCAAAACCATGTCCATCTCCTTCTGTTATCTCAGTGAGAATATGAGAGACCGTACCATGATGACCCTATATTTCTGGCACAGTACCCCATGCCTGAAAGTCTTGTGGTGCAGGTGTTGAATCGCCTCACATAGTGAATTCAAATTAGTTTCAACCTTTAGGGGGTGCTGGCTCCACTTCAGCAATGTATGATGCATCCCTGTGATGTCAGTGGAGCCCAAAAGCACCCTAGATGGCGTTTTGATGCCTATTCCCTCTTTTTCCGTGCCATTGACACGGTCCAGAGCTATTTCAATTACCTCAGAAATTGTCAACGATTTCTACTAATTCTTTCTACTTTACATGCAGTTTTTCCTCAAAATGTCTAAGAACAAGCAGTACTGTTTCAAACCATGTAGAGACTGTGATGGCCAGATGTCCATCACAGACCCCCAAACATCTGCCTTTGGCTCTTGGGGTCTGATTAGGATGCAGTGGCCTGTGAGTCGTGTTGGACGATGCACTCCAAGGCAGTGAAAAAAAGAAAGCTAAGATAGGGTGACAAAAGTCAAGACAGAGGTCACCGGAGTTACCACCCTATGCTTCCCTAGACGACATTGTTTAAAAAGTAAGTCACCAAGATCCCTTTCTTCACCTCATCCACAGTTGTATCAGGAACCGACAGACAACCCCATGCTATCATTGACATGGCTCCAGTACCAAAGGCACTACCACCTGCAGTGCAGACTCCAAGGTACCACCATGGTCAGCTCTACCGTGAGTTTCCCACTCCTGGGATGGATTAATTGATGTTAAACATCTTTAGCATATCCATGGTCCTCTCTGGAGCACTGGCTGGCCCCATGGGTCTGATGACATTTTCGTATTGAGGTTTATAGACCCACTCAGCACCCTTCGCACCATTTCTGCCTTTGCCTCCAGTCACATCGGCCACTACTCCGACTCCCAACACCGCCCCATCCATCGGGATCGCTGCCGCTCCTGATGCCACCTCCTTTTGACCATGCTATTTTAGGCGCCGGTATCCCATCACTTCCCCAGTACCACAGTTTACACCTCTGGCATCACAGATGACACTGCAGACTATGCCACCGGCTCCGCTGACACCCCTACTAACACACCTGTTATCTCTTGTGGCTGGCTCGCCTCTGCAGATGCCGCAACCTGCTTCACTGTAGTTTCTCTCTTTGATGGACTTGCACGTCGCTCCATAGGAAGCACTCAAAGGTTAATGGAAGAAAGTAGGTTTTTTTCGAGACTCAGATTCTGAAGAATACCCCAGGGCTGATGATGGGGACAGCTATTTCAAACTAGCAGACTTAACACCTCCCCGGAGTTTTAACTTTCATCCCCGAGTGGGCTTCCTCCTCCAGAGGTTACCTCCTATCACTCTGTTATCAAAAGGTCAGCGGAGATGTTTGACTTCCATCTACTGGTGTCCATTCAGTAGGTGGCTTATACACTTCCTGTTCAAGCCTGGATAGGCTTTTTTGACTTCCAAGATGCATATTTTCGCATTTCAATCTGAAAATGCCCCAGGCAATTTCTGTGTTTTACTGTGGGAGATTAATACTTCCAGTCTTTTTGATTGCTTGTGCCTTTCTTTTTAGGAAATAATCAGTCATACCTGACACAGAGTTGGAGCTACTTTTATGGCTCAATATGCATTTATCTTATTACAATAGGTCAAGTGGTTGTTTCCTCTGAAAGTGCACCTGACTGGAAAACCTATTTGACCGCCTATTCTGAAGTTCATGATGGTCGCTGATGCTTTTTTCATGAATAGGGAGCCCATATAGGGTGAAGAATATTGAAGCAGGAGAGTCTTCTATATATAAAAAAAAAACATTTTGAAATTGGCTTTCTTGCCCTGAAATTGTGAGTTCAAATCATGGCAGCCACTATTGTAATTCATTATGTGGGAGGGAGTGTCTATACAAGAGACCTTTGTACTGAGGATCTCGCTCTTAGGCATTGGTCTATCGGAAAAGGTATTGATCTGTCTGCAGTTCATGTAGAAGGCATACTCTCTTCAGCAGGTGACTAACAGAAGATAACACATTGGTGGTGGATGACCATTTCTTTGCCAGTGATTATGTAGCATGAGATCGTGGTTGTATGTTTATAGAAATGAGTCAGTATAAAATCATACTGCCCACACGTCACATTTTAAGGTGGCGTTTATTGGCTATACTTAGGTCAGAAAATATCTGAAGAAACCAAACTACCCTAGTTAATGGAATAATGTTTTCATCCTGGCCAAATCTTAAGGACACCTGCTCTCTCAGCCTACACTCAAAATTAAGATTTGACAAGTGCTTCTTGTTCTTAAGTATTTACTATGAGGGCATTAGCTGTATTCAATAGTGCATGATCCATCATACCCAGTGCAGATAGCAGCTAATTTTTCATGGATTGCAGGAGATACTACAGCATACAGATTTGTAGCTGGAGAAGGATGATGATGATGCTGCTGCTGCTATGTGACACAAATTGACACCATCAAAACTCACTTACTATTTCCTTAAGACGTAATCGGTACTGGCTTTTTTGTCTAAATTGGCTTGCTTGTGATGCAGCAGCATGGTAAACCTTCCTTGCACCTCACTCAGATTTCAATTTAGAAAATTACATACAAAAATACCAAGGCCGTTCTTCTGACTTAATAGAATGGAATACGTTTGTCATACTAGCTACAAGATTGCATTTATAGATCTATTGAACAGACTATGAAGTTTTGCAAGGGACGACACAGCAAACAAATTCTAACCCTATTGAAATTAATCTACCAGTCGTGTTTTCTCATTTCTAGAGAGGTAAAGCTGTGCCTTGTTGGGAAATTCCCACTTAAAAAGGTATACATTTGTTTTATTCCTGTGATGCTTTCCATTGATGATCCACTTCTTATGAAGTTGGTCAGCCTGCAATACAATTGAGGTAGCCATTAGCCATGGTATAGTGCACTTTGGGATCCTGCAGATAAGCAGTTGGCATTCACCATCACAGAAACCCTCTCTCTGCTTCCCAGTATTACATCAGTCTATTTAGTTTTCAGGTTGCCTAGTACTCTTCTTGTAGCAGCTCCAGACCAAGATCACGAATGAAAGCATGAGCCAACCATCTATCTATGTGTGTTCTCCATTCTCCACTCTCCTGATCCCTTTCCTCTCAGTGTTGGGACACGTTTATTACTCTGATTGGTCCAAGGTAAATCACAGCAGGCAGTGTGAAATCCATAGTTCTATCTCCCTAAGTTCCTGTTGGACAGAGTTTACCTCATTTCTCAAAGAACTGGCCTCTGTCCACCCATCTTCGAGTCTGTGATCGGACCCCAATAAACAATATGATGCAAGGATTCTACTTTGTCCTCCGGCTGGAAACAGTAGAGGTACAGGTAACATTACTTTCAAACTTGTGCTTAGATAAATATAAATACGTTCTCTTTGTACATCATATAAGTTCTGGTAGGGTGAGTGCTTGTGGAAATGTTCAACACATTGCAGTCAGCAAAAAAATGGCCTTTTTCCAGCACTGAGACTACTCCAGTTGAAAGTAATTAGTTGGCTGAGAGGGCTATACCACAGTCCATTCGCCAATTTTATTCCATGGATGTTTCATTGGTGACTAGTGAACAGTTCAGATAGCGAGGTAGTGAAAACCAGGGCTTGCGTTTTTGCGGTCTCCAGCTCCCAAAATATGTTGTACTTGGTGAAAATGAGTGGGTTAAAAACCTACAATCAATCTCGGGTAAATTAACTAAGGATTACAGAAAATGTCAGGAAAAAAACTGGAAGGATACAGGTAAGTATCAGAGGTAAATGTTAGGGTAAGGTATATCGTATGCGAAGGGTACGCATAAATGGGTAAGGCTTATGTTAAGGAAGTTGGATGTAATCTATGTTAAACAAGTGGGAGTATAGGCTGTGTATAAGGGTAAAAATCGAAGTCAGTATTATGGTTGGAATAAGCATTATGGTCAGGATAAAGGATACGTTTATGGAAGGGTAAAAGAAATGTAAAGAGAAGTCCATAATAAAAAGGAACACAGGACTCTCAACTATAAAATAAAAAATAACTGCACGTTTACGTCCATATTTTCTGATCTTCAAAAAACAGTGAATTAAAAAAACAATAATAAGGCACTCTGAGATTAATTACCTGTGACTATTCTCCTAATTATAAGCTGTCAGAATTAAATTGAACCATTTTAATGAAGAAAACGTACTTGACATTTTGAACAATGCCTTTCAGTACTGCTATTTACTTTGATGCCATAGTTGACAACCCTTTATTCCCTGTGGCTACTTAGACCGATCAATATTGAAATACTACGATCAACATGTCAGCCTACTTGAGAGTTATAACTGTTGTTCCATATCTTCAAAAGGACAATAGAAACAAGCATTTGCAATGCAATAGGTCTCGCATTTATGCGAGTTTAATCTATTGGCATTGTAAATGACAAAGCCTTTTATTTATGTTTTAAAAACGAAAATAAAAGGCATTGGCATTTGCAATGTCAATAGCAGGGAAAAAGGAAATGACAAAGCCAATAGTTTTAGCTCTTGTATAGAAATATTTGAAGCATCACAGAATAAGCGTCACATGGACAGCCAATATGCAAAAGTCTCTCATGGAATAGTTACAGCGTACAGTCCAAGTTTCCATCATAATCAGAGGTACAGCACAACAGCAACACTGCAAGATTTGCTCACAGTCAGAACAGATACCGCACAGGCAGTAACAATGAAGCATCCTTCACAAATGAGACATGTACAGCACAGCCAGTAGCCAATAGTAGTGCAGACATCCTTCCCCTTCCAAAGTGGACACACGCGCCCCACAGGCAGCCATATTACAATATTCACTCACAAACAGGCTAGTTCTTTCAAATGGACTAGAAATGTAGCCATCTCTCTAAAACAGGAAAGCTAGAGCAAAGGCTGGAATAGCATCCTTTCATTAAAATGGGAGACCAGCATCGGCAGGAGTAGTTCAGTCATTCTTCGAACCGGGTCAGGTACAACACAAGCAGGAGCAGTACAAGCTTCCATTACCGACTGGATGTGTACATCGCAAGCAGTGGCAGTGTAAGATTTCCTCGTGAATGGGACAGGTACAACAGACACACCCACCTAGTTCTGCTCTCTGAGCCTCCTCTCACTGTCTGCTGTATTGTCTGCTGCTCTCCTCCCGCTGCAGTGGTGCTTGCACAGGCAGTAGCAGTCCAAGCATCCCTCAGACATGGGACAGGCACAGACTAGGTAGCAGCAGTGTAAACATCCTTTACAAAAGGGATAGGAAACCACACAGACATCAGCAGGGCAAACATCCCTCTACAAAAGGATCAGGAACTGCTCAGTCAGTTGCAGTGCAAGTGTTCCTCACAAACCGAATCGGTACAGCTCAAGCAGTAGCAGTAACTGAGAGCATTTCTACAAAGGGTCAGGTAAAACAGAGGAGTCCGCAGTGCAATCACCCCTTACAAACAAGACAGGAAGAGCAATGTCAGCAGACATGCAAACATTCTCTACAAACAAGACAGGTACAGCAGAGGAAGGGAACCAGCTATCTCCCCTGTCCAATGCTCACAGATTGCTTTGCTAGTTTCTCCTCCTATTGATAATGCATCCCGACCTTGCAGCGCTTGTTGGCAGTTGTGACAGTGGTAGCAGCAGCTGAAAGGGCTGCAAGAAGGTGGTCAGTGGAATCAGTGAACACACTGAGGCTGTGGCAGCAGTAGGTGTGGGCGTGGCAAGGACAAATAATGTAGGAAATAAGCAACGAGGAAACCGTGGCAGGGGATATATATATTTCTTTTTTTAGTCAGAAAAGATTGGAGATATATCGGACCACATTGCTTCTAGGCCACATTAAGTAAGGGGAAGCATAGCATCACCAAAACAGAGATGTGGTACAAACACTACAGGTTTGCTTCTATCAGCACTAGACTACGGCCCATCACATATGAAAAGCTGCCACACTGTCATCTCCTGCATCATGGTGAGCCTATTATCCATCAGCAGAGTGAATTTAGCAGTGGTATATATGGGAGCTGGCAATACCGTCAGCAAAACGACTATACTTGGGATGACCTGATTGTCAGTGGGATACCAGACACCCACAACTGTCCGCTTGTGCTACAAAGGCATGAAGTCTGACATTCAGTGGTCTATCCACGCAGTGCCACCTGCTGCTGACAATAAAGGAGTGTTGTTGATAGTTTGTACCAAGGAAGTAAGATGGGATTGCACAAGCCCGTTTTACCGCTGCAGGTGGTAGTTGGGGTGGGTTTCTTGAATACCTCTCCCACCATTCACTACTACTACAGCAGTGTAACCCAATGCGGTAAAGGAGTATGCTCTGTATTGGGCCTAGTGTGTTTTTAGAAAGTGGAAGTTTAGCTGGCAAACCTCGGGTCTAGTTCGCACTATAAAACTCCCAAAAATAAATAAATAAAGTTGATCGCTTAGTATAAAATGATATTTTTTCATTTTAAATAGGATAATGTACAATTAAATCTTTAACGATAATGTTGGCCTACATTTCCCAACTCTTAAAATATGTTGTATAGCTCCTTATGTTTATTCTGTGTTAGTTTAGTTTGAGAACACAGTTATGTCAGATCTGTGCACTTTCTTTTAAAATAGGTTTTTAATTAAAGAAATATAATCGTTTAATAGCAGAACTGTTTTCACTGCACAGCACTGATGCAATTTCTTTAAAAACATATCAAGAAAATGGCCAGTTTCAGCAGTTAGAGTTAATTTGCACCACTTTTTCTTGCATTTAAAGGCGATGTGAGCATTATTTAATTAAAAGCGTGCGGGTTATAGTGCGAAGTTGCACTTTCTTTTTCGGCATATTCTGACCTAACACTGGGCTAAATTTAGTCCACTTGATAAAGGATCGTTTTATAGAGTTGCCATAAAATCTATACGTTTTATTACAATCACCATAAGCTAAAACTACAACTTATGGACACATTTTGGAGAGCACGCATGGCAGCATGAGCGATGTCACCTACACTGTTATCGCGTTTCTGTGCAAAACCTACAATGTGGCATGTTTGTCTTGATTTGTGTTTTGTCTTTCAGAATATTCTTGCTTTTAGACCTTGCTGAAGGCCCACTAAAACTGTAAGTTTCACAGTACTCATTTGTCACAGGTGTGGGTGCGCCTTAGCTTGTGCATACCCCCATGACAATCCTGGTCCTAAAGAAAGCCTCGCTACTTTCAAACGGAGGCTGAAACATGTAGACCGGCTATTACACTTTCACATCAGGATGTGACTGGTCAATCTAACCAGTTTTTACATCCATTTTCACCGTTTTTTAATCTTGCCTTACCTCTCCACCAATAAAATCAATTTGGGATAAGTAAAGGCAATTTTAACTTTTCACTTTCACGGACTGCACTGTTCCAAAAAAACCCGCCCGCTGTAATCCGGTGTCGTAGCACACCCGAGAGGCATTTGGCCCCTCGGGTGGGAACCCAATGATGAAGCATGTCACCAACTAGGTTGGTGAGTGAGGGTTCTTTTAAAAAACAGGCGTGACTCCTCATGTAAGCCCACTTCTGGAATCACTCTTCTGGTTGTTTATACTTTACAAGGGGACCAAGAGTGGCTCCACTATCATTCCCTTTCTCTCTTATTATTCTATATAAAGCATTATTTAATGAACACCGCTAGATTATTCGCAGTGTGTGCGGGGAACATGAGTGAACATCACATGTCAGTTACCAGCGAGCCTGCGCACTTCATGGCGCACCGAGAGCACTGATGAAATGCCTTCTTCTCCAGACACCCTACAGCTCGGTGCTCGCGCCTTGACATGTCCTGTCAAACCAGCGGATGTTGCCCTCCGTGCGCTCCCTGAACACGTGCTTCCCTGCCAGCAGGGACATGATTATTGTGCAAAGCGTTTCCTTAGTTACCAAAATGATGCTGGAGTCTCGGGTTTCAATTATCTTATCGGGGCAAGGACATTCTTTGCACATTAGTGATTCGATGAACGCGATTTTATGTCGAACACTGGAAAAAACACTCAAATTGACTTTCACTTGAAAGATCGGTGCCAAGTATACGGAACGAATCGTATATATTTCGAAAGGAGGGTCTGTCCATGATGCCAGTTGGAACAAGTATTTGCAATGCAATAGGACTCGCATTAACGCAAGACATATTGCATTGCAAACGGGAGTGCGGGCGGGCGTGGGGCAGGGGGGCGAGAAGGCACGAACAACGGGAGTGCGGGGGGAGAGAGAATGCACGGACTGCGGGGGGGGCACGGGCAGTAAGAGAACCTTATTAAAGAAAATAGTGCTCACAATCTAAATAACACATACCGTGCAACACTCGAAGTAAAGGGGCCAGTAACCATGGAAGGATACCAATGACGACATGGCCATAATAAGGAGGGACTAACAAGCCTTATAATCAATCAGACTGCAGCATTTCGGAAAGACCATGACACAAGCCAATTAAAAACGTGGGCGGAGCTTCCACTCCATTACTGCATGCCTCGCAAAGCGAGCAGCGCATGCTTGCTGCCGCTATACGCTCAACCTAAAAATGGGTAACCCAATAAACCCTTGAAGGTTTGGGAAATGGAAAGTTTGTCATGTAACAGTGCCTACAAGGGATTGGTTTAAGATTTTATTTTTTTGTCAATTTTTCAGTTATTTCTGAGTGCCCTAATTAGTGGCCTCAAATATATAAATTGTACAAATCAATTACACTAATCAAAATATAGTAAATATCAAGGAGAAAAACAACAACAGGTGTATACCTTTTTGTAGAAATTTATATAATTAGAAGGATTAGCAGAGTACACAAAACAGTCACCAAAACAAAAATGACAGAGATTGAGGCTCTTTCGTATAAAATTATCTCATAATCACTTTTATAGATGACCCTTTCTCTGGCCTATTTACAAGTGGAAATTATCATTCAACTTTAAATGATTAGTTCCTATATAACAATTGTCAAATGAAAATGGGTTGAATATGTCGATGTTTCTGTCTTGTGTTGTGATACATATAAAAGACCATCTTCAAGACAAGAGGGTTCATGTGTGGACTGAAGACCCTTAGGATAGGATAGAGAATGAGGACTTGATTGAAATTAATCCGGATAGATGACAAAGGCATCAAAGTGATTTTTACTTGCAGTACATTTAGATAGTTATACACGGTCTTGATGTTGTATCACCGTTAGCCTTTTGGCAAGTCGATACTTGCGTTATCGGTTGTAAAGCACACCATCAAAGATCGGAATCCTAGGACTCCGATCTTTGATGGTATGCTTTACAACTGCGGCGATACATCAAGACGCGTATAACTATCTAAATATACCGCAAGTAAAAATCGCTTAGATGCATTTGTCATCTATCCGGGTTAATTTCAATAGAGTCCTCATTATGTGAAATTTTGAGAAATGGGATATCTGCAAAGTGATTATGAGACAATTTTATACGAAAGAGCCTCAATCTCTGTCATTTTTGTTTTGGTGAATGTTTTGTGTACCCTGCTATTCCTTCTAATTATATAAATTTCGACAAAAAAGTATACACCCGTTGTTGTTTTTCTCCTTGATATTTACTATATTTTGATTAGTGTAATTGATTTGTACAATTTATATATTTGAGGCCACTGATTAGGGCACTCAGAAATAACCGAAAAATTGATAAAAAAAATTCCTAAACAAATCCCTTGTAGGCACTATTACCAGACAAATACCTTCAAGAGGGTCACAGTCCTATACATCATAGAAGTGCTGTGGATTCCCTACACGTAAGTTTGTTTTTACGCCTGAACTGTGTTGCCGGGGATTTTCATGACGCCATCTGTTCTTTCCCCCAGAATTTATCGATTTGTAGGTTAGTAGCTGGTAACAGCAGGAATGTTTTTCACTGATGGGTTCTGAGTTGTCTATGATGTTACTGAGAACCGGGAGTGAAAAACTGCTGTTGGTTGCAGCTACCAACCTGCAACTTAATGATTATGCAAACAACAAACAATTCTCAGTATTTTTAAAGGAAAATAGGAAGTTTGCAAGTGCAGTGAATTGTTAATTTTAAGAACCTCAGCCCGTTTTATTATATCAACTCTTTTGTGAGGTCTGTGTTAACTGCAGTGAAACTTTTTTTTACTTTTACATTGCTCTGCTGTGACGTCAGAGCAGTGAATGATCTGCATTTGAAAAAAGTGTTTTGCTCATGATCACGTACCTGCATAGCAGACCCATCCAAACGTGACATGACGTACAGAGTTACAGACCGATTACAGTGAATAACGGGGATGTTTTAACTTAGTTTCTGAGTGACGTCAAATAGACAATAAGAGATTAGCTCAATTTGCCTACAATGTTACTCGGAACCCTAAGGTGAAAAACATCCCTGTTCGTCACTTATTTACCATCTATAATTTTGTTATATATGGCCACCAAAATCATCTGCAGAAGTGATGGGAAGGTTGTGTATAACATGGCCTATCTTCCTCCCCCCTCACCCCCCCCAAATGGCATCCTGCCACCCACCCTTAGCACCCTCTGTGTTTTCCTTCCCTCGTCTCTCTCCCGTGTTGGAGCTGTGCTCTCTGCTTTCAGTTGGAGCAGAGAGACCGAGCTGCACTGACAGGCTGTCAAAGAAACGTGTTAGAGCAGGCTTGCATTCCTGTGTGGCGTAACACTGGACTGTCACAATGTTATAGCAGTGAGTCACCTTATTTAGGATGTGGTATGCACCATGTAGAACATTAACAATGATAGATTGATAGCTGTCAGTAACAATTGTTTTCCATGGGCCTGTTGAGTTCACATCACAGATCAATAGTGAAGCTTGCATCTCCAGCTTTAGGTCTTTCATAGATTCACATACAATTTGAATATCCCTCTGGTAAAGAAGACCTAAACATATTATACCTTTAATTGTCGGCCTTGCAATAATCTACAGTCAAGTTGAGCTCACTTTTACCAGTCCTTACCTCCCTCGTCTAGCATCTCCCTGTCCAGATTGTGAGCAAATATAGAACACCAAGAACAGCCCTATTACAAAGCTCACCAAGTGCTTGAGGGTCGCATGTAAATGAATAAAAGATGCCAATGCTGAGAAATTACCTTTACACGTAAATGACAAACAATTACATAATCTTAACATAGTGGGCCCTCACTCCCTTCCCAAAAGCCAATACGTGTTCTGTAGCACTGACGAAGTGTGTTGAAGAGAGCTAGAAGAGGTGAGAGGGTCTACTGAGCAAGCTGCTGTCCCATTGTTCACCTGCTTCCTCAAAAGAAGTCAATGTGCTCTAACTGTGCCAAAAATCAAAATTTGCACACATACTTTACTCTGCTCCCTAGCACTATTTTTGAACTTAAAACAAACCCTCACTTCAAAGCCCATCCCTGGTCTGTGGCATTCACACAGGGTGTTTAAGAGGTTTGAGGAGTCTGCAGCATGTATTGCTTTCCCATTGGCCACCCCCTCAAGACCTCCAAACACCAGTGTTTACAGCAAGCTTCCTGTCAACATCTGGGTGAGGCATATTCAACACTTTTCTAAGCATATTTTGTTGTGGGAAAAAGGTCAGAATGTGAGAACATAGGGGAGCTTGTACATGACTTGTCTCCAGAGGGTCTAGAGAAGAAAATAGGGAGGAAGTACCTTATCTGGAAAACAGGGAAAGTAAGAATTTGGGCACAATTATTTCAGACTTTTCATTTTTGTTCTTCCACCTCCCCACTTGAATAGATAACCTCTGACACCTAATTAAGGGATTATTTACCCTAACAGACACCAGCAGATCATACCTTAAAGAAAGTTTAGCAGGTCATCACAATTGAAGCCTAGTATGCAGTAAGGGAAGAGGATGCTCACTCCCTCATAGGAGGCGAGGTCAAGGAAGTTGTGTATGTAGGCTGTGAGCTGCACACAGTTGAGGCCCATTTGCAGGGTCTGCCTGCAAGTAATTCGGGTGGTGGTACAGAATGGAGCAGTGTATCTTGCGTGAAGAGTTTGCTCCTCTCAAAATTGCCTTGCCCCGCACAAAGAGGCCAGGGTTCACCAAATCATGTTAAAGTCCACGTTAAGTTGTTTTCCTTTCAAACTTGGGGTGCAAGTCAATCTTTTACAATCCTCACCCACTTATGTGGTAGCAGTGGTCTTAAAGTCAGTCAAGAAAAAAGCAGTCTTTTGGATTGGGCTTGGAAAGAAGTGGGGAGTAATGCACAAACTGCAATTGCTCTCCAGTATTGGAGAAGTTAACTACTCGATCCAATGTGCTCAAAAAATAATTAATGGAGGATTTTAAGGAGTGCATTCTAACTCTAAAACACACTAAACTTTCAATGAATAGGCTCCACTAGCAAGTCTAACACAGTAGTGCATGCTACCTAAATTCAACTGCTCCTGTTCTCAAGTTTCTGAGCATGAAGATATATGTAGAGTCCATTGGCAGAGAGCACCTGCCACCCAAATCGATTATCCTAGTTGATTTTCGTGAGACACAGTTAAACATTTTCATAAATAATGCATTGAATACATTATACAGGAATATCTGAAAGAAACACATAGTGATAGATTCCTTACCTTAGAATATCCCCAGGCGTCAGACTGGATCCGTAAAGTTTTCGTCAGCAGTACCCCTGCGCGTCGGTAGGGGCGTTGTGTGGCTCCGCGTCCGTCGTTGGCGTCGTGGTCGCCGAGATGACGTCGCGGGCGCTACTTAGACGCCGCCCACGCGCGCTGACGTCAGTTCTTTCTTTTTCCGCGCCAGCAAGCGCAGATCCGGAGAGAGCGGTACCCCTAGTCTTTTTTTTTTTTACTAAGTTTTTGAGATCTTTTTCTCACCTTTTTTCGAGTCTATCGACTCCTGGTGCAGAAGGGATGCCCGGATTCAAATCCTGCGAGGACTGTCATCGAATGATGTCGGTGACGGACCCGCATCGCATGTGTCTCTTCTGCCTGGGGCGCGACCACGACTCCAAGTCGTGCCCCGAAAGCTGCTTGAAGCCCGGCAGTCGGCTCCGCGCTGTGACAGGTCCCGAGGGAGGTCGAGGGACCATGCGCGGAGTCATCGGAGATCGTCGGGATCGAAGTCTTCGCACTCGGGTCAGGTAAGGCGAAGCACAAGAAGTCGAAGAAGCGTCATCGCTCTCCGACTTCCCCTCTCGCGCGACGCGGCTGAGGGCCTGGGTGTTGCCACCCCCGCGGCTCCGGCGGGGTCCATGGAGTTGCCGCCCGATTACCCGCCCTTCCCGGGGTCGTCGGCGACTCCGACCCAGATACAGGACTTCCTGTCGGCCATGGCTCGCCTCTTTGGGCCGTCGGGTCCCGCCGGTGCGCCTTCGGGCCCTGTGGTCCCGCATGGGTGTCCTCGCGTTCCATCGCCGGCGTCGCTGTCGGCTCCGGCGCCGCAGGAAACCCTTGGATCCAGGCCTGGATCCCGGTCGACGCCGGTTGACGTCGTTACGCCTCCACCGACGTCGACCCCACCGGCACCGATCCTGACGCCGCCCGCTCCTCGGGACGACGTCGACCTCAGATTCAGCCCCGAAGTGGACGCGGCGCCGGCTCGGCGTTGGTCGATGCCGTTCTCGACGCTGCTTGGGGATTTCTATCCCCATGTCCCGGCTCCTTACTTTCGGCCTGTTGAACGGCCTGAGGAGCAAGGGGAGAAGTGGGAGGGGTCGGACGACCCTCTCGCTGCAGCCTGCGAGTCAGAAAAGGACTGGGCTGAGGAATTGGGGGAAGCCAGTGGCCTGGATACCTCACCAGACCTTGGCATGCTGTCTCCTCCTACCGTGGCTACGGAGGAGGGAGCCAGTTTCGCAGTGGTGTTGTGTAGGGCTGCGGAGGCCCTACACCTCCAGCTCCCTACTGTGGCCGTCAGGACTAACCTCCTGACAGAGGTACTTCAGCCAGCAGCTGCTTCTGCGGAGCCGCTGCTGCCCTTTAACGAAGCCCTTTCGGACGTTCTTTTGGGCACTTGGTCCAGTCCCACCACAGGGGCTCCTGTGGATAGGAACGTGGCCTGACGCCATCGCCCGGCTCCGGGTGACCCCCTCTTCCTTTCCCAACACCCCACCCCCGAGAGCTTGGTTGTCCAAGCCTCTGCTTCCCCAACCGCCTTCACTTCCGCCCCGCCGGATAGGGAATCCAAGAAGCTGGACCAGTTGGGCAAGAAGATTTTCTCTTCCTCCAGCTCTGCGCTGCGGTCCGTGAACACCGCATGCCTCTTGGGCCGTTATTCCCACTGCCTGTGGGATACGGTGGCGAACGTGCTGTCTCAGTGTCCGGAGGAGGCCCGGCCTACTCTCGCCCAGGCTGTTGCAGAGGGGAGAGACGAAGCCAAGTTCATGATCCGTTGTGGTCTAGACACCGCCGACTCACTGGGCAGATCTATTGCAACGACGGTGGCGGTTCACCGTCACGCCTGGTTGAGGACAACTGGATTTTCGGGGGATGTCCAAACCACCCTTATGGACATGCCCTTCGATGGCCGTCGCCTCTTCGGCGACAAGGCGGACACTGCTTTGGAGCGGTTCAAGGAATCACTGGCTACGGCCAAGTCCTTGGGACTCTCGGCAGTCCGCCCTCCTCCGCCTTCCGCTCCTTTCGTGGCACAGGAAGGGGCGCCCCGCCGCATTCGCAACAGAGCCACCGGCCGGCGCAACAGTCATCCCAGCGCGGACGCGGTTTCCGCCATGGCGGACAAAGGGGCCAGCGGGCGGGTCAGACCACCACCACCCCCGCCACCTCTGCCTCCAAACCTTCCTAGTCCGAACTTTCAGGCCCATCAAACGCCATCACCTCCCCCACTGGCGCACCATCACTTCGGACAGGTGGGTTTTAGAGATAGTCTGGAGGGGCTACTCCCTCCCCTTCGAGACTACTCCCCCAGCCATGCCGCCTCAATACCACCGCATGTCGGGGGATCACTTGGTGCTTCAGCAGGAAGTTGCGGCCCTCTTGGCCAAGGGGGCCATCGAGCGCGTTCCGACGCCCGAAGTAGGTCGTGGTTGCTATTCCCACTACTTCGTGGTGCCCAAGAAGGACAAAGGCCTGCGTCCTATCTTAGACCTCCGGAACGTCAATCGCTTCCTCCGCAAAGAGAAGTTCAAGATGCTCACCCTAGCTCGGGTCTTGTCTGCGCTCGACCCACAAGACTGGATGGTGGCGCTGGACTTGCAGGACACCTATTTCCACATCCCCGTCCTGCCAGCCCACAGGCGTTACCTACGGTTCATGGTAGGCAACGAGCACTTTCAGTTTACCGTGCTCCCCTTTGGCCTTACCAGTGCCCCTCGGGTGTTCACAAAGGTGATGGCGGTGCTCGCAGCTCATCTGCGCAGATCAGGGGTATCTGTCTTCCCCTATCTCGACGACTGGTTGTTGAAGGCGGGCTCGCACCAGACAGTCGTCTCCCACCTCCAGACTACGGCCGACCTCCTGCATTTGCTGGGGTTCTCCATCAATGTGCCGAAGTCACACCTGATTCCCTCACAGAAGCTCCTCTTTATCGGAGCGGTTCTGGACACGGCGCAGTTTCGGGTCTATCCTCCCGAACAGCGAGTCCGGGACATTCGGGCTCTGATTCCCATCTTTCAGCCCTTGTCCCGGGTTTCAGTCAGAGTGACTCTGAGGCTGCTGGGCCTCATGGCCTCCTGCATCCTGCTGGTCAATCAGGCCAGGTGGCATATGCGGGCTCTGCAGTGGGACCTGAAGTTCCAGTGGGCGCAGCATCAGGGAAACCTGTCCGATCACGTCCAGATCTCGGAGGGCACTGCACAACAATTGCAGTGGTGGCTCACGAACCGGCATTGGGTCGACGGCAGATCCCTCTGCCTTCCCCAACCGGAGTTCACAGTGGTGACGGATGCGTCCCTCCTGGGATGGGGCGGCCACATGGGAGAGGCGGAGATCAGAGGCCTCTGGTCTCCGGCGGAGTCCCGGCTCCATATCAACCTTTTGGAGCTGCGGGCGATCAGGCTTGCACTGAAGGCATTCCTTCCCTCTGTCAAGGGGAGGGTAGTGCAGGTGTTCACAGACAACACCACTGCCATGTGGTACTGCAACAAACAAGGCGGGGTGGGGTCGTGGACCCTATGTCAGGAGGCTCTGCGTCTCTGGACATGGCTGGAACATCAGGGCATGTCCCTGGTGGTTCAACACCTGGCAGGTTCTCTGAACGCCAGGGCGGACGAACTCAGCCGCAGGTGCATGCTCGATCACGAATGGCGTCTTCACTCGGAGGTGGCGCAAGGTCTCTTTCAGCAGTGGGGAGAGCCTTGGTTAGATCTTTTCGCCACCGAAGAGAACGCGCAATGTCATCAGTTCTGCGCGTTGGAATTTCCAAGGCAGCACTCACTCGGCGACGCTTTTCGTCGCGAGTGGTGTTGCGGTCTGTTGTACGCCTTTCCGCCTATACCACTTCTGCCCAGAGTGCTGAAGAAGATCAGGCGCGACCGAAGTAGGTCGTGGTTGCTATTCTCGGGCTCGAAGAGTATGGTATCCCGAGCTACTCAGTATGAGCACTGATCCCCCGATCAGACTGCCTCTTCGGGAGGATCTTCTGTCGCAGCAGCAGGGGACGGTCCTCCACCCGAACTTGTCCAGCCTCCACCTCCTTGCGTGGAGATTGAGCGGCGGCAGTTGATTCCTTTCGACTTGCCTCCTGAAGTTTGTAATGTTATTCTGGCAGCCAGGCGTCCCTCTACTAAAGTGGTATACGCCTGCAGGTGGAACAAGTTTGTGGCATGGTGCACAGCAAAGGCTGTGGATCCCCTTTCTGAGGTTCTACTGTTCCTTCTTTCTTTGGCCCAGCAGGGCTCTGCTCTGGGCACTTTCAAGGGCCATCTTTCTGCTATTTCGGCCTTTCTCAGGCTCCCCGATCAGCCCTCTCTTTTTAAGTCCCCTGTTGTAAATAGGTTTCTTAAAGGCATTACACAACTTTTTCCTCCTATTCCTTTCGTGATGCCTCAGTGGGACTTGAATCTAGTTCTGACATACCTGATGTGCGCTCCCTTTGAGCCCCTTCACAACTGTCCTCTTCGTCTTTTAACCTTAAAGACTGCCTTCCTGGTGGCCATCACTTCCGCTAGGCGGGTGAGTGAACTCCAGGCTCTTTCTTGTAAGCCTCCTTTCCTTTCAGTCCATCCGGACAAGGTTGTGCTTAGGCCCCGTCCTTCCTTTTTGCCAAAAGTGGTTACGGCCTTTCACATTGGGCAAACTATTACCTTGCCCACCTTTTTTCCGCCTCCGCATCCTTCCAGAGGGGAAGAGCGGCTCCACCGTCTGGACCCAAAACGTGCGCTTTCTTTTTACCTCAACCGCACACAGCAGTTCTGGGTGGATGACCAGCTTTTTGTTGGCTACGTTGGCACCAAGAAAGGTCGGGCGGTCCATAAGAGAACCATCTCCCGCTGGGTTGTCTTGTGTATCAAAGCCTGTTACTCTTTGGCTAAAAAAGAACCTCCGGTTGGGCTGCGTGCTCACTCCACCAGAGCTACTGCAGCCACTACTGCATTGGGACGTGGTGTCCCCCTGCAAGACATCTGTTAGGCAGCCACGTGGGCCTCGCTGCACAAGTTTACCAAGCATTATTGCCTTGACAGCCAAGTCCGGAGAGACGGCTTCTATGGCCGTTCTGTTCTCCGTGATTTTCTGGTGTGATCTTAGTTCGCAGACCCACCACCGGGGTTGGCATTGCTGGGGTATCTATTCTAAGGTAAGGAATCTATCACTATGTGTTTCTTTCAGATGAACAAGTTACTTACCTTCGGTAACGATATATCTGTAAGAAACATTAGTAGTGATAGATTCCTTACCGCCCCACCCATCCTCCCCGTTCTGCGAACTGATTTCTAGGGTTAAGGTCATCCCCTTCAGGGCCCTAGTTTCAATGCACCAGTGGTCAGTTCTTGCATGGCTCTGTGTTCCTGGCGCGGAAAGTCGTGTACAGAACTGACAGCGCGCGTGGGCGGCGTCTAAGTTGCGCCCGCGACGTCATCTCGGCGACCACGACGCCAACGACGGATGCGGAGCCGCACGACGCCCCTACCGACGCGCAGGGGTACTGCTGACGAAAACTTTCCAGATCCAGTCTGACGCCTGGGGATATTCTAAGGTAAGGAATCTATCACTACTAATGTTTCTTACAGATATATCGTTACCGAAGGAAGTAACTTGTTCATTAAGGCTGATGATCTCTCGCAGTCACTGAGTATTATTGAAAATGTCCGCCGCTTATGAAAAATGGTGCCAGATGTACAAAATTAGGAATTGCGATTTCCAAATTGCGATTCTTACCAAAACACAAGTCGCAATTCCTCCTGTAAGAAACCTTAGAACTTTTAATTAGAGATTCCTAGTGGGTAGCAAATCACCCTACCTCATGAAGGTAGGTTGTAGTTTGCGACCCATTAGAAATCATAGCCATCACAGGCAAAGTCACCTGCAGGGGTCAGCAGACCACCATGTCTGTGATTGCTTTTAAATAAAGCATTTTTTTAATGCAGCTCGTTTTCCTTAAAGGAAAACGAGATGAGTTTCAAAAACCCAAAAAATTAAACGCTTACTTTTAATTTTTTAAGAGTAGGCGGCCGCATAGGTTTCGTAACCTGAAGAGCTTCGATGGAGTCTGTCCGAGCCTAATGGCGGAAAAAAAACGATCTAACAAAGGAACAATTGAACATGCACATTACCTTGAGGAGGAGGAAATACAACGTTCGACTCCGACCATAAAAATTCCTCGAGAAAACAACTTGCAGTGTCCGTGCCCAATACTAGATGGCAGGATTATGCCTAGCATGTCAATCTGCAGCGCTACGCGCTACGAATAGATGCTTATAGGGTAAGGAACATACTCCTTTTTAAACATTTTCAAAGGGGAAGAGGTCTGGAGGTTGAATATATTTCTGTGTACAATTACTTTCGGTAGTTTGTATGATAAAGTGTGGGGGGGTTACCAATAACTTCTACCCTCTTTTAAATCAAAGACTGCTTCGGGTTTTGCACTGAACTAGTTAAGGTGGTCAAACAGGCCCCACATGCGCACCAGCACTGTTTATTAAAGTAAAATGATATCTCTCTTGAATTATGAAATCAGGGCCTTCCTGGGGATGCTAAGCAAGTGGTTCAGCCTGGCCATTTAGTTTAATAGTTGAACTTTATAATTCATCAGCCCAGACAAAAAGTGCATAGTCAAGGCTAATAACAGCGGCTGGTCATCTTTAAATGGTATTTGCCATAGTTCAAAGATGGCCAACAAATTGTTGCCATAAAACAGTTCCCAGTGGACTTTCACATTGCATCTACATGCAACCTGGTGGCCATCTTGAAATTTTAAAATAGCGTTCCAACGCGTGAAGTCACCTAAGTGGATCTGTTTTGTTTTTTATTGTTGTGATGTAATAGTAGCTAATGGATTCTTTCTGTGAAAGCCCTATGCCACAAATTAATATGAAGAGCAAGTTTAGGGTGGGGGGGTCAGGTTTTTGTGGATTATTGTAATGTTAACGTCCACCTCTTCCATCCATTAAAAAAATGAACTCCATACTTTCATCTGCATGAGATTTAATAAAGTGGTGGTGGAAAAAAGGCTCTTCAAGCTTCTGCTTTCATTCTTTTGAGAAAATCATACATCTACCATCACCAAACCAACAGAGATCTGTAACTCGCACCTTAATCCTCTCTTGCTTGGACTTTGGCAACACCATATTAGAGGGTATCTCTCGATCCTTTCTTGTTAGGGCTGTGCTTCACGCCATGGCAAAACCTGTCTCCAATGTCCACTGGGTGAAAATTTCCTCAAGTTTACCTCATCCTGAGATAATTCCATTGGCTGCATCTCGAAAAACTTATTTTCTCAATACAAATACAAATTTGCCTCAGCCATGAGCCTCCTATTACTGCCAGGTAGTGCCATACTTCTCCAGCCATGGCAACTCCTCCGAACATGTGTTAGGTGCCAACTAGTGTGCTGGTGTCAGTTCCTGTTTTTTTGCACCTCATCCATGAGGTCCAGATGACATTTTCTCAAAAACAAAATTCCTTCGCTTTTGGCTTGACTTTGTTAAATGTCTCGTCAAAGGGCACCATACTTCAGTAGTTGCAGACAGTGCTGCAAGATGTCCATTTCAGATCCCTATAACAACTGTATGTTTGTGCCTGGGGATGGAACATAATGTCTCGGCTTGCGTCTCTTTCACCTGCAGACACATGAAGGCCATCAGGAAGCGGCAGGCCAAATACTTTTGGGCTAAAGCCTGCAGGAGACTCGCAAGCAGACTCCCCCTCCCAAAGGTACGTCACCTTTCAGGAAACGTCTCTTAAGAGCCCACAAAAAGGATGATGTTGGCTTCTTCTCGCATAAGCTGTCCAGCTTCCCAAGACAGTTCGGAGTCTTGACACCGCCTCTGACGCTAGCCTCTTCCGCACTGTGGCTAGCAGACTACCCAGCACGTAAAAAGATAAGACTGCAGTTTCCTGGTCCTTTATTGACCCTGTGGGCTGGTCAAAACCTCCAGCTAGTGATGCTGGATCGTTTCAGGATGGCACTGTGACCCTCTAGACTACTCCCCAAAGGGCGGGGGTCTGTTCCTACATGCTTGCCAGTTCTGACACCATACCTGTATTGGTTTAAGTGCCCAAGGCAAAGTTGAAACTGGCTTGCGCACAACTCCCGATTCATTCTGGTTCTTCTGTGTTGATTTCAGAGTTGTTAGGATGAAGCCCGCAGAGATGGCTCCAGCATGGCCAAGGATTTAATCAGGAAATGTATAATCCGTGGCAAAGAAAAAGGTCTAGGCAGATTTTTAACAAAGAAACAATGTTGTGCGCTCCTCCCCTAGGCCCATAGGTTCACCTATGCCGAGGAGATTTTTGGTACAGGTTCAGATGCCTGAGCTGTGGAGGATAAGAACTATGGCCGCTGGGATTTGACAGATGCTTCAATCCTTATGCTACATTACTCTACTGGTGCCACCATTTACTTGGCCTGACAAAACAGCAGTGGCCTAGATACTTCACCAGAAGAGGATATTTTCTTCCCCTGTGGCACTACTTCAGAGGCGGTGTCATCTTTTACCACAGATGTTTGGGTGGCGAAGGAGGCCTTGTAACTGACTGCTTTGTGTGGAAGTGAAGTCATAACATTCTGACAGTGTCTGCACAGCCCTTGCTTCCATTAAATGAAGCTATATTTGACCCTATGATAGAAGCATTTTGGGTCCTACAGCCCAAAGGCAGATTAACAGATGCCATAGGCCTGTTGCAGGTGGCCTGCATTTTTTGTGTCCACTTCACTAGCATGGGATAATCTAGTTATTCAAACATAATCTTCAAAGCAGAGGCCAAAAACCTTTCCTCTTGCTCCCAAAGATGAGAGAAACCAATTTACTTGAAACCATGAAAATGTTTGTCCCCGTCAGCTTGGCTAATACCACCTGACTTTAAGACCAAACTAGTCAATCTTATGAATGTCAGCCTGCTAGACCATATGCAGAAGCCGCTTTCTGACCTCGTGAGTGATGTTCTAGATGCTCTCAAACAGATTCTGAAGTATGTCTTTGAATCTCCATACATTTTTTCTCAGTATATAGGGACAGCTGTCATGCTGCCTCAGCATGCCTAGGGTTCCACTGGATTTTCAGGAGACATCTGTGCTGTGTTCAAGGGCATGCCTTTCACAGTGAGGGGCTATTTGGACACAAGGCCAACAACTCCTTGCATCATTTCAACAATGTGCATGGCTCTAGCTTGTGCCCTGGCCTTGACTACACAACAGTTTCTCCAGCAGTATCTAATTTCCACAGTTAATTTACGGCTGCGCAGCCACGACAACAGCAGCTGTCTCAGCTCGTTCAAACGCCACTGCAACTAGATTGCTTCTTTCAAGATAGCGATGGATGTAAGAGGCATCACTAATAGGAGCAGATCAAGGCCCCACCACTGTCTGCAGGCTGTAGTGCTGCCCTTAACCCTCTGCTTCCATTTTGTTACTCAGCAGGAGGGGATCATAGTGGACCACTGTATAGTCCAGTAGACGTGACTTAATGGCATGCACTTTTCTGTTATGTTATTATTTTTATAAAGAGCTCGATTACCCATAGGGCGTCTTGGCGCTAGCTGAAAGCTGCTGCAAATTTGTTAGATACGTGTTATCTGAAATGAAGCTGACTGCATGTTTATTTCTTCCAACTGAAATCGTTGAGAGCAGTCAGGTTTTCAAAGCCTTTCTAAAGGCTAACAAGTTTGGCATAGTTTTTACCTGAAGAGGGAGTGTGTTCCAAGCTTTAGACGCTCCAATCACAAAGCTCCTTGAATTTAAAAACTGTCACCAAGTTGGCCGTCACTGAGTGGAGTGCCCTGCCTGGCCTATACCAGGTAAAACTATTTCTCAGGAAGGCTGGTCCTTGGCCTTGCAGTGCTTTGTAAGTGATACAGAGTGCTTTGAAAACAATCCTTTGTCTGACCAGAAGCCATTGCAGCTCCCTCAGATACGTAGAGATAGTTTGGTGTTTGGGAATCCTAAACAGAAGCCTGCAACTTCTTTATAATGGATTTCTTCCTATCCTCGCCAGCAGACCCCACCGACTTTCCTTCAGGGAGTAATTTCCAGTTCATGCCTTGTTCGTGGAAACCTTACCTTACTGGAAAAAGAAGCTACAGAAGTGGTGCCTTCGGGTGAAAACAGCATGGACTTTTACTTCCAGTCTGTCGGGTCCCCCTGAGGCTATAATGGATCTCTCCCTTCTGAACCTATTCATCCAGCAGGACAAGTTTAAGATGCTGTCCCGGAGCCAGGCCCTGTGTATCTTGAACAAGGAAGATTGGTTAGACTTGGCACCATCATAAATCATTCAGTTCAGCAGGGACTGCAATCCTCAATTTCTTCCTGCCCTGCTGCAGTGTCTACAAAGCAGCATGGGCGTCCCCGCTCAAGCTAATGCTTTGCTATTGGTTGCAGAATACGCCATTTTCTCCTTCGCTGGAGATCCATCAAGTCAGACAGGTGAGTTTTAATTATTGTTCAAAGGGGAAATGCCCTGCCCTTCATTACCTCCCCATCCCTCCTTCCTCCAACAGCAGAGCAACCTTTGTAGGAGTATTCCGCAGTTTAGTTGCAGGAGGTCAAACCTATGTTATCCAATGGTGCCATCGACAGAGTACCAGTCTCTGAGAGGAGGATCCTACTCACATTACCTCCTCATTCGGAAGAAGGGCAGAGGCCTCAGGCCTCTGTTAGACCTTTGCCTGCTGAACACCTTTCTGAGGAAGGAAACGTTCAGAATGCTTCCTCTGGCTCAGATCCTGTCAATATTGGGCCCAGGAGAATGGATGGCGCTGATGCATTTGCTCTGCGTGTATTTCCATGTACCCACCCTGCAGTCCCACAAGCATTACCTGCAGTTCAAGGATGGCCATGGGTAAGTTCAATTCACTGTGATCCTATTAGGCGTTGCATCTGCCACTCAGGTGTTCACGAACCTGATGGCGGTGATCACTGCCCATGTTAGGAGTATGCATATTTCTGTACTTGGGGTTCCCAAGGCAGGTTTACAACAGTCAATCATGGACCACCTTTGGATGACTGATGAACTCCTGACATTGCGTATCACCATCAATAGGCTAAAATCCTACGTGAGCACCATGCAGAGACCTCCGTTCATTGGTGCAATTCTGGGCACTAGCCTTCTGGGCCTCTCTTAGCCTAAGGCATCATCATCATTCCAAATGCCAGTTGCACATGCGGGCCCTGCAGTGGAACCTCACATCGCAGTGAGCCTTTCAACAGGGATGCTTTTCTTACTGCCTTCAGATCTGAAAGGAGACAACGCTGGATCTGCAATGGTGGCTGACTGGTGCCAACCAGACCTGCAGCAGGCCACTTTCTCTCCCCCATCCAGAGTTCCCAGTAGTGAGATTTGTCACTGTTCAGCTTGGTGGCGGTTCCTTTAAAGACGAACTAACAAGGCATCGCCTGGCGGATCATGAGTGGTATTTTTATCCCTTGGTGGCTCAGGGAATCTTCAAACATTGGGGTAGGCACTTGCTAGATCTGTAAGCCCCTATCAAGAGCTCGCAGTGTCAACAAGTCTGCATGCTGGAGTTTCTTCCAAGGCACTCGTTAGAAGACTAATTCCATCTGGAATGGAAGAACAGAATCATATATACCTCTCCTGCCTCGAGTCCTGAAGAAAATCAAGACAGTCAGTGCTAAAATCATCTTGTAGCCCCAGACTTGGCCGGAAGAGTGTGGTCCCCAGAGCTCATGAGTGAGCGTTTTTTCTCCGATCAAGCTTCCATTTCTGTAGGATCTCCTTTCTCAGCAACAGGACAGGGTCCTGTTGTTGATTCTCCACAAACTACACCTCAATATGTGGAGCTTGAGCGATGGCATCTAAATGCATTTGACTTTTTGAGTGAGGTGGTTAATGTCATCCTACCTGGAGGAAGCCCTTTCACAAAGTTGATATACACTGGTCACTGGGACTAATTTGTTGCCTGGTGTGGAGCCCGAAGCACTGATTCCTTGCAAGCCAAACTTTCTTATGTTTTTTGTTGGTTCTTTCTTTAGCCCAGATATGTCAAAGGTTATTTTAGTCTACTTTTGCTTTTCTATGTTTACCTGACCAACCTCCTATAAGTCATAGGCTGTAATGTGTTTTAAAAAAAAAGGTTTGACTAGCCTTTCCCCTGCAAGCCATGTTATGCCCCAATGGGATCTGTACTTGGTCTTGACATTTCAGCATTTCTCATGTGTTTGCCCTTTGAGCCTGTGCACAGCTGTACCTTTAGGCTTTTCACACTTAAAACCATCTTCTCATTTTGATTGTCACACGAGTCATTTGAAGGCACTTTTGACGCAACCACTCTACACCACCTTTTTTGGCTGTGACTCCCCATCATGTTGGCTAGGTGATCACTCTCAAAAAACAACTAAAGAGTGATGCCAAAAACTATGAGAGGAGAAAGAGAATCAACACAAGGAAAACCGTTATGTTTAAAAAGAACCCTCACTCACCAACCTGGTTGGTGACATGCTTCATCATTGGGTCCCCACCAGAGAGGCTGAATGCCTCTCTGGTGTGCTACAACGCCTGGTTACAGCGGAGCTGGTTTTTTGTGATTGGTGTAAGTGATAGTGAAAATAAAAGATGCCTCGGTTTATTCCCAAAAAAGTTTAATGGTGGAAAACCAGGCAACAGTAAAAACAAATGTGTTGGATGAAACCTGCCCGGCTAAATTGTCCAGGCACATCCAGTGTAAGAAATGTATAAAAAAGTGGTCGACATGTTTCTGCTTCAATGTGCTTGTTGCGAAGCTTTCATCAGGACCAACCCACCACGGCAGTATGTGCACGCTAAGGCACACCCTAACCTGTGGGGGTATATCAAACAAACTCACGGTTTACCCGATCAGACCTTCAGAACTTTTGAAAGCCGTTATGGATCTGTAAAAACAATCAGACATGAAAACAGACACAAACATATTTGCAGAAATTATATTGTTGCTTAAATATTTGGGCAACGTAATGGTGTTGTGCCTCATGCTGTTTTCGTTGTGCTCTCCAAAAAGTAGTGCCAACTGCAAGGAGCCTCATCTGCAGACCCTATATCAGTGGTGACTGAACACCCACACGATGTGCCAATCAGGTGCATGCTAAATGTACTCATTCACCTAATGGCTAGTGCAGAATAATGGCGTGATATTTATTAAAGCACGCTAATCACCAACATTGTGGGGAGTCGTTTTATAAAGCCAAAGAACATGACTATACTGTCAGGACGTGAGGCTGGTAAAAACTCACATACACAGTATAAATGGCGATTGTATAGGCAGACTCAAATAACAAGAATAAGCAAGTAAAAATGTACATGGAAAAACCGAGGGCTTACGAGAAGTTATATTAGACTTCACAACATGGGTCCCGGTGGGGGGCGCTTGACATCTGATCAAGCCCTGTAAATAATGAAAGGAAAAATGAGTACAAAATGCACTCACTCGGCCGAACAAAGCTACCTCCCCAAAGGGACTCTTGTTCACTTACTTCAATGAAGACCTGAGCCCGTTCCGCACCTACTGATTGCCCTCCGTGGACCCGAATGTTAACTCAGGGTCCGTTGCACTTGGTATAAATACCGGAAGGCCAAACTGGTTTGGCGGTACGTATGCGTGTGACGATCTCAATCACCTGATGAGGAAGCGGGCAAAAACTAGACCGCTTACCTCAATACTTGAATAGAATTAGCTGCGCATGCGTGTGTGGGGAACGCTAACTCCCTGTCGGGTAAATGCTTTAGAAAAGTTTGTCTCATTAATTCCAAGTGATTAACTAGGGAGTGAAACTTGAGTAGTCTGATGTTATAATCTATTAATAAGATCCCAATTCAATTGATTCAGCAGACGTGTATTTGAATTAAGTTTCGGATATCTAGAGTTGTGAGCAGGAGCGGTGTAAAACCCCTAAGATGCATTGGGTTTTACGCTAACTCCCTGTCGAGTTAGAAAAATTAGTCTCATTAATTCCAAGTGTTTTACTAAGGAGTTAGACTTGAGTAGTCTGGGGTTATAATCTAATGATAGGGTCCCAACTAAAATGTTCGGCCAACATGAATATTAGTTATGGTTGGGATATCTAGAGTTATGCACAGGAGCGATGTAAAACCCATAAGGTGCCCCGGGTCATTAGCGTCTCATGACTGAGCCCCAAGGTATATTATCATTCAACCCAAGTAGATTAGTAGAAAGTCTATAGATCCAACGCTGCTCCTTTTCAAACAACATATGGGGCGATTTGTCACCGTGCTTCATTTGTTCGATCACGGTCCAGCGTAAGTCATTGGTGGTGTGATTGAACTGCAAAAAATGTTCCGTAAGTTTTGTGGTGTTACGACAACGGATATTGCTGCGATGTTCACACACCCGTTGTTTGATTTTCCGTGTCGTCATCCCAACATATCTGGAACCGCAGGGGCATGTGATCAAATACACCCCATTGGTTGAATTACAATTCGTGTGGGCGCGTTGTATCCATGATTTTCCAGGTTCCAAGTCCAGAGTCTTAGTAGTAGTAGTCAGATGACACACTCTACAAGAGCCACATGGATAGTGTCCTGTGACTTTAGGGAGTCCCCAGGCACTGAGGACCGTCGTGCCCTCTTCTGTTCCAACTCTCCTTGGACGGGTATGTACCAGCGTGTCCTTTATACTTCTGGCTTTCCTGTAAGAGAAAAGAGGCTTCTCCCATTTAATGTTACTTTCAAGGATCCGCCAATGCTTCCTGATAGATTTGCTGACAGCATTTGAGGCAACGCTATATGTGGTGACACACGTCAATGGTATGTCTTCAGTGTGTCTACGATTATCTTCCAAAAGTGCTTCCCTTGGCTGGTTCCTTGCCCTCTTGGAACTCCTAGTTAGGATTTTTTCAGGGTAACCTCGTTTGCGAAGTTTCATTGTCAGTTCCTTTGCTTGATAGCGAAAATCTTCCACTTGACTGCAGTTACGTCTTAAGCGCAGGTATTGACCAAATGGGAGATTCTCTCTCAGCGGCCTCGGGTGGAAACTGGAAAAGTGTAACAAATTATTCTTTGCTATTGGTTTATAGTGAGTTTTGGTAATTAGTTGGTCTCCTGCTTTCATTATGACCACGTCCAGGAAGATCATCTCTTCTCTGTGGTGGGAGTGTGTAAATCTCAGATTGGGATCACAGGTGTTGATCCAGTTAAAAAACTCCAGTAGGGTGGTCTCTGGTCCTTGCCAAATGACAAAGACGTCGTCTATGTACCTTTTCCAAAAGGACACATAGGACGTATAAGGATTATCCGCCGATAGTATGTATTTACACTCGAAATCATAGACGTACAACCCGGCTACGCTAGGGGCGAAGGTACTGCCCATTGAAGTCCCTGTCGATTGAAGGTACAGATCACCTTTGTACTCAAACAAATTCTACTTCAATGCTAGCGTTGCACAGTCGATGATAAAACTCCTGGGTGTAGTAAAATCCCAAGGCTCTGCATCCAAAGCCTCCCTGAGAACCCTGATGGTCTCATCCTGGGGAATGCAGGTGTACAGGCTCTCAATGTCCAAAGAGACCAAGAATATGGACTCGTCGTCAACTGTGAGGTCTTGGAGTAGAGCTAACAAGCTCTTGGTGTCTTTGAGATAGGTATTAGTCTTCTGAATCAAGGGTTTCAGAAAAAAATCACAGTAACGGGACAGAGGTTCAAGTAATGAACCGATACCGGACACTATAGGGCGTCCAGGAGGGGGCGTGCGGTTTTTATGCGTCTTAGGCAGGGTATAAAAGTATGGAATAGTACCATTCCCTGTTGTAAGAAACTCTGCTTCATGTTTGGTGATATATCCCCTTAACTCCGCATAATCAACAAGACTCATAATTGTAGCCGATAAAAGGGGCGTGGGGTCTGCTGGTAAAGGGGTGTAGTTGCCACGATCACCTAATAGGCGCCTGCATTCCTTATCGTATTCGGCTGCGTCCTGAATGACCACACCACCCCCTTTATCAGCTGATTTGATGACAATAGAGGTGTTGGACTGGAGAGATCGTAGAGCTTGAAATTCATTAGCGCTCATGTTTTTAAAAACTCCCGTTTCTTCGAAAGCTTCCACATCATTAAACACTGCCTGTTCAAATGCAGTGATTTCCGGTGGAACAGTATGTGGTGGGGGGGTAAAGGTGGATTTAGATCGAAAACCCGTGTCGCTAGTAGAGATGGGAGCATCACTAGTTGGTTGTTTCTCAAAGAAAGATTTGAGTTTCAACTTCCGGAAAAACTCAGCTAGTTCACAATGCAGCTTAAAACGGTCCAAACGTGCTGTGGGCACGAAACCAAGTCCCTTTTCCAAGACTACCATCTCAGTTGCAGAGAGAGTAGCCGAAGAGAGATTCACAACTAGGCTCTCAGATTGCTGGGTCCTGCTTGCTGTTCCCTCAATTCGCTTCGTGTGTTGTCGCCCATCGCCTCCTCTTGGTCCCAATGGACTTGATTTTGTCCCCTTCTTTTCCCGCGGCCTCTCCGGCCCCTCTCTAAAAAAGGCGGTCGGTACACGTTTTGTGGGTGTGCGGGATGGGGCATAAAGTTGGGGTTCCAGCCCATAGTTGGGAAAGGAGGGGGTTGAAAAGGGTTGTGGAAGCCACCTCCCCCTGGTGCAGGGTACAATGGCCACATCTGTGGGTATTGTGGGTGTTGTAGTCATCTATTTCTGCCCCTACCCCGTTGTCTCTGCCTGTAACTATCCCCACTAGACCCGCTAGTAGTGGACGCATCGTCATCAGACATATCCGAACTGTTTATGTTCCTGGGTGGTGGCGTGTAGTCAGGATTGGCATAGGGGTATGTCTTTGTATACGAGAAACGTTTTAAGTGTTTCTGAAACTTTTGGGCTTTAGATTGGGTGAGATTATCTTTATATTCATTTATCTCCTTATTGAGTTCCTCCAATCTTTTCTTATACCCAGTCAGTGTTGTTCTAAAATGTGTCTCCGTAAGCTGGATTTCCACCATTAATGCCTCAGAAAGTCTTAAGGCTGTTTTAATAATCAACACCAACCAGTCGCGGGTACAATGCCACGCGATCTGGGCCCACTCTTTCCTAAATACCGCATCTTCCAGAAAGATTCGGGGGGCATTGGTGACCAATAATCCCTTGGGTGCCACGTTATTACGCAGGTATTCGGTCAGTATTGTACCGTGTAAGATGGTACGGATACGATTGCGTTTCTGTTCTGTAAGTTTTTCCCATTCACTAGTCTGTGATATTGTCAGTGCTATTGAAGGATCTGAAAAAAGGGAGGTGTCTGCCAGAAGGGCATCCACCTCCTCTTTTGAGTATGTAAGCCCTAGATTTTCCATGCTGCTGCCAAAACCAATTAGTCAGAGGTTCACTTTATTAAAAAAGGTAATCTCTCGCAGCTGTTCGCTGCCACAGACAGAGTATAACAACAAGAGAGGGAGGGAAGATAAAGGAGTCACTCTTAATCCCCCTGGTAAATATAAAAAAACAACTAAAGAGTGATGCCAAAAACTATGAGAGGAGAAAGAGAATCAACACAAGGAAAACCGTTATGTTTAAAAAGAGCCCTCACTCACCAACCTGGTTGGTGACATGCTTCATCATTGGGTCCCCACCAGAGAGGCCGAATGCCTTTCTGGTGTGCTACAACGCCTGGTTACAGCGGAGCTGGTTTTTTGTGATTGGTGTAAGTGATAGTGAAAATAAAAGATGCCTCGGTTTATTCCCAAAAAAGTTTAATGGTGGAAAACTAGGCAACAGTAAAAACAAATGTGTTGGATGAAACCTGCCCGGCTAAATTGTCCAGGCACATCCAGTGTAAGAAGTGTATAAAAAAGTGGTCGACATGTTTCTGCTTCAATGTGCTTATTGCGAAGCTTTCATCAGGACCAACCCACCACGGCGGTATGTGCACGCTAAGGCACAGCCTAACCTGTGGGGGTATATCAAACAAACTCACGGTTTACCCGATCAGACCTTCAGAACTTTTGAAAGCCGTTATGGATCTGTAAAAACAATCAGACATGAAAACAGACACAAACATATTTGCAGAAATTATATCGTTGCTTAAATATTTGGGCAACGTAATGGTGTTGTACATCATGCTGTTTTCGTTGTGCTCTCCAAAAAGTAGTGCCAACTGCAAGGAGCCTCATCTGCGGACCCTATATCAGTGGTGACTGAACACCCACACGATGTGCCAGTCAGGTGCATGCTAAATGTACTCATTCACCTAATGGCTAGTGCAGAACAATGGCGAGATATTTATTAAAGCACGCTAATCACCAACATTGTGGGGAGTCGTTTTATAAAGACAAAGAACATGACTATACTGTCAGGACGTGAGGCTGGTAAAAACTCACATACACAGTATAAATGGCGATTGTATAGGCAGACTCAAATAACAAGAATAAGCAAGGAAAAATGTACATGGAAAAACCGAGGGCTTACGAGAAGTTATATTAGACTTCACAACATGGGTCCCGGTGGAGGGCGCTTGACATCTGATCAAGCCCTGTAAATAATTAAAGGAAAAATGAGTACAAAATGCACTCACTCGGCCGAACAAAGCTACCTCCCCAAAGGGACTCTTGTTCACTTACTTCAATGAAGACCTGCGCCCGTTCCGCACCTACTGATTGCCCTCCGTGGACCCGAATGTTAACTCAGGGTCCGTTGCACTTGGTATAAATACCGGAAGGCCAAACTGGTTTTGCGGTACGTATGCGTGTGACGATCTCAATCACCTGATGAGGAAGCGGGCAAAAACTAGACCGCTTACCTCAATACTTGAATAGAATTAGCTGCGCATGCGTGTGTGGGGAACGCTAACTCCCTGTCGGGTAAATGCTTTAGAAAAGTTTGTCTCATTAATTCCAAGTGATTAACTAGGGAGTGAAGCTTGAGTAGTCTGATGTTATAATCTATTAATAAGATCCCAATTCAATTGATTCAGCAGACGTGTATTTGAATTAAGTTTCGGATATCTAGAGTTGTGAGCAGGAGCGGTGTAAAACCCCTAAGATGCATTGGGTTTTACGCTAACTCCCTGTCGAGTTAGAAACATTAGTCTCATTAATTCCAAGTGTTTTACTAAGGAGTTAGACTTGAGTAGTCTGGGGTTATAATCTAATGATAGGGTCCCAACTAAAATGTTCGGCCAACATGAATATTAGTTATGGTTGGGATATCTAGAGTTATGCACAGGAGCGATGTAAAACCCATAAGGTGCCCGGGTCATTAGCGTCTCATGACTGAGCCCCAAGGTATATTATCATTCAACCCAAGTAGATTAGTAGAAAGTCTATAGATCCAACGCTGCTCCTTTTCAAACAACATATGGGGCGATTTGTCACCTTGCTTCATTTGTTCGATCACGGTCCAGCGTAAGTCATTGGTGGTGTGATTGAACTGCAAAAAATGATGACATTGAGAGCCTGTACACCTGCATTCCCCAGGATGAGACCATCAGGGTTCTCAGGGAGGCTTTGGATGCGGAGCCTTGGGATTTTACTACACCCAGGAGTTTTATCATCGACTGTGCAACGCTAGCATTGAAGCAGAATTTTTTGAGTACAAAGGTGATCTGTACCTTCAATCGACAGGGACTTCAATGGGCAGTACCTTCGCCTCTAGCGTAGCCGGGTTGTACGTCTATGATTTCGAGTGTAAATACATACTATCGGCGGATAATCCTTATACGTCCTATGTGTCCTTTTGGAAAAGGTACATAGACGACGTCTTTGTCATTTGGCAAGGACCAGAGACCACCCTACTGGAGTTTTTTAACTGGATCAACACCTGTGATCCCAATCTGAGATTTACACACTCCTACCACAGAGAAGAGATGATCTTCCTGGACGTGGTCATAATGAAAGCAGGAGACCACCTACTTACCAAAACTCACTATAAACCAATAGCAAAGAATAATTTGTTACACTTTTCCAGTTTCCACCCAGAGGCCACTGAGAGAGAATCTCCCATTTGGTCAATACCTGCGCTTAAGACGTAACTGCAGTCAAGTGGAAGATTTTCGCTATCAAGCAAAGGAACTGACAATGAAACTTCGCAAACGAGGTTACCCTGAAAAATCCTAACTAGGAGTTCCAAGAGGGCAAGGAACCAGCCAAGGGAAGCACTTTTGGAAGATAATCGTAGACACACTGAAGACATACCATTGACGTGTGTCACCACGTATAGCGTTGCCTCAAATGCTGTCAGCAAATCTATCAGGAAGCATTGGCGGATCCTTGAAAGTAACAACATTAAATGGGAGAAGCCTCTTTTCTCTTACAGGAAAGCCAGAAGTATAAAGGACACGCTGGTACATACCCGTCCAAGAAGAGTTGGAACAGAAGAGGGCACGACGGTCCTCAGTGCCTGGGGACTCCCTAAAGTCACAGGACACTATCCATGTGGCTCTTGTAGTGTGTGTCATCTGACTACTACTACTAAGACTCTGGACTTGGAACCTGGAAAATCATGGATACAACGCGCCCACATGAATTGTAATTCAACCAATGTGGTGTATTTGATCACATGCCCCTGCGGTTCCAGATATGTTGGGATGACGACACAGAAAATCAAACAATGGGTGTGTGAACATCGCAGCAATATCCGTTGTCGTAAGAACACCACAAAACTTACGGAACATTTTTTGCAGTTCAATCACACCACCAATGACTTACGCTGGACCGTGATCGAACAAATGAAGCAAGGTGACAAATCGCCCCATATGTTGTTTGAAAAGGAGCAGCGTTGGATCTATAGACTTTCTACTAATCTACTTGGGTTGAATGATAATATACCTTGGGGCTCAGTCATGAGACGCTAATGACCCGGGGCACCTTATGGGTTTTACATCGCTCCTGTGCATAACTCTAGATATCCCAACCATAACTAATATTCATGTTGGCCGAACATTTCAGTTGGGACCCTATCATTAGATTATAACCCCAGACTACTCAAGTCTAACTCCTTAGTAAAACACTTGGAATTAATGAGACTAATTTTTCTAACTCGACAGGGAGTTAGCGTTAAACCCAATGCATCTTAGGGGTTTTACACCGCTCCTGCTCCCAACTCTAGATATCCTAAACTTAATTCAAATACACGTCTGCTGAATCAATTGAATTGGGATCTTATTAATAGATTATAACATCAGACTACTCAAGTTTCACTCCCTAGTTAATCACTTGGAATTAATGAGACAAACGTTTCTAAAGCATTTACCCGACAGGGAGTTAGCGTTCCCCACACACGCATGCGCAGCTAATTCTATTCAAGTATTGAGGGAAGCGGTCTAGTTTTTGCCCGCTTCCTCATCAGGTGATTGAGATCGTCACACGCATACGTACCGCCAAACCAGTTTGGCCTTCCGGTATTTATACCAAGTGCAACGGACCCAGAGTTAACATTCGGGTCCACGGAGGGCAATCAGTAGGTGCGGAACGGGTGCAGGTCTTCATTGAAGTAAGTGAACAAGAGTCCCTTTGGGGAGGTAGCTTTGTTCGGCCGAGTGAGTGCATTTTGTACTCATTTGTCCTTTCATTATTTACAGGGCTTGATCAGATGTCAAGCTCCCCCCCACCGGGACCCATGTTGTGAAGTCCAATATAACTTCTCGTAAGCCCTCGGTTTTTCCATGTACATTTTTCCTTGCTTATTCTTGTTATTTGAGTCTGCCTATACAATCGCCATTTATACTGTGTATGTGAGTTTTTACCAGCCTCACGTCCTGACAGTATAGTCATGTTCTTTGTCTTTATAAAACGACTCCCCACAATGTTGGTGATTAGCGTGCTTTAATAAATATCACGCCATTGTTCTGCACTAGCCATTAGGTGAATGAGTACATTTAGCATGCACCTGATTGGCACATCGTGTGGGTGTTCAGTCACCACTGATATAGGGTCTGCAGATGAGGCTCCTTGCAGTTGGCACTACTTTTTGGAGAGCACAATGAAAACAGCATGAGGCACAACACCATTACGTTGCCCAAATATTTAAGCAACTATATAATTTCTGCAAATATGTTTGTGTCTGTTTTCATGTCTGATTGTTTTTACAGATCCATAACGGCTTTCAAAAGTTCTGAAGGTCTGATCGGGTAAACCGTGAGTTTGTTTGATATACCCCCACAGGTTAGGGTGTGCCTTAGCGTGCACATACCGCCGTGGTGGGTGGGTCCTGATGAAAGCTTCGCAACAAGCACATTGAAGCAGAAACATGTCGACCACTTTTTTATACACTTCTTACACTGGATGTGCCTGGACAATTTAGCCGGGCAGGTTTCATCCAACACATTTGTTTTTACTGTTGCTTGGTTTTCCACCATTAAACTTTTTTGGGAATAAACCGAGGCATCTTTTATTTTCACTATCACTTTCACCAATCACAAAAACCAGCTCCGCTGTAACCAGGCATTGTAGCACACCAGAGAGGCATTCGGCCTCTCTGGTGGGGACCCAATGATGAAGCATGTCACCAACTAGGTTGGTGAGTGAGGGTTCTTTTTAAACATAATGGTTTTCCTTGTGTTGATTCTCTTTCTCCTCTCATAGTTTTTGGCATCACTCTTTAGTTGTTTTTTGATATTTACCAGGGGGATTAAGAGTGACTCCTTTATCTTCCCTCCCTCTCTTGTTGTTATACTCTAGGTGATCACTCTACCAGTGCTTTTGCCTCAACAGAGGAAAGACTACATTGCTTTGACCCCAAGAGGGGTCGCTGAGTTTTTACATTGATGGTGGAGAAGACCATCATCTGCTCTTTTGGGTGTTTTTTGGTGCAAAAAAGGCCAAGGTGGTGCACCAGAGGACCCTGTCAAGGTGGATAGGTCTCTGTATCAAAATCTGCTAGGCACTGGCTGAAATGCAGCCCCCTGAAGTTCTACTGGCCCCTTCCACCAGGGGCTAGTCTCCTACAAAGTCTTTGGTAAGAGGGGTAGCTGTTCCATACCTCTGCCAGGCTGCAACATGGGTGTCAGTGCATATGTTCACAAAATACTGCAGCCTTGACAGTCCGGTCTGCCTAGAAAGTCACTGTGCTCTCTCAGTTCTCCAGGGCATTTTTCCTGAGTCCGCTTCTCAGACCTTCAACCTTTGCGAGATAGTGCTATGGTACCTATTCTAACAGTAATCTGCAGGTATAAGTATCTATCATATGAACAAGTTGGTAGTGCTCTTTCTGATGGATACTGTTTAACCACAGATTCCCCACTACCCTCCAACCTTCCTGTTCTATGGAGTGGTCACTTTACCATCTAAAAAGGTCATAGCTTAGTAATCAGCACACTGTCTGTTCTTCACTCCTCATCCGAGGGCACGTAAGAAGAAAGATACAAGAAACTGATGTCAGCACACAGGAGTGGCGCTTACATGCGGCTCCACTCTGTCACTTCCAGGGCAATACAGAGTCACTGTAGAGAGAGACACTGCGCCACCTCCCGGCATGCAGAAGCATTGCTGAAGAATTCTCTGGATCCAGCCTGGCACCTGGGGTGTATTTTAATGGTGAGGAATCTGCTGTAGATCGAGTATCCTCCGGAACGAGCGTTACCAAAGGTAAGTAAATTATTCTTTCTTGCTACTGCAATAAACATATGCAACTTTTTACCTGGCTATCTAAAAACTCAGCCCATCTGTACTCCTTTCAGAAAACATTTAAAAATCCATATTTTTCCACTTTCACTTGAATTAACATAAGTTTTGATGTTAAAGTAAATTATTGGGAATCTAGGTTTTTAACATTATTGCAGCTCTATAGCTGTCCTCTACTGCTTAGTTCTTTGTGCATTCTAGTACCAACTCTATGTAGTTGTGCTTTCGAAAACTATTAAACAAATGAAGGAAAAAGATTAAATGATCATACAAAGACATGAATCAATTTTTAGGTCTCGCCTACGCAGCGCGCATGCGCTGCATAGGCAAAAAGACCTTTAGCAATCGCTTCGGCTTTTCAGCCAAAAACGTGCACGCGTTCCATTGCCTTCAATGGCAACGCGTGCACGTTTGGCGATTCACTTGCGGGAGCGAGAGGCGCCATATGGTAGCAATTATCGCTCCTGGCGCTGCTCGCTCCCGCAAGTGAAACGCTTTCACTTTTTCCGACACTTTTTTTTTACTTTTAGCGCGCACGCGCGCTTGTTTTATTCTGGAATGGGTGATAAGGGGGCGGGTAGTGAGGTGTTACTGTGTGTGGGTAAGGAGGGTTGATTCACGATTGTCTGACGCCTAGTAGTGAGAGTACCCCAGACTGTTAGGAAGTAGAACATCATCTTTAACAAAGCGCTGCTGCCATATGACTAGCAGCACTTAGTTTCAAACACACCCAGGGTAGAGATCAGGTGTCTCTGCTGCTGTGTCTGGCCATCTTGGATCAGCGCCTGGAAGCTCGGGCGGATCATATCCCGCGCACAGACTAGCCACGGGTGTTCCAGGTGCACCCTTCCCCAGCGAACTCTAGGAAGTGACAAGGCAGGAACCATTCGTAGTGGTACCATTTTTAAATGCCCATATTGGGAAACAGCCCTGACTTCCGCTTAATAAGTTGGGGGTCCTTGCTCCACGAGGCAGACCGAAGTATTAGTGTTGCCAATATGTTGCTTTCCCTGGAACAGAGACGTAACACAGCAGTTTTATTTTGGAACTGTAGCTTTCTCTGCAACGTGTACTGAAGTGAGTGAGAAGGAACCATTCAGTTTGTTTCACGAGGACTAATCTATTCTTCATATTGTTGATCTATTGAGTTATGCAGATATTCACGATATGCTTAGGAGGTAACGCTAGCCTTCATGAATTCTAGATCTTCTATGAATGATCTGTAAAGCAGTCCTTTATAATTAGTTTCGTTGTACTTTTTTACTCTATTGCTGGCTACAAAGGTTTTGCCTTTTGATAGCTCTGTATATAATAGATGTCAGTGTTATTTGATAAATTCAGTTTAACAAAACGTGTAGCTTTTGCACGTGTTGTGAAAGGGCGTGCACATTAGATTTCAACAAGATGCCTTTTAGTTGAAACGGAATGTTACATTGGGTCCTGATACACATGTATATTCTTTCTAGAAAGAGCTGGGTTAGTGCCAAGATTCTGGAGGATATTTACTTTATTTACAGATCAGAATTTTTTTTACTATACATGTTATCAATATAGAAAACAATTTTGGAACTTAAGCATGTTACCCTATTGGGATCTATTGCATGTCTGTAGCCCAACAGTGCTCTCATACACACTGTCAATCTAGCAGCCTCTGAAGTTGAAGATAACACTCAAATTAGTATTGACAGGTTATCTGGCCCTGGCCATAGTTGTATGCAATTTACATACACACTCACACACTGCGCTAGATGTAGGTTTAGTGTAGTGGAAGCTTTTCTTTCTTATTTGTATGGTAAACCTGTCGATCTTCCTCAAGTAGTCATTTGACCACCTATGCAATTACAGGAGTATGCATCCTCATTAAAAACAAGCATTGGCATAGCCAATAGGTCTCGCCTTTGGGACCTTATAAGTGTTTAGTTATCCAGCACAATATCCTTGGTGCAACAACAACTGTTGCAGGGCTAAACACTTATAAGGTCCCAAAGCGAGACCTATTGGCTATGCCAATGCTTGTTTTTTTTTAGTTACCGATCCAACTTGAATCAATAACTAAAAAAAAAAAAAAAGCTTCTGCATCATTTTGTATGCGCATGCATGCAAGGTGCATGCAACTACAAAATAATATGACTGGTCCCATGTCAAAAGGTTTTGTTTTTTTATGTTTAGCCACACTACACAGCATCACAGATGTTGTGCAGCATTTCTAAGAACCACCCAATGGTGCAACCTAATGTCTTTGCCAATGCTTGTTTTTAGTTTGTGGGCAACACAACATCAGGGTTTAGTGGGTGACGTTCACACTTTAGGACTGAGTTTACAATATCTGTACAACGATTAGACCTCAAAAGATGCGTATAGGTTAAGTATAGACCTAAAAAGATGCGTATAGGTTATTTACCAACTTATCGATTAGAGTCCTGTGCCGTTTATTTTTTATACACCAAAAAGTGTCATCCTATTCGAAAGGGAAAGAGGAAATTCTAAAAACGAAAAAACAATTCAGCAGAAAAAGACAGCATCTTGCAAAAATACCACCTTGCAATTCCAATGATTTGCCGACTGATTTTATGATGTGTGCAAATTCTTAACCCTTCCATGCCTTTGTATTTGTTTCGCTGATCCCAGAAATGACATTTATATTTCACCTCCCTTATGTGTGAAGGTAGGAACTTCCGGTGAATAGTGCCTATGCCAAGCGGTTCTTCCACCTGCACTTTCCTTTCAGTCTCCTGCGACTACTACTAATTATTCCTTAACCTCAAAGCCCTATCTGGAAAGTATTTTGAAAAAAATGAATCCTTGTGGAAGACTGGAACTGTGAAGGAGGTATTGATATCTAAATGCTGCTCTCTCACAAATAGTGGAGTTTTCTGAAAACAGGTTGGAAATAGTCGGACTTTTTTGTTCCAGCCAGTATTGTTCAAGGCTATTTTAAGTAAAGTGTGCTAGTCTGCAAAAAATCACACTTTTGACCTAAAAGTGTAATTTCACAAAATATTTATGGAGTTTCGTTAAATTTCATGATACTATGGGATTTTGCACACCCCTACAATAGTCCAAAGTCACTATTGCAAAGGAAGGATAAGTTCTACTTAGCGAAGACAGTTGTTAAAACATTTTTCAGAATACATGACATTATATACATTAATAGAACCAGTAATTTTCACTTTTTTATAGCACATGCCCAGAGTAGTACAGAGCATGAAGTCGCAAGTGCAAACACAGACCATGCATTCATCCACCAAGACTAATACCACCAGAGACACAATTTCACAAAGTACAATTGACATACAGGTCCTTATTCCCACACAAGAATCAAACCACAGCAATCAAGCAATCAAAACAACAAGATCTAGGGTCATAACGAATCTTGTAGCAGAAGAGGCACAAGGTGATGTGTATCAGTTTACTTTAGCACATGATGATGCGATCCAGGGACACAGACAGATGTTTATCAAACGGCACAGGATAATGTACAGCAGTGGAACACAGGTCAGGTGAGCCAGAGGAACACAGAGCGATTGGGACCAGGAGAGCAATAATGATGCACTTCAGGTGAACACTAAGGGATGTGCCTTAGTGAAGCAATGGCTAATGTTTCTTCGGGAAGCATTGAGCTAGTGATGCACCTCATGAAAGCACTGGCAATCAGGGCCGGACTGGGAACCTCAAAACAGCCCTGGCTAAAATTATAAATTCAGCCCCTATGTGCAGACGTGCTAATGCCTGTTAGATCCAGAGCAACTCTTTCAAGTTACCACTGGTATAGCGTAACGTGCACCACCACTCCTGGAGCCCGAAACCTGCCTCCAAGTGTCAAAACCGGCCTCCTGGGGCTCCAGCCTCCCGGGGGATTGCCCGCTTGCCGGGCTGGTCATGCTGGCGTTGCACTTCAGGGAGCACTGAGTGATGTGCCTCACAGACCGGGCTGGACTAGGGAATTGAAGCAGCACTGGCAAAAATGCTCAAAGCGGCCCAGCTCCCTTCATCTCTTCGCACTATCTCTCTCTTTCTATCCATCCATTTTCTCTCTATCCTTCCCTCCTCTCTCTCTCTTCTGCCTCTGATCGCTTTCACTCTACCTCCCCCCTCCCTCTCTCTCTATCTTTCTGTCTTGAAGCCTCCCAGTGCCTGCTGCAATTAACCTTGAGGAGCTGGAGAAAGGGACAGAGGCATGAGGAGCAGCCCCCTGCCCTAAAAACTGCCCTCTAGGGCCACCTGCCAACAGGGGATATGCCTGGTGGAATAAAAAGCTTGTACAGCCCACCTCACAAAAGCACCTGGGAGTGTACCTCATGAGAGCGATTAGTGGTGTCTATCAGGGTGTGTGTGACTGTCTTGTGCTTGAGCTCTGGGTGCTGTGCATCACTGGAATACTTGGTAATGTGCAGTTCAGGGACACAGCTGTATGCATTATTGGTGTACAGGGTGATATGTAGCTTTGAGCACAGGCTGGTGCAATGAAGCACACAGTGATGTGCACTGATTAGCACATGACAATGTACAGTAGGTGGGCACAGGGGTATGTCAGTGAGATTACAACTTGCGCCTTGTCAGTTGTGAGCAGCTCATGCAGGCTTTATTATTTTCTTACTTGTAATATATTTCCCATTAAAAAGCGTACGGTTAGGTACTAGAATAAAAAGAAACAAGCATTGGCATAGCCAATAGGTCTCGCCTTTGGGACCTTATAAGTATTTAATTATGCAGCACCATCATTGGTGCAACATCAACTGTTGAATGGCTAAACACTTATAAAGTCCCAAAGGCGAGACCTATTGGCTATGCCAATGCTTGTTTAGTATACGAACATCCAAGTATGTTTTTTCATGTCCTCCAGTTCTCTCTCCTGCTTTTGACCTACCTGGTACATTTGTTGATTTCTAGAGTTTATAGGAAGCTAATGATTTTGGGAAGCTTGGGTATGGTGGGTTTAATAACAGAATGCTCAATTTTTGTTGGATGTCACTAAAGCAGAGTCTGGTTTTCAGACCAGTTTTGGCCATAATTACCAAGGAATTAGTTTATCCTTGTGAAGGGAATAAAAAAAACTGTGCCTGAATGTAAATCTGTTAGTAGAAGACATAACATTGTTGGTAATTTTATCATTTACAATATTAACTTGAAAGGTGATGGTATGTCTTATTCCCTCCAAACATCCAAAGATACAGGCCAAGTGTTAAATTATATAGTAAGTCTTATTTTAACCTTACTGCATGAGAGCTCTGTTAATGTTTCTACTTGTTCTTGGTTTTAATGCCATCTTATGGAATGGCTGTAATCAGAAACAAGACCGCATATAAAGTTAATAGATGATTTGAAAGGTTAAATAGAGCATTTTCTCTTTTCAGAGTTTTCAGATGCTTCCTGAACAACGAAAGGCCATTGCAAAATTTACAAAACCACAACATGCTTCATTATTTCAACAAAAGTTCCACAGGTAAAGAAATTCGATCTTTTTGGTGGCTTTTATAGCCCCTTCTAAATGACATTCTCTAGCAGTGCAGTGTTTTCCTAACCTCCTGACTCATTAAGCAGTATTGATTCCAGATATAAAGCGCCTCCCTCTTTGGTTAGAGGAGTGAGCAAAGGGATTGTTCTTCTCACGCTATTGCTGAACATTTAGCTTGTAATGTTTTTTGAGGCTCCCATGCTATGTAGTACCAACACATTTACTTTTGTTCTGGGTCATACGTTTGCTTGACAAAGGTTCTCAATCTTTGTGGTAGTTATTGATCTGATCATTTACCTGTAATCTTGAATGTTGTCCTGGATAGTAAGGTGTGAAAGATTAAGGATATCACACTGTTAATCGAATAGCAATCCTCTGTGGTGTTGCTCCATATCACACAACCTCTGCAGTTCAAGGGACGTTAAAATACTGGTAAGTATATATAAGTATAGACTTAAAAAATGTTCTTAACCTGTTCTATACATACATACTTAAATGGTGGTTGTGGTTGTTTACCACTGGTGTCCTGGGCTCTGTCTTACTATGGCTCTGCAAACTAGGCCAAGTACCACCCTTTCTGCCTTTGACTGTCAGAGTAGCGAGTGCAAGCATTCACAGGCTTCTGTAAGAGGCAGTGTAGGGGGCTAGAGCTCAAAACTCAACAGCCAAACAGACATAATCACGTAAGGTTAAGCCCAGTGCTTATCTTTTATGAAAAAGAAAGTGCTTTTATCAAATGGCAGAACTAAATACTCCACAATCTAATGTGTGTTATATACGATTGTCATAGGTTGTATTCTAACAGTCACACTCTACCTACTCAACATCCTGCTATTACAGTCCCCAGTACACTATTGTCTAAGTCAAGGATAAGAGCCTGGTGCAGATGTTATCACTGGTTCAGGGCAACTCATGTCTTTAAGCTATTAGGCTGCAGAACCACCTGTGTGTCTCAGTCACTTGTCCGCAGGTGCCGGCTAAACCCTGCGGTTCACCTACTGATCACTCATGGTAGTCTGGGATGTGCGGTGGATGTTGGTTGTACTCCTACCCTCACAGCAATGACTTCTTTTGCAGAGACCCCAGTAGCAGCCTCTCTTGCAACAAGGTCCTCAGGGTAAACTTGTTAGATGGAACTGCGCGTCAGTACCCATGTTCAGCAGTGGTAGCTGCAGACTGGTGTCAGCAGTGGCAGTTGCAACCTCCAGGCACACACTACATTAGTGCTATGCCAGGGCCAAAATAAGTGAGGATTCCAATTTTATTTGCAGTTATGTTATGTTAATTAAATTTATATAAGGCGCGACAGCTACCCAAAAGGGTTTCCCGGCGCCCGCCAGAGAGGAACAGAGAGGTCAGAAGTTACTGATTGAACAACCAGGTTTTTAGTGACTTGCGAAAATGCACACAAGAAGTTTCCTTGCAGAGAGCCAAAGGCAGTGTATTCCACAAGGAAGGGCCTAGGTAAGCAAAGGAACGACCTCCCATACGGGACAATCTAATCCTAGGCACCTGGAATTTAGCCTGGGTGGAGGAACGAAGAGCGCGTGATGGCAAATAGGGATGAACAAGATTTTGAAGATACTGCGGAGCCGTACCCTGCCTAATTTTGAACATGCAGTTCAAAGCTTTAAACTTGATACGGCTCTCGACCCTAAGCCAATGGAGGTCCTTCAGAGAGCCTGAGATTGATGCAGCTCTAGGAACCTGGCAGAGCAATCTAGCAGCGGAGTTCTGCACCAGTTGTAGTTTGCGCGTCACATCTTTATTGGCCCCCAGATAAAGGATGTTGCCGTAGTCCAGTCTAGATGTAATAAGAGCTTGGACTACGGTCCTCTGGGTGGAGCTGGGCAGCATCCAGACAATTTTTTTTAAGCCATTTCAGTATGGTGAAACATATTGCAGCCACCATGACGGCTTGTTGACGCATAGATAGTGAGTCGTCAATAAGAAAGCCAAGATTACGAACATGATGGGAGGGCGATTGCAACAACACATCATCAGTAGGGCACTTAAAGCAGGGTTACACGCCTGTTTACCATGCCTGGGGCATTCCCATCCCTACAAAATACATATACATATATATTTTCCCTGACAAATAAAAAACACATTTAAATATCAGTCATGGTTCAGTAAACACAAAACTGAAAAAGCACTGAATTTTGCCACATATGGTGTGCACACACAATACAGTTGTGACTCCTGAAGTTGTGGCTTTGATTTAGTAACTTCTTTTGTAAATATTTGGGTGGAAGTGAGATTCTTGGTGGGGTCTTTCTCACCGCCTCTAAGAATTTACTATAATTTGGCTCCTTTTCTTTGATGTACTGATGAATTTCCATATCAAAAACACCAGAATAACCCTGTTTGACCTTTGCTCCTTTCCTTTAATTACAAACATCTTTAACCTTGGTGCTCACATACACAACAAACAATATTGCCCCCACAGCCCTTTTTGTTTGTGCGTCCTGAAACATTGTGTTGTGTTATTTATGTGTACACAGTGGGCCAAAATCACGTATAGGTATACTATTTAGTGGTAGATGTTCGAGGAACCAGTGGTGGTGGTGGGAAACTGATACCATCCTCAGCCTTAAAGGAGTTAGTTGCTACTTAGAGCCTCATTACAAGTGGTCCGTTGTTTGAGCCAGTATTTGTCAGACCCGCTAAAATCTGACTCCGCTCGGTTTGTAAACTCGAAAAAGTGGAATAAAATAACATTTTGTCACTGAACTCACTTATCACTTGTTCCGGTTATTATTGAGCATTTTTTAACCCAATAAATTTCACCAAGGTTGATCGGTGCGATGTGTGTTTTAACATTAGTTACCACACACCCATCGCAATTAACTGGGCCATTCCTATTGAGGGTCTAAATGTTGGGAAATTTAAGCAAATTTAAGGACGTGTTTGGAAAGGACATGCTAATAGAAAACATATACCCACAAAAGGGTAAAAGAATTTTAATTCACAAAATAGATATTTAAAGTTACTACAGCCCTAAAAGTGTAAAAACAGACTCGATGTACTACATTCCAGCCTTGGAGTAAGTCAAGAAACACACATGGCCAACAGTAGTGCAACACAATCCCATAGGAAACATTGTCAGAAGGGAATTAAAATAACACCCCTCAAGAACTAATGTTAAATACTTAAAATTAGTTTGACATTTAAAATTGTGTGTGTGTGTGTGTATATATATATATATATATATATATATTTAAGTGATAAAAAAATGTTTAGTTACTGAAGGTTTTCTTTAACTATTATTATTAAACTTAATTAAATGTTAAACTTTGTGTAAAACATTTTTTACTTAAGTACAAATATAACTACACAAGTGGCACCTAAAACACAGCTGGACGACTAGTGCCAACGGGGAGACCCCGATTTCTGATGGGAACGCCACCTTTGAGCGACTTCGGAGCCGCGCGGTGCCAGCCGCGAAGCTCCCCAAGATGGCGGCCTCCGCCTGCCTGCGATGGGGAAGCCACAGATCGAGGGCATGGTGAACGGGAGGCCCCCTCAACCCCCTCCTTGCTGGCGGAGGCACTTGTGGAGCGCTACTGAAGGACACACCACCAAAGCCACGTGAACTGCAGCTGCGGAACTCACGCCGGAGGAACCCCTGCCTCCACACGTTCCGGCAACGGAAGACATAGACACGCTGGGTGAGTAAAAAGCAACACTGCGGCGGGGAAGAATGGGAGTGGAGTGGTGTGGCCGTGTGGAGATTTGACTGACATCCAGCGCTGAGGACACTCCTTGACCGCCGAGAACCTGCAGCGAGCCCCTTTGCCTGACCTTAAGATGGCCGAGGCGGGAAGAGGCCTCACCGCGGGAGCTAGATTCCCCACCCTATGAGCGCCTAATACACCAATCATCCCGGAGCGCTATGGCAGAAGACAGGCGTACTGGCTACCATGCATTCTCATAGGGAAGGAAGAGAGTACGCTGCATGAGTTGGGGACACCACTGAGGCTACAGCACTCACTCACGAGGCGGAGAGTCTGTGAACCACCCAGGCCTACGAGCACAGACCGGGGGATTAACCTGACCTCCGGGGCACCTCGGATCCTTCTACAGAGCTTTACGAGGGCAGCAGACGCGCGGCCGGGCCCCGCGACGAGGAAGCGTATTGCAAGAGGGGAGAGCCCATAACGCCAGTGGTCCCCGGGCAGTCCGAAAGCAGTGGGGTGGACTAACTGTTTTGCCTCTCAGGAGAGGGGTGACGAGGGGGTTCTGCCCGGCAATGGAACGCCTTTAGAGAGGTCGGTGCTCGGATGAGCGGGTGGCGTCGCCCCCCGGGGCTGGTGTACTGCTGGATAGACGACCGTTGCTGCCACTAATCCTTACCAGCAACAGCGCAGGGGGAGCGCCGGGAAGGGAGACACACCAGGGGTCCACCGATCCTCCTACTGTAGCGGGAGGCCCAGCGACGCTGGTCTCTATGCTGCCGAAGAAGGCACCAAACAAAACCTCCAATAAGGTCTCTAACTTCTTTACACCAGCGGACAGACGATTTCCGATAGAATGCGACGACCCCTCAGACACCATGGCTCTCACGAAGGAGGACCTGATGACATCGCTCCGAGATTTTAAAACGGAACTCCGGGCAGAGCTCAGCCAGGACATTAAAGCCTCCATTGAACAATTGAAAACTGAACTAAACGGCCGACTAACCACCCTCCAACAAGATGTCGACTCGGTGGGCATGAGAGTAGTAGACTTGGAAACACAGACCCAGGAAGTAGAAAAGAGAACATCAGAGGCGCAGGACCAACTACATGACTTTCGAGAAAACTACACATGACCCAACTAAAATCCGAAGACCTAGAAAACAGGGCTCGGAGGGACAACATACGGATCCGAGACCTGGAGGAGGGAGTGGAAGGGCCGGACCTTGAAGCCTTCCTTGAGGGGCTGTTCGTGGAAATCGTAAGCCCACAAACAATTAAGATCAAGTTGGAGCGGGCGCACCGAGTCGGGGGTCCACCTACTGGAGAAAGGAGACGGACACGAGATGTACTTGCCAAGTTCCACTCCTATAAGGTGAAAGAAGCGGTCCTACAGGTGGCCCGGAAAAAACACGATATATCATTCCAAGGACATCAGTGCAGTATTTACCAAGATCTGGCGCCCGCAACCTTAGCGAGACGACAGCAGTTCAGACCCCTCACATCTAAGCTACGCGAAGACCATATCAGATATCGATGGACCTATCCATTTGGCCTGAGTTTTGAATACAAAAACAAGCAGCAACATTTCACTGAGCTAAAGGAAGGATTGAGACTGCTTGGCCTCCCCCCAGCGGAACCTGCGACCACACAGGGACAGTCCAAAGAGACGGACCGAGGCAGCAAGAACACATCACTGTGGTCTGCAGCTCACGGGGGTGGTCACAAATGACGACAAGAATGAGGACCTTTAGGATCTGGACTCACAAAGATCGAGGACCCACAAGATCTACAGTGGAGGACAGATATGCTCGAACGAAGTCCACCCGAGGAATACGAACTTCTACGTGCCCGGTGACTCGATCGGACGAGTACTGCCCAGCTTTGGCGGCCTAACTATGAAGGCGACCATATTTTATTTCGAACACTCGAGAGGGGCGCGGATGGGTACTCCGGTTTCGCCATCCACCAACACACCCAGACGGGTGGCCGCACCAGCAGTCGGAGATCTATCATCACTCCGACACACGTTGATGTGGGTAATGTTGGGGCTTGTTTTTTTCTGTTGGTTGGGAAGGGGAGGGTTTTGGGACTGGTGGCGGCTCTGCCGAAATACTTACCGAAGACCCGATCTAGTTAGGACACACACGTCACGTCAGGCATGCTGGGGTAGATTCCTGATACCAGACATTGGGGACGGGAGTACGGATCTGACAATAGGGGACAAGAGACGGAGGGAGGGGGCACCAATGGAAAGATGGTACTTTCCATAGGATCATGGAACGTTAGGGGCCTCAATTCACCCCAAAAACGACAAAAAGTCTGGAAATATCTCACAGACCACCACTTTGACATAGTAGCTCTTCAGGAGACGCACCTCCAAAGGGCTGAGGAATCGAGGCTCAGACACAAACAATATCCCCTTATATACAGATCCTCGGCACTCACCAAACATCGTGGAGTCGCACTCCTATTTCACAGCTCGACGAAGTTCCAGCCGACAGCTATCCAGGCAGATAAAGAGGGTAGGATGATAATGGTCAAGGGCACTCTGAAGGGTAGACTATGCACCTTTATTGCAACATATGCACCCAATGCAGGCCAGGCGGCTTTCTTAACTACAGTATTAGATAAAATAAGTAGTTTTGCAGAGGGGCCAACAATCCTGTTAGGAGATTTCAATCTCACTTGGCAAGCTGATTTAGATAGCACCCATTCGCACAGAACAGGAACTAGCTCCTTCTACACAAATATTAAGCAGAAAATATATGACTTGGGCCTTAGAGACGCCTGGCGTACACTATATCCTCAAACCAGAGACTATACCTTTTATTCTCACGTGCACCATACATACTCCCGCCTTGACTACATCTTTCTTAGTCAGAACCTGATAGGCTCCCTCCAGGAGGCTAAGATCTTCCCTCTCTCCATTTCGGACCATTGCCCAGTCTCGATCTGCTTGAGGTGGAGTGGAGCCACGTCTACAACACCCAAGTGGTATTTTCCAATCTCCCTCACGAGAGACAGAGTGCTACGAACTGAACTGCGAGAAGCGATTACTGATTTTTTAAATTTTAATGTGCCTGAGGACACCTCGGTGTTCGATAACTGGGACGCTTTGAAAGTGGTCATAAGGGGGAAATGCATAGAGCTTAACTCTACCCTAAACAAACAGAGGGCAAAGGAGAGAGAAGGCCTAGAAGCAGCACTAGAAACAACTGAAAAGGAACACAAGAACAAACCCACTAGGGGTTCCCTACGCACTCTTACGGCACTGCGGGGAAAACTCAAGGCAATCTACAACAACAGAGCAGAATACACGCTATTAAAACTACGCCAACTCTGCTATTCCCAGGGTAACAAAATTGGCAAACACCTAGCTAGACAACTGAGAGAGAAGGCCGAAAGGGAATACATTGGCGGCATACAGGACATGGAGGGTAGAATCGTCCACACAGACACGGGAAAGGCTGACACCTTTGGAGCCTTTTACAAAACATTGTACACTGGGGAATCACGGGACATAGAGCAGCAAAACCGATACCTCCAGGTATTACAATTTCCCCAGGTTTTCAAGACTGGAACAATAGACTTACGGCTCCCATAACACCAGAGGAGGTGGGCGCAACCATTACGTCACTCAAACTCCACAAGGCCCCAGGCCCCGACGGCTTAACAGCTCACCTCTATAAGACCTTTGCGCCGGACCTCATACCACACCTCACACATCTTTTCAACAAAATGGCAGAAAATGGTGGTGTGACCCCCTCGATGGCTGAAGCAGTGATCACGGTTATTCCTAAACCCGGGAAAAATATTCATCTGTGCCCCTCATACCGTCCCATCGCCCTTCTGAACTTAGAAGCGAAGCTATACTCGGCCATTCTAGCTGCCCGGTTGAATGACTTGATGCCAGACCTAGTCCACCCTGATCAATCGGGCTTCATAAAAGGCCGACAGACCCATGACAACATTTGGCGAATAGTGCACCTCATTGAGAAAGTCACTAAACGCAAGATCCCAGCAGTCCTAGTGGGGTTGGATGCCGAGAAGGCCTTTGACAGGGTGGACTGGTCATTTCTTTTCAGCACTCACACACACTGGCTTCACAGATAAATTTATTAACATGGTCAGGGCTAACTGCATACAACCCCACTCTAGAGTGCAGGTAAATGGGACTCTCTCAGCCCCCTTCACCCTTACGAGAGGGACAAGACAAGGGTGCCCTTTGTCACCCCTATTGTTCGCCCTCAGCATTGAGCCATTGGCGATGTCCATTAGGGAGACCCTGGCGATTAAAGGAAAACCCTTTGGTACAGATACCCACAAAATCACACTCTTCGCAGACGATGTACTATTGTCCCTTGGGGAACCAGCCCACTCTCTTCCCGCATTGCAATCTGAGCTGGCTCGGTTTGAGGCCGTTGCAGGTTTCAAAGTTAACCTGAATAAATCATACATACTTAATCTCACGGTTCCGACCGATGAGGCTCGTGAACTGCAGGCTCATACTCCACTCCAATGGGCTACACACTCGCTACAATACCTGGGGATCCAGCTGACACCACGCGTGGAAGTGCTTTACAAAGCCAACTTTCCGTCCTCTCTCCAACTCCAAAATGACCTTAAGCGCTGGAAACCCCTTTTTATTTCATGGCTCGGTCGCATACACGCGGTCAAAATGACGGTGCTCCCCAAACTCTCATCTTTTTCAAGCACTACCTATTGAACTTGATAAAGAATTCCTTCCCGGGATCAGATCCCTGATTACTCGGTTTATATGGCAAGGGGGGAGGGCAAGACTATCCTTTTCAATTCTGAGATGACCAAGAACCGAGGGAGGGGTGGGACTACCGGACTTCGGCCTTTATTATAAAGCTGCTCAATTACGAATAGTGGCGCAGTGGTCTAAAAGGGAATCGGAGAAACATTGGCTCCACATGGATCGTGCCGTTGCAGGGAGGACTATCTGGGATCTTATATGGAAACCCAAGAAGGACCGACCTGAGAGCGCTTATATCAGCACCCCCACACGCACCACCCTGAAAGTATGGGACTCTATCTCTAGGAACGAACAGTGGACTACATTCCCCTCACCCTATACACCAATACACTTCAATCCGGCCTTCCCCCCCGGCCCTCCAAGAAGGAGACTTTACTCCCTGGAAAGAAGGGCGATGCATAATGCTCTCCCATCTATTTCACAACTATGATATTCTTACTTTTGACAACTGCAGAAGGGAGTTTCATTTAGAACCGGACGAATACTTTCACTACCTACAGCTCAAGCACTGGGCCCTTACCCCCCACACTCGCGACGCGGCCACGAGGGAGAACACGGGGTCTGAAAAGTTTGTGCAAAAGGTAGGCTCTATGAGAGGAGTGATCTCATTCCTGTATAACCTTCTACTCTCCTCCACACACTCCCCACGGCCTAGATACATGGCCATGTGGGAAGGGGGTAATACAAAGAGACATACTCGACAAGGAATGGGCCGGGCTGTGGTCAGATATTACGAAATTCAATCACTCCTTAGAACTCTGGGAAGCCCACCTCAAAACATTGATGGATTGGTACTTGTACCCCACTAAGCTTAAACTAATCTTCCCGAACTCCTCAGATAAGTGTTGGAGGGGCTATGGGCTGCTTGGCGACTTCCAACATATTTGGTGGGATTGCCCCACAATAAGACCTTTCTGGGAGGAAATCCTAGCCCAAATTAAAAGCATGTTGGGTTATCCTATACCGACCACTATAGAGGGAATCCTTCTGGACATTAGAGACCTGTCGCTTAAACACCAAACAAGAGCTGATAAGGCCATTATGTAGACCTGTATAGGGGCCGCGAAAGTGACGATCGCGGCAGCATGGAAGAAAAAAGCAGCCCCCACCCTCTCTCTATGGCACTCCAGGCTCTGGAAACTACTCTGTCTCGAGAGAATGACGGAGATCTTCCGAGATGATTATAAAAGTTTTGAATATAAATGGGGACCATTGGTTACCTTTCTCACACAGGGACTGCCATTGGCAGTGTGTCCGCCCTCAGTTAGGGACATGCACCTCTTTCAATTTTAAACGCCCTGCACATGACTAGATAGTAGAGAGTACTACAACGTGACGCCGCCACCACTTGTATTGTTTGTTGGGAGGGGGGTGGGTTTTTATTTCTTGAGGTACCTTCCCAGTTGGAAGGGTTTGAGTTAAATCCTGTCACAAAAGAAAGACTGGTTGAATGTATACATTCTTAATGTACGGGACACCCCATGCCGGTACAATACCGGAATCTGTACTTGTTACTGTAGGTCCATCACCGAGAAAGGCATGGGCCCATGAAATATATGTAAGTTCACCCGTGGTATGACTAACTTGCTATACTTTGTCCAACTCCACTGACAATCCTTCTGCTGTATGGTAACGAAGTGTATGCTAAATGCTAATAAACATATGTTTGGAAAAAAAAAAAATACTTTCCCCACAGTGTGATCCCCAGGAACAGGTGAAATGTTACTAGTAGTAACATAGCACTCATCAGTTCTGTTGTAGGAGGCTTAGCTTCCTTGTTTGAGGGGATGTAGACACACAAGTCTGCACCGGGATGTAAATCTCCTCTCAGAAATGGTGAATGACAAAACAGTGAAGAGTTACACCTAGACGTAGGAGTAAATACATACACTCGTGTAAATATATTTTTATATTTACCTTTGGAAATCAGGCCCATTTATTATAATGATTTTGTAATTTCACTTTTTGTGAAAGTTGTTTATCACTTTTAACCCACTTCAGCTTGCCACCATCCGCATCACTGTGAAATTAACGACCATCATGAAAAGCTGTTGCAATGAAGATCATATATAAAGTGTTGACTCTTCCATTCAGCTTTCTCACTCATTCATCTTGGAAACATTAAAGCAGCAACATTTTGGTCGAAGAAGCAGACTTTATTCGGAGGGTGGCCGGAGTGGAAACTAGGATTATTGCGCCATTTGAATTACCTTTAGTATTTTGAGCATCCTCACTTAGTTCCTCCTTACAGTCTTTACTTCATGAAGGCATACCAGTGTATGACAAGCCTTTCACCTGTGTTAATTGGCATCCCGCATAGTGGTCACACAACTAAAATCAAACATGGGATGAACAGCCCCAATCTGGTGTTCATATCTCAACTAACTGGAAGCTTCAACATAAAGGTCATAATTCTGTTTACCTATAATGCCATAATGTGGATTTTGACTCAAAAGTGTAATGGGAGCATGATTCAAAGGTCTGTGCATCTGTCCTGAGCTATTCAAATTGTTGAATGGACATACATAGGAAACAAAAAAACGCAAGACGTTGAATGCAGCCTACCAAATCAGAAACTGCAGAAGCATGAAGTGTACCACAAGACAAAGAGCTATTCCTTCTCCTGGAGTAGGAGACTTCAGAAACACTACCTGATCCTCCAACCAAGGAGTCCTTGTATTAGCATTTGGAGGAACATACCACTGTGATTGTCTGGGCCAAAACGTATTAAACCTTGATGTAGCTAACTGGTAACGTTGTGGTACTGGGCACCCCCTGTTGGGAAAGGTACAGTTGTTACAATGACTGCAGCTACAGTTTTGACCAACCTCTTGTGTCTCAAATGGCAAAAGGATTAACGGTAGTAAGTAGTAGAGGAATACTGCCCCAATGGGTTTAACACAAATTTAGTTAAAAACTCAGTTGGGACGAGAATATCCTCTGTATTTTGTATTCTCCTGACCCCTGCCCTCGTGCCAGACTGCAAGTATCTAGTATAATGATTTTCAGATTTTGGCCCCAGCCTAATGCTAATCTAGCCTGTGTGCCAAGGTCTAGGCTGACCACAACTTAAAAATGATTTTGGACCTGTCCTAGTCCTAGAGGGACACACCAAGCCGACCTTCTGTAGTGGCAAGAGGTCTACTTTTGCAGCATGAATCCATTTCTGGATTCGCATGCTGTGTATTATTCCGCCATCTAGTGGTTGGGTCCGGAATAGTTTTGGTTTGTTTCTGTTGGTTTTTTTTTGGCGTCGACGACCACCATTTGGTGGTATGTCCAGCTCTTGTGTGATGTCAGATGGAGTCCCGGAAGTTCCTGTGCGTAGTCGCCATCTTCAGATTTTTTTTTTTTCTGCCATTGAGCCTGGAAGCACAACAGAAGAGCTCCAAAGGTTTTGGGAAGAAACAGAGAAAATGAAGAAGATTGACCAAATCGCCAAAGATCCCAAAGGGAAACCCTGCCGGTAACAACCACGTGGAAGGGCGAGGCAGATAAAGATCATGTAAAATACCCCTTTTAAGTAATGCCTAACTGCCAACATACGTTTGCCCAGAGACCCCCACAATGTCTGCAACCTTTGTCTCCCGAAAGACCACAAGAAGGAAGACTGCAAGGCCTGTGCCGAGTATGTACCCAAGAGTCTCAAGGTACGTCGACGACAGAGGTGAGAGCACTACACCATGGCCAGTACTCAGAAGACGCAGGTATCGCTCAAAGACCTCGGCCTATCCATTAATGAGAAGGAAAATGTGGAGGAGGCCAAAGCAACTCGTGGAGAAGTCATATGCTGACAAGATGCAAGTGGCGAAAAAAGAGCCGAAAGATGCCAAAAAGAAGCCAAAGGTAACTAAACCACTAAAAAGCGTTGACTCCAAGTCCTAAGACAATAAACCCCAAAAGGCATCCTCAGCTTTGAAGCACTAGTCGATCGAAGGTCAGCCAAAACAAAAAGAGCCACACGAATCCTGACCACGGGATACCGATGGAGGCAAAACTCCGTCGTAAGCCTTCACTCAACCATCCACTTGAGAGGAAGCGAGGAACAAGGGCAAAATTTCAGAGACGGTGGACCCATCCATGCCAAAAAAAAGAGACCGACGCTCAATGCCAAACAAAAAGCGTTTAAGAAGAGAAGGCTCAAGACCGAAATGGCTGCTCTCCTGCAGAGGAAGAAGGGTTTGACTACTTAAATAAATTCCATATTCCAGCTAAACCTTCGACGGCCACCGAGGACAACCAGACTGGGATGGAGGCGCCGGCAACACCAGAGTCTAATGAAGAGGAACAAGAAGAGTTCTAAGAAATTGAGGAGGTTGAAGACACAACAGGGTTCAACAACCAGAACCAATCTGAGGAGACATGGCATGATCCTGACACTGAATCCCCTGATGAGGGCTTGGACAGATACCCTTCGAAGCCATCTCCACCAGACTACCTATCCCTCTACAACAGCCTTATCAAGAGGGCTGCAGAGACATATGGGGTAGAACTAGAGGAGGGAAAAGGAGATTTGTGTTTCCTGATTCATGCTTCCTCCTTAATGCCCTCACATAAGGGAAACATAGATCTACCCATGCTCCCTAGCATCTTGGACCAAGAGAAGGAGGCCTTCCTTGAACCTGCCACTTCATGGGCGTTACCACCAAGAGTCGAAAAAAGTACAAGCCTTCCACTCTGGAATCTAAATGCATCAAGGGCATTACTGCAGACTCTATTATTGTGACGTCCGTCAGAAAGAGGAACAACGCCCCCACATCCACAGGCCCACCTCCAGAAATGGAGAGTAAAAGACTTAGTGGGAAGAAAGATGGAAAGAGAAGTAGCAGCTGATTCCAGCACTCTCTTAAACCGATTTGGCCACCAGCAATGGGACTAGATGGAGTCCCTCATGCACCACCTCCCAGAGGAGTACAGAAAGAAGGACAAGGCAGTAACGCAAGAGGAAAAAAACATTGCTAATACCTGCCTCAAATCAGCACTAGGTGTATCAGATACTGCCAGCAGGCAGATGTGCACAGGAACAACATTAAGAAGGAACGCCTGGCTCAGAGTATTAGGTTTGAAACCTGAGGTGCAAGCCTCAATCATCAAAATGCCATTCACAGACAACGCCCTGTTCAGACAGGCGATGGATGATGCCCTTCAACATCTAAAGAAGGATAATGAGACATCAAAGGCAGTGTGGCCATTACAATAAGAGCCCAATCCCGCAGAGAGGGAAGACCAACAGGTAAGTGACTTGTGCATCATCCTAGTCCACCACGAAACACCTGTAGGAGGCAGAATTCGGGATTACCCCCAAGAGTGGGAAAGCATTGCCTCAGACAAATGGGTTTTAAACATAATACGCCATTGATACTACATATAACTACTCAAGGAACCTCTAAAAATGTCTCCAAAACCAAAGAAATTTTTTAGGGACAAGAGATCATACAACTTAGAAAGGAGGCCAAAGAACTCTTACAAAAGAGAGCCATAGAAAAGTTCTCAGCAAGGGAAGCAAACAAGTTAAACTATTCACCCTATTTTCTGGTGCCAGAGTAAGACCTGACCTTGAGGCCAATCCTAGACCTCAGATTCCTTAAGTTCATCCGTACACAACCATTCAAGATGACAGCACTTCAAGGAGTAATACCCCTATGAAGGAAGGGGGATTATATGGTTGCCCTAGACCTAAAGGACTCTAATCTACACATACCTATGAACCAAAAACACAAAAAATACCTCTGACTTGTACTGGACAAAGTGCATTACCAATTCAGGGTGCTACGATTTGGCACAAAGTCAGCCCAAAGAGTCTTCACAAAGTACCTCATGGTGGTAGCAGCCCACCTAAGAAGACAAGGAATCCATGTCTACCCATACTTAGACGATTGGTTAGCAAATGCACAATCAAAAGAAAGGTGTCACAGGGCCATACGAACAGTGATTGCCACACTGCAACAGCTTGGATTCACAATAAATCACAAAAAGTCTTCACCACAACTGGAACAGGTAAATGTGTTCCGAGGAGCAACATTAAATCCCAGAAAGCACAAGCAAATCCACTTCAGAGGAGAGCAGAGGCAATTGCAGAGCAGACTCACCTTTACCAGAGGGGTTGGTCTCTGACCGGGAGGACTGTCATGAAACTCATGGGCAGGATGGCATCATGCACCCCAATCATAACATATGCAAGATTACACATCCAGGAATGGATCTGCAACAAATGGTCACAAGCCACCGGGTGCTGGGAGGATCTAGTGGTTCACAGCAAAGGTAGAAGAGGAGATACAATGGTGAAAATCAACAAGCATGAACATGGGCAGACCATGCAAGACACCAGCTCCCACGGTGACCATAACAACGGACGCATCTCACAAGGGTTGCGGAGCACACAGGCAACCTGAAGGTACGGGGATTATGGAACAGCTCAGATGCAGTAAAACACATCAATTACCTGGAGATGAAAACAGTATTCCTAGCCCCGAGGACTTTCCAGTTGCACATAACAGGTCAAACTATACTAATCCGAACGGACAACACAACGACCATGTTATGTCTCAGCAAACAGAGAGGAACAAAATCATTCACCCTATCCAAACTAGCCCAGGAAATATGGAGATGGGCGATCCAAAGACAGGTCACACTGCAGACAGTCCCCCTACCAGGAAAACAAAACACAGAGGCAGACAGACTAAGCTGGCAGGACAGCATTCCCACGAATGGGAGTTGAAACAGGAAACACTGGCGCTAATTTTCAAAGTCTGGGAAAGACCAAAAATAGACCTGTTCGGAACTGCAAAAATTGCAAAATGCCATCCGTCAGCCTCCAGGTTTCAATGGCACCAGTCAAAGGGGAATTCCCGGTCAATAAACTGGTCAGGGAAATTTGTGTACTCATTTCCACCAATTCCTCTGATCCCAAATGTACTGGACCAAGCTCCTAAAGCACTACCAGATCAGTACCAACAAAGGGCAGCTCACCTGGTAGAAGAAGGCAAAAGCATGGCGAACACATGCTTGAAATCAGCCTTGCATGCTGCAGAGACGTCCAGCAGACTAATGATGATAGGGGTGACCGAGAGGAGACACGCATGGCTCAGAATTTCTGGATTCAAGCCAGAGGTGCAAAGTAACATCCTGAATACACCCTTTAACGGCGAACAACTGTTTGGCACACCAGTTGATGACAAGTTAACGCAGCTCAAGAAGGACAACGAGACAGCAAGGTCCATGGGAGCGCTGCAGTTCAGAGGGATGAGAAGAGGGACACCCACGAGAAGGCCGGGCGGTAGAGGAGGCAACGTGCCTGCCACATCGCACCAAACGTTCCAGCAAGGCTATCAAAGGAACAACCAAGGCCAGCAGCAGCAAGGACAGCAGCAGCAAAACTGGCAGTACCAGCCATGGGGCCAGTCCTTTCGAGGGCGCGGAAACGGACGCGGACAAACTCGAAGAGGAGGCCAACAGCCCACCTCCAAGTGACTTCACCATCAAGCCAAAAACCACCCTAGCAACACCTCGGGGTGGGGGCAAGGACAAAGAGAAAAACAAAAACCTGACGTTCCACAAGAAACAGTCCCTCGAACATACAACACCGGTAGGAGGCAGGATAAAGAACTTCCTCAAGCAGTGGAGGAAGGTCACTACAGACAAATGGATACTAAACATCATACAATACGGATATTGCATAGAGCTGGAAAACAACCTCCAACAAGAAAACCAAGAAACAAGGCTCACTCAGCAAGGGAACTTTCGCTCTTGCAACTGGAGGCGAAGGAACTGCTCAGCAAGGAGGCGATAGAGGCAGTACCGCACAACCAAAGGAACAAAGGGGTTTACTCAACTTATTTCCTCATGCCAAAGGTGGACGAAACACTAAGACCTATCCTAGATCTGAGATTCTTAAACAAATTCATAAGAACTCAAAGATTCAAGATGACTTCCCTACAGGAGGTAATACCACAAATACAACAAGGGGATTACATGGCAACTATATATCTGAAGGACGCGTACTTACACATCCCTATCAACCACAGGCACAAACGTCTACTAAGGTTTGTGATCAACCAGACTCACTACCATTTCACAGTACTGGCATTCGGACTCAAATCCGCACCAAGGGTGTTTACAAAGTGCCTAGCAGCAGTAGCAGCGCACCTACGAAGGCAAGGAATACACGTATATCCCTACCTCGACGACTGGCTCGTAAAGGCAAGCTCGTACAGCCACTGCAAAGAACACATCCAGCAGGTCGTACAAACACTGAGCCAACTGGGTTTCTCTATTCATTGGGAAAAATCGTCAACCGAACCGGAGCAGATCAAGATATTCTTAGGGGCTGAGATCAACACCATACAGGCCAAAGTGTTCCCCAGCAGGAAGAGAACATTGGCGATACTGAAGGAAACACGTCCTTACCGCAAGGGGCAAGTTCTGACAGTGAGGACGGTGAGCAAGTTATTGGGAATGATGGCGTCATGCATCCACCTAGTCACGAATATCCGACTACACATGAGACCATTCCAGGAATGGATTCAGCAGCAATGGTCACAGGCAACAGGGAGTTGGGAAGATCTTGTGGTTGTCACACACGCAGTGCATCAGGAAATGGCGTGGTGGAACAAGGAAAACATATCACAGGGGAAGCCATTCACACAACCAACTCCAACAGTGACCATCACAACGGACGCCTCCCAGCTGGGGTGGGGCGCACACATGAACAAGCTCAAGGTGAGGGGTCTATGGTCGCAGCAAGATGCGGTCAGACACATCAACTACCTGGAGCTAAAGACTGTATTCCTAGCCTTTAAAGCCTTTCAGAAAGAGCTGTACGGAAACAGGGTGTTGGTCCAAACAGACAACACAACCACCATGTTCTACATCAACAAACAAGGAGGAACACAATCAGTGGCACTATCAGGGCTAGCACTGGAAATATGGAGATGGGCCATCCCACTAAAAATAGACCTACTGGCAATACATCTCCCGGGGAAGGAGAATGTGGAAGCAGACACTCAGCAGGCAGACGTCGGCATCCCACGAGTGGGAGCTCAATAAACAGGAAGTAGAGAAGCTATTCCAAAAATTGAGTACACCGCAAATAGACCTATTTTCAACACACCAGAATGCAAAATGCCAACACTTCGCATCCAGACCACCAGACTATCGGTCACAAGGGAATGCGCTATGGATAAGTTGGTCAAAGACATTTGCATATGCTTTTCCCCCGATACCACTGATACACAGGGTACTCAGCAAATGCAGAATCAGCAACATGACACTAATACTGATAGCACCTCAGTGGGCCAGACAGTCCTGGTTCTCACAGATAGTGGAAATGGCACAAGAACCAGCACACAGGTTCCCAAGAAGAAAGGACCTGTTAGCAATGCAGAACGGAAAGGTGCTACACCCAGAACCGGAGAGCCTCAGCCTAGCAGCATGGCTCCTGAAGACTTAGAATTTGCACACCTCAAATTACCACCAAGTACCATGGCAGTACTCAGGGAGGCAAGGAGACCTTCCACAAGGGAGTGCTACGTAGCAAAGTGGAAAAGGTTCTCCGAATGGTGCATCAAGGAGAATCTACAACGGAAGATCACAAGGGAATCAACGGTACTAAAATTCATGACACACCTGCTACAAAAAGGGTTAAGCTACACATCCCTGAGGGTGCACTTGGCTGCGGTAGTGGCCTACACAAGAGGAGAGACGGGGAAATGTTTCTTCACCTCTCAAGTTGTGAAAACATTTCTGGAAGGGGCGAAAAGAATGGCACCCCCAAAGAGGATGCCAGCACCAGCATGGAACCTCAACGTAGTGCTAACTCAATTGATGAAGGCACCCTTTGAACCTATTCACAAGACTACACTGCACATGCTCACACTAAAGACAGCCTTCTTAGTGGCTATCACGTCACTACGAAGAGTAAGTGAGTTGCAAGCGCTGACACTCCAAGAGCCCTACTTGCAAATACACAAGGACAGGATTGTAATGAGGACGGACCCACACTTCATGCCAAAGGTGGTGTCTCGGTTCCACATTAACCAAACAATCCAAATACCAAGTTTTCAAAAACCTTCCACACGAACAGAAGGGCTGTAATGCACTATAAAGAGAGGACAAAGGAGTGCAGGAAAACTAAACAGTTCTTTGTCTCCTTTGCCAGCAGTTTTCTGGGACGACCAGTCACCAAGAATACAATTGCACAATGGATTGCGCAGACAATTCAACTCTGCCACAAGCAGGCAGGACAACAGTTACAAGGAGCAGCTCAAGCTCACTCAACAAGGAAGAAAGGAGCAACAATTGCGTTTCTAGCGAACACACCTATCCAAGACATTTGCCAAGCTGCAACATGGTCTTCAGTGCATACGTTCACTAAGCACTACTGTGTGGATATTCAAATGAACAAGGAAGCGCAAGTGGGACAGAAGGTCTTACAATACATTTTCAGTAAACAATGCTCATCTTCCACCCAGCCACCGTAATAAGGAAAAAACCGCTACTAAGTCTATGCACAGCATAGTGAATCCAGAAAGATTCACGCTGCAAAACGTATAGTTTCTTACCTGTCTGTGTAGTTTTGCAGCTTGAAGACTTTCTGGATTCACTAGCGATCCCACCCTCCTCCGCCAGAAAGATGAGACATGAGGACAAAGGAGGCTAAATTGCATACATAGCTAAAGGGATCAAGCAAAGCGGACAAAAAGAATCCGAAGATGGCGGCCAAAGGTGGGAGCTTCTGCAGGAAGCGCGTCGATGTCACGAAGGACACCAAATGGTGGGGCGTCGCCGCCCACCTGGGCCACGAAAAAAAAAAAAGAGAGAAAATACTACGATTCCGGACCCAACCACAAGATGGAGGAATAATGCACAGCATAGTGAATCCAGAAAGTCTTCAAGCTGCAAAACGACACCGACAGGTAAGAAACTATACGTTAAGAGATTCTTGAGAAGGTTCTAAAAGAGTGGCACCACCAAGATCAATTCTAGCACCATTGTGGAACTTGATCACCATACTAACTCAGTTAATGACCGAGCCTTTTGAGCCCATGCACAAGTCTGTTCTAAGATTACTCACTCTAAAGACAGCCTTTCTAATTGCGATCACGTTGTTACGCAGTCAGCGAACTTCAAGCATTAACGAGACATGAACCATACCTACAGATTCACAGGAACAAGGTGGCCCCCAGAACTAACCCACATTTTCTACCCAAAGTGGTGACCCAATTTCATGTCAAGCAAAGCATACAGCTACCAACTTTCTTCATAGAACCAAAGACACAGACCGAAAGAGCCCTCCACACATTGCATGTGAAGAGGGCTTTAATGTACTATTTACAGGAAACAAAAGTTTTGTAAAGGAAACCAATTGTTTACCTCCTTTGCCAGAGTAAACAAAGGTTCACCAGTAACTAAAGAAACTATCGCAAGATGGATCGTGGAAATCAAACAGACTTGCTATTTCAGAGTGGGAAAAACCCTACCCGTTTACCCCAGGTCGGACTCATCAAGGAAAAAAGGCGCAGCACTAGCATTCTCAGCAAATGTTCCCATTAACGAAATTTGCACAGCACCTACATGGGCATCACCACACACCTTTGCAAAACATTGTGTGGACTTTCAACTGAACAAGGAAGCACAGGTGGGACAGAGGGTACTACAACACCTGTTTGCTAACACTTCCTGATTTCAACCCATTCAATCGAAGGAATGGGCTCCCGCTATATAATCTAATTCACATCATGTGAATCCAGAAAAGGATTCATTCTGCAAAACGAAATGGTTACTTGTCAGTAGGAGTAGTTTCGCAGCTTGAAGAGTTTTCTGGATTCACATCCGCCCTACCTGCCTCCCCAGAAATGGGAGTTCAAGCAACCAGGTGGGAAATAATAATAGAGGAAGCTGAAATAAAAACAAAAAAACATAGTATCCAAAGATGGCGACTGCGGACAGGAACTTCTGGGGCGCCATCTGACGTCACACAAGGGTTGGGCATACCACCAAATGGTGGTCGGTGGAACCCACAAAAAAAAAGGAAACCAGCAAGAACGATTATGGATCCAACCTCTAGTTGATGGAATAATGCACAGCATATGAATCCAAGAAACTCTTCAAGCTACAAAACTACTCACCCTGGTAAGTATCCATTTTGTTTCCTTGTCAGAGATTCACACGTCCAGCCATTGGTGGCTGCATCCTGTGTTTTATAGTGATTATAGTATGACAAGGCCTTTTTACCTGTCATGTGAATCCCAGCCCTACTTGTCCATTCACCTAAAGAGGTTCTGCTAATGATGAACCTGAAATCCTGGCACCGAGATCCAGTGAGCCTGGATGTGTGCATATATGCTGGTGAAGTTCGATTTGCATTGTTTGAGTGCTTGACTGAATCAGAGTGACACAAATCTATGGGTTCCATTTTGAAAGCCCCTGCACCGGGCTAATCATATGAGGTTGCTTTCCCAGATAATGAAAATGTATTGCTGACATTCCTTCGACTAGCAGCCTGCAGGCGCAATTGGTCCTGCACACCACCAGTGAACCCACCCACCCTCAGAAGGCCAGTAGCGTCTCTGTGCCCCCAAGGAGAAGGAACGATTGAACAAATATACAGGCTCATTAGCTCGTGAAATGACTACGCTAAGAGATTTAATGGAGCGCTGCACCTGAGCTGACGACCACAATGCCACAACTCCAGGTCCATAAGAGTGGAGGGAGAGGGGCAGAAGCAGTGTCAAGCAGGGGCCCCACCTTGGGGCATGTTACTCCCACCCGAGTATCTGCTATCTAGCTTATTATTGTAGTGTGTAGTGTTGTGCCTCTATATAAAATATAGTGCCTGTCTTTTAAAAAAGCACTAGGCTGGATAGTTCTTATTGTACTGCTTATGTGGTGTTGACCGTAGAGCCTCTGTGCCACTAACCTAGTGTCCCTGAGAAGCCTGTGACTACTTGCCATTGCTACCACAGAGAGTCAAGTGATGAAGCGCTTTGATGCCTTGGCATAATGAGCTTTATACGTTTTCTTCCATTCCATTCTTCTGTGAAATGGTAGTACTTGGCCCAGTTTGCAGAGCCATAATGGGACATACCCCAGAACAGTAGAAGCAAAGAACCCACCACTCACAGATGTGGTCCAGTAGCCCATGCCTTCCCTGTGGCCACCTTAAGGTGGGGGGGAGGGGGGAGTCCGACAAACACTGTTATAGGAACACAGCTACCATTCGTGACAATCTAGCAATGCAGCGCACACCACTAAGACTTTTTTTTGTTCCTCTGTGTGGGCAGATCTGGGTTGGGGTTACTCACCTCCCCCCCTCATCTACACTTTCAATGGGAATGGGGAAACCCCCAAGACACTAGGAATGTGTTAGTGGGAAAAGCTGGCCTCCAAGCAGAGGTTCCAGCCCCCATCAGGTGTGTGGAATTTAATAAAATATCTACTTGTCCATGGGACCGTTTGCTTCATAAATCTACTTATCCTGTAACAAAATCCACTTCTCCTTTTGATGCTATGTAGTGCAGCGACAGATTATGGCAGCAATCTCATTATATAAGAGCTCTGATAATAGCCTCTTTGATTATGCTAGAGCTCATACCATGGTAGGGTTTACATTTGAGCAGGTCCCTTATTTTGACACCTTTCTCCAGATCTACATACTGGGACTTGAAGTAGTGGTAAGCAATAGTGCCCCATGGTTAGAATGCCCTTTTGAGTCTGTGCAAACTTTCTTACTTGTGTGTGTTTTCATCAGCGCATCGCTGATGTTTTCCAATACAGAGAAAGGCTAGAAATGTACTCTGACAAGGGCAGAAGTAAAACTTCTTCCAGGGTGGGGGGGGATGTGGAGGGGGTTGACGTGAAATTGACTTGTTACCACTCAACATTTTTGCATGAGCCAGTCTACACATGCATATTTGATCATGCTAAAATGCAGTTCACAAATATGTTCTAGGAGTACGGTTTCCTGACCCACTTCTGTAAATTCTTCTGAATTCATGAAAGCTGTAAATCTGCACTAATACAAGGATATATACCATGGATGCACCTTTGGCTTTGACATGGTTTGCTTATTTTCATATTCCCTATAATTTTGTTGAAACTGTTTACACTGATTTTCCATTATGAGTATTTTTTTGAAATACCAGCATGCATTAACACATTTTACTAAATGATGCGTCAAAGAAATGGTCCTTAAAATTTCACAGTAGTTTAGTAAAACCTTTTTTTCTAGTTGCATTTTTTTAATGAACATTTCATTTTGGAAGCAGAGAATCCTCAATCTTGTTTTCAAGCTTTTGCATATATTTGCATCTAATTAGAGAGCCTCCTGGAAGCATTATTTTGTAGCTTCATACTGTTCAACTGAAAACGTTTGTACACATTTTTATACTGGAACCACTGTCAGTAGTGTAGTCTGAACTTGCAACATTTCCTTAGAGCACTCAACCTAATAGTAAAGACTTTATATTAATGAACCATAAATACAAGTTTGAACAGCATTAACAAATGGACACAAATACCACCTTAAATGCAGACAATGCCCTTTCCTGATCCATAATGTGATACTGTAATCCGGCAGCCAAAGGGTTTGTGCTGCAGGGGGTTGGGCCTACTTGTCACAGTGACCAAATAAACGTGACAAACTGTTGTCCTTGACCCTAAACAATATGTCCTGGGCGTTGGGCTATAGGAATTCCACACCCGTGCCCCATACCCATGACAGTTTTTCCATTCTCCAGGGGGGATATGAACTAAGCACCAAGATTTTTTTTCTTAATGGACCAAAATGAAGTGGAGTAGGGAGCTTTGCATCCTTCCACAAGGTATTCCTCCCTCTGCCTTATACCCAGCACTTGCTCTCCTGGTCCCCTGGGAAGCATATCAGGGGCCATTAGCCTCTGATCTTTCTCACTATGAAAAAAAATAAGTCCCCTCGGGGCACTAAAAATATATGTATTTTCTTTTTGATAATGGGAAAAATAGAAACTGAGTGGACGGGGGCACAGTGGCACAAGGGCTGCCTCTTTCCAGCTTTCATCATACTTTTTGGGAGCCCTGGTAGAGCAGATCCAAGGGCACTACACCTCCTTGCAGCCTCCTCTAGAAACATAAAATAACCTCTTGGGCACCAGGGATAACTTTTTGTTCAAGGCATGTGTGACGGTAGATGCACATGCTTTGCATACACCTGCCATCTAGTGTTACGTCCGGATGTATGCAAGTTGCTTTTTCTTCGAAGAAGTCTTTCGAGTCACGAGGTAGAGTGACTACTCTTGGTGATAATGCGCATGAGCATCGACTCCATTATTTTCCAGACCTTCTCCAGTCTCCATCGCGTTTTCTAAGAATGCCTTGCTGGTAATGGAATAGGCGTCCTTATGTTATTGTCTTCGCTGCTACACAAAGTACACATCTACCAACTTACACCAGGTCTGCAATCTTTGCCTGTCACCGGAATATCGTGAATCTGATTGTGACGCGGACACTCCTTCTGCTCCAAGAAAACTCTTCGAGACCGTTGGGCACGTTGGCTCGAGTTGTCAAGGAGGAGCATAGAGGACACTCCAGACCTTTTCGATCATGACGATGTCGATAAGGAAGAGCAACACCCTCAACCATCGGTTGAGGAGTAAAAGGCATTCTCAGTCAAGGGCAGTTTCTGATCCGACCTTGAGGTGGACCTGGAGATACAGGACTTAAGCCTGCTCAGCAGTGTGTGAGTATGGTACCCCCTACCTCTCAACACAATTTTGATCAGCTCAAAAGACAGTCCGATCCTCTGGAACATCATACTGAGGGCCTCGGTCCACCACTGCCATCCAGCTGTGGTCAGCACTGGGCAACTGTTTCGGACACCCCGCCTTTGGGCTCTGCGCTGAAAAAACAAAGCTGAAATCTTATGCATGAAGCATTCCGGTCTCGGAACGCCAGCCGGTGCCTACCCGACCCTCAGTGCCGAGCCGAGTACCACCATTGACGTCCACCACTAAGAAGCCGACCAGAACTTTGGTGCCGAAACCTGTGTCCCGAAACCTCCAGTGTAGACATCGAAGCCTGATTCTGGCAGAGCTTTGGTGCCAATCCTCCATAGACTCCAAGAGCTACTGGATGGTAGACAGAAACAAATTCACATCTAGCCGTATCCTTGCGAGATCTTTGGCACCGATTCCTTCACCCCCCCAAAAGACAGTTGTGTTTCCAGGAGGCTCTGGATGTAACGGTTCCTGCAAAACAGGAAAAGAAGGCAGACAAGGCCTCCAGTCCTTTACCTCTTGCACCATCTCCACCAGCTTCTTCCACATTCTACAGGGGACCCTCTGCATATTTCACCTCAGGGGTCTCCACATTCTGATACAGCTGGGCATAGTGGGGGACAGGACACTTTTGGACTTTTGGTACACCACCACATATTGACCCCTGTGATACCTATGATATCGGTCCAAGAGGGGACACAGACCCAGATCTCTATCCTGTCCAACCTTCCCCTCCTGATGACTCAACATCTTATCAGGAGCTTATAGGGAGAGCTATTTCTTTCCATCAAGTGGTATTCCATAAAGAGCCCTTACAAGATTTCCTCTTCAAGACTCTTTCCTCCACTCACAGGGCTACTCAATATCTCCCAGTGCTAAAGGGCCCAGCTTAAAGACCCTATCATGGCTAAGGTTATAACACCTAAGGTGGACAAGAAGTATAAGGCTTCCCCATCTAATCCTATTTATGTCAGGGGCCAATTTACACCATACTCGGTGGTCATCATCACCACTGCTTGCAAGCAATAAAATCTCACAAGCCAGCAGAGATGCCCCACTACCTGATAAAGAAAGCAAACTTACAGATGCGGCAGGGGAAAGGGTTGCAGCACAATCGGCCAACCATTGGCGTATCGCCAACTCTATGGGCCTTCTTGCTAATTCGATTGTGCTCACTGGGACGAGATGGAGGACCTTCTCTAGTACCTCCCAGATGAGCACTACAAAAAGGACCAAGAACTTGACTCTGAAGGCAAGCTAATATATCCAACACCTCCATCCGCTGTGCTTTGGACTCCGCTGACACTGCAGCTAGGGATATCTGAAAGAAACACGTTAGTTATAGATTCCTTACCTTAGAATTACCCCCAGGCGTCAGACTGGATCCAGAAAGTTTTTTCGTCAGCAGTACCTCTGCGCGTCGGAAGGTGGAGTCGGTCGGCTCCACGTCAGTCATTGGCGTCGTGGTCGTCGGGATGATGTCGCGGTAGCTACTTAGGCGCCGCCCTCACGCGCTGACGTCAGTTCTTTCTTTTTCCGCGCCAGCCACCGCAGATCCGGGAAGAGCGGTATCTCCAGTCACTTTTTGACTGACTTTTTTCTCGACTTTTGTCGACTTCTTTTTCGAGTCTTCGACTCCTGGTGCACGAGGGATGCCCGGCTTCAAGCCCTGCGGTTCCTGTCATCGGATGATGTCGGTGACGGATCCGCACCGCGTGTCTCTTGTTCCTGGAGCGCGACCACAACCCCAAGTCGTACTCCGACTGCCGGTGGATGGCGCCGAAGACTTGGCGGGAGTGGTCCCGAAAGCTGCTTGAGCACCGGCAGTCGGCTCCGTGCCGTTCGAGGTCCTGGTCGCGAGGGACCGGTCGCGGAGCCACCACCATTCGTCCAAGTCTTCGAAGTCTTCGCACTCGGGGTCGGGTAAGTCGAAGCATAAGAAGAAGTCGAAGAAGCATCGTCGCTCTTCGACTTCTCCTCGTCGCTCTTCGACTTCTCCTCGTCGCTCTTCGACTTCTCCTCGTCGCTCTTCGACTTCTCCTCGGTCGGCCGACGAGGGACGCGGGTGGTGCCCCTCCCGTGGCTCCGCACGCAGAGCCCGAAGAGTTGACTCAGCGTTTCCCTCCCTTTCCGGGACCCGGAGCGACTCCCGCCCAGCTTTGTACGTTCTACGAGGCGATGCATGCCATCTTTGGGTGGTCCGACCCCGCCGGCGCGCCTTCGGGCCCCGCAGACTCGGTTGGGGGGCCTAGGTCTTCTCCGCCGACGGCCCCGGCGCCGCAGGCCCCCCTTGGATCCAGGCCTGGATCCGGTTGACCTGATTACGCCTCCACCGGTGCCGCTTCCTCCGGCACCACTACCGCGTTCGACACCGGTCGGCCCCCCGGCCTGTGTCGACCCCGGCCTCCATCCTGACGTGGAGCCGGACCGGCGACGCCAGATCTGGCGCCGAGTGGCGTTTTTGTGCCCTTGTTCACTCCTGGTGTCCCTTTTCGACCAGAATGGCACCCAGAGGATGAGGAGGAGGACTGGGAGGGGTCAGGTGACCCTCTGACTGACCAGTTGGACAGTGAACAGGACGGGAGAGAGGAACTGGGGGATGCCAGTGGTTTGGACACCTCCCCTGACCGTGGCATGTTGTCTCCTCCTACCGTGGCTATGGAGGAGGGAGCGTCATACGCAGTGGTGTTGCGTAGGACGGCCGAGGCTCTCAACCTCGAGCTTCCTACGGTGGCGGTCAGGACTAACCTCCTGACAGAGGTGCTTCAACCGGCTGCGAGCTCTTCGGAGCCCTTGTTGCCGTTTAATGAGGCCCTCACCGACGTCCTTTTGGGCACGTGGTCCAGGCCCAACACGGGGGCTCCCGTGGACAGGATGATTGCCCGACGCCACCACCCGGCTCCGGGCGACCCCACTTTCCTCTCCCAACACCCCACCCCGGAGAGCTTGGTAGTCCAAGCCTCCACTTCCAAAAGCGCATTCCCTACCCCTCCACCGGAAAGGAAATCCAAGAAGCTGGACCATCTTGGAAAGAAAATTTTCTCTTCCGCCAGCTTAGGACTGCGGTCGGTAAACACCGCATGTCTCTTGGGCCGTTATTCCCACTCGGTGTGGGATACGGTTGCGCAGGTGCTGCCTCAGTGTCCGGAGGAGGCCCGGGCAGTGCTCTCCCAGGCTGTCGCCGCCGGGAGGGATGCGGCGAAGTTTACCATCCGTTGTGGGCTGGACACCGCCGACTCTCTGGGCAGGACAATTTCCACGTCAGTAGCACTTCGTCGCTGCGCCTGGATGAGGTCGACTGGCTTTTCAGGGGATGTCCAGAACACCTTGATGGACATGCCCTTTGATGGCCGTCGCCTTTTTGGCGACAAAGCAGACAACGCTCTAGAGCGTTTCAAGGACTTACGGGCTACGGCCAAGTCCTTGGGCCTCTCCACCCGCCCTACACAGTCTGCTTTTCGCCCCTTTCGTGGCTACGGAAGGGGTGCCCCGCTACGTCCCGCCCAGAGCCACAGGCCGCAGCAAGTTACCCAGGAAGCGGCCGGGGAAGTGGGAACAACCGCCGTGGTTCCGGGGGCCAGCGGGTGGGCCAGTCCACCAACCCCCCTCTGCAGCATCCTCCAAACCCTCCTAGTCCGACCTTTCAGGCCCATCACACACCAGTGGGCGGCAGGATTCGCCATCACCTCCCCCACTGGCACACCATCACGTCGGACAGGTGGGTTTTCCAAATAGTCCGAAGGGGCTACTCCCTCCCCTTCGAGACTACCCCCCCAGCCATGCCACCGAGATACCACTGCATGTCGGAGGATCATCTGGCCCTTCTCCAGCAGGAAGTTACGGCTCTCTTGGCCAAGGGAGCCATTGAGCGCTTTCCTGGGCCAGAAGTAGGTCGTGGTTGTTACTCCCACTACTTTCTGGTCCCCAAGAAGGACATGGGCTTGCGTCCTATCTTGGATCTCAGGGACGTCAACCGCTTCCTCCGGAAGGAGAAGTTCAAGATGTTGACGCTTGCTCAGGTCTTGTCTGCCCTCGACCCGCAAGACTGGATGGTAGCGTTGGACTTGCAGGATGCTTATTTTCACATCCCCGTCCTGCCGGCCCACCGGCGTTACCTACAGTTCACGGTAGGCCACGAGCATTTTCAATTTACCGTGCTCCCCTTTGGTCTTACCAGCGCCCCTCAGGTGTTCACGAAAGTGATGGCGGTGGTCGCAGCTCATCTGCGCAGATCAGGGGGTTCAGTCTTCCCCTATCTGGACGACTGGCTGTTGAAGGCGGGCTCGCCCCAGGCAGTCGTCTCCCACCTCCAGACTACGGCTGACCTCCTGCATTCGCTGGGGTTCTCCATCAATGTGCCGAAGTCACACCTGATTCCCTCTCAGAAGCTCCTCTTCATCGGAGCGGTTCTGGACACGACGCGGTTTCGGGTCTATCCTCCCGAACAGCGCGTCCGGGATATTCAGGCTATGATTCCGATCTTTCAGCCTCTATCCCGAGTTTCGGTCAGAATGACTCTGAGGCTGCTGGACCTCATGGCCTCCTGCATCCTGCTGGTCGATCATACCAGGTGGCATATGCGGGCTCTGCAGTGGGACCTGAAGTTCCAGTGGGCGCAGCATCAGGGGAATCTGTCCGATTGCGTCCAGATCTCGGAGGGCACTGCACGACAACTGCAGTGGTGGCGCACGAACCAGGATTGGGTCAATGGCAGATCCCTCTCTCTTCCCCACCCAGACCACACTGTGGTGACGGACGCATCCCTTCTGGGATGGGGCGGCCACATGGGAGAGGCGGAGATCAGAGGCCTCTGGTCTCCGGCGGAGTCCGAGCTCCACATCAACCTTCTGGAGCTCCGGGCGATTCGTCTTGCACTGAAAGCCTTCCTTCCCTCTGTCCGGGGAAGGGTAGTGCAGGTGTTCACGGATAACACCACCGCCATGTGGTACTGCAACAAACAGGGCGGGGTGGGGTCATGGACCCTATGTCAAGAGGCCCTTCGCCTCTGGACATGGCTGGAACATCAGGGCATGTCCCTGGTGGTTCAACACCTGGCAGGTTCTCTGAACGCCAGGGCGGACGAACTCAGCCGCTGGTGCATGATGGATCACGAATGGCGTCTTCACTCGGAGGTGGTGCAAGGTCTCTTTCAACAGTGGGGAGAGCCTTGGTTAGATCTATTCGCCACAGAAGAGAACACGCAATGTCAGCAATTCTGCGCGTTGGAATTTCCAAGGCGGCACTCGCTAGGTGACGCTTTTCGTCGCGAGTGGAGTTGCGGTCTGTTGTACGCCTTTCTGCCTATACCACTTCTGCCCAGAGTGCTGAAGAAGATCAGGCGCGACCGGGCCCAAGTCATTCTTGTGGCTCCGGATTGGGCACGGAGAGTCTGGTATCCCGAGCTGCTCAACATGGCCACCGATCCTCCGATCAGACTGCCTCTTCGGGAGGATCTTCTGTCGCAGCAGCAGGGGACGGTCCTCCACCCAAACCTGTCCTGCCTCCACCTCCTTGCGTGGATATTGAGCGGCGGCAGTTGACGTCTTTCGACCTACCTCCTGAAGTCTGTGATGTAATCTTGGCAGCCAGGCGTCCCTCCACTAAGACGGTATACGCCTGCCGGTGGAACAAGTTTGTGGCATGGTGCACAGCAAAGGCTGTGGATCCCCTTTCTGCCCCTCTTTCTGAGGTTCTCTTGTTTCTTCTTTCTCTAGCCCAGCAGGGCTCTGCTCTGGGCACTATCAAGGGCTATCTTTCGGCCATCTCTGCAATCCTTCGGCTTCCAGACCAGCCTTCCCTTTTCAAGTCCCCGGTTGTAAGTCGCTTCTTGAAAGGCATAACTCATCTCTTTCCTCCTATTCCCTTCGTTATGCCTCAGTGGGATTTGAACCTGGTTTTAACTTATTTAATGTGTGCTCCCTTTGAGCCGCTTCACAACTGTCCTTTACGGCTCTTGACTCTCAAAACTGCGTTCCTGGTGGCCACCACATCTGCCAGACGAGTGAGTGAGCTCCAGGCGCTTTCTTCTAAGCCTCCTTTTCTCTCTGTACATCCGGACAAAGTTGTCCTTAGAACTCGTCCATCCTTCCTGCCCAAGGTTGTCACTGCCTTCCACATCGGGCAGACTATCACTTTGCCCACCTTCTTTCCGCCTCCGTATCCTTCGAAAGAGGAAGAGAGGCTCCACCGTCTGGACCCAAAACGTGCGCCTTCTTTCTATCTGCATCGCACAAAACAGTTCCGGGTGGACGATCAACTCTTTGTTTGCTACGTGGGTGCCAAGAAAGGTCGGGCCGTACACAAGCGAACCATTTCTCGATGGGTCGTTGTTAGACCTGGCATCCTTGGCGTGGGTCTCCCTTCCATTTTTTCATAATGCCTCCACTGTTGCCGATATGTTTTTGCTGGACTAGATGCTCATGGGCACTTTGCCGCTGCTAATCAGTGCCAAAGTGCAAGTGCTCCCTATCGTTAATTGATACATGTATTAGTGACTCCATGATTGGATGATTGGTTTACTTGTCAGTCCCTAGTACAGTGCACTCAGTGTGCCCAGGGCTTGTAAATCCAATGCCGCTGGTGGGCTTGCAGCACTGGTTGTGCCACCCACAGAAGCGGCTGGTAAAATGTGTCTCAGGCCTGCCATCGCAGAGCCTGTGTGCAGCCTAGGGCTGCCATGTCGACTTGGTGAGTACACCCACTTACCAGTCCCTAAAACCTTCCCTTTACTGCATGTTGGTCACCCCTAAAGTAGGCCCTAGGGCAGGGTGCATTGTAAGTATAAGGTAGGACATGCCCTGGTGTGTGTGGCATGTCCTAATAGTGAATTACAGCCATTTTCGTTTTTCACTATTGCAAGGCTACCTGCTCCCCATAGGCCAGAATGGGCAGACTGACTATTACACCTTATAGTCAGAACTGACCCAGGGAACATGGTAGAAAAACGAATTTAGTATGCCTGAACTCAGGATGATAAAATACATCTTTTAGTGAAGTTGGTTTTAACATTCTGTGTTCGAAAATACCACTTTTTGAAAGTGGGTATTTTCTTGCCTAACTATCCAAGCCTGCCTCTGCTAGGTTGTGTATTCCTTGTCTGGAGATTGAGTGACAGGGGCTGGGGGTGGCTACCGGAGACAGGGTGAGTCAGCGCAGGGCTGAATAGAAAGATCCGCAGCCAGAGTGGAGGGAGGAGTTGCACCTGGGTCTGAATAGGGCTGTGCCTGCCTTCCACAATGCTGGCTCCACCTCCTGCCGGGCGGCTGAGCACTCTGCCCCACATTCTGAAAGGAAAGAAGGAGTCAGAAAAACAAAGTGCTCCAGGACTGACCAGAACTGGTTTTGGACTAGGCAGAGGCCTCTCTGCCTCCAGAGAACAAAGAGAATCAGGGTATAAGAGGGGCACCCAGACCCCAGGAAAATTAGATCACTTTTGGGAACAAGAAGAAACCTTTACTGAGGAGCGGAACCAAGAAGAAACTGAGGAGAAACTATCCCTAAGCCTGAAGTGCTGCTTGGGGGATTGGCCTGCAGTGGTTTGCCTGACTGCCAAAGAGAGGAGAAAGGAACTTTTGCTTTGCTGTGACTTTCATCAACTTGTGAAGGATCTCCAAGGGCTTGGAAGAGAGCTTGCCCCTGACCGAAGTCCCAGGACCATTGGACTTCACCCCCTTTGTGAATTGCTGCTGGAAACTCTGTTTCAGTGGCTACAGAGGTAGGGAGCTGTGACCGACTCTCACGACCGACTCGGTGTCCTGCAAGCACCGCATCGAAGCACCGTCTCGCCCTGCAACGCACGGCCCTGGTCTCACCGACTCCGTCAACGAGCCGCTGCCTGCACCGCATCGAGGGACAACGCGTCCTGCAACGCTTCGCTACGCCGAATCGAACTGGTCCGACCGACACGGTCACTGCTGCTGAGTTCGAGTCCTGTGACCGCACCGGAGTTGGGCACCGCTCGCACGCTTTGCGACGCACCGCCCGACTCGCACTGCTGTCCGGACTGATCGACGCCAGCTCCTGAATCCGGCTCCGTCGCCGCCCCGCAACCTGCCAGCACCGCATCGAAGCACCGTCTCGCCCTGCAACGCACGGCCCTGGTCTCACCGACTCCGTCTCGACGACGTCAACGAGCCGCTGCCTGCACCGCATCGAGGGACAACGCGTCCTGCAACGCTTCCATTTTTGCATCGCGACCGCGACGAACAGCCATCCGGCTCGCACGCCCGTGCCTGCCGCTTCAAGTAAAAGGTACTGTGACCGAGTCTGTCTACGCTGTGTTGGCCCGTCTCGACGCGGTCAGCTGGATTTGTTAGACTCTGTTTGTTCTCGACTCCGCCGTAGCCGGAGGAGGCTACCGACTCGCACAGAACCTTGAATTAAGCCTTTTTGATCAGAACTAAGTATTCTTAACAGTAGTGTGGATTATTTTTGTCGTTTATGGTCTTGTGATAAATCTATATAAAGTATACCTATTTTTATAAATATATAACCTGTGTGGTGTCCATTTGTAGTGTTGTCACTTGATTACTGTATGTGTTCACAAATGCTTTACACACTGCCTCTGAACTAAGCCTGTCTGCTCGTGCCAAGCTACCAAGAGGGTGAGCAGGGGTTATTTCGGGAGTGTACCTACTTTCCCTGACTAGACGCAAGGGTCCCTATTTGGACAAAGGTACATACCTCTGCCAACTAGAGACCCCCAAATCTAACATTGGTGGTCAGCGGTGGGATTCTGGACTTGCATTTGTGACTCATGTACAGTGATTGGTGAACACTACTTAGTGAGTGCAGACCAAAACGCAACCACATACTTTAATAGCAGTTTTTCTGGGATTTCCTATTTTTGCAAATGCCAAGTTCAGTCACTATGGAGAAACCAGCATCAGTAGCCTCTGTTGAATGTGATTGGGAGGAAGAGAGGCTAGAATGCTACACCCTTAAGCAGCTCAAGCAATTCTGCAAAAAGTTTAAAGTGTCCATGACCGGGATCTCCAGGAAGGAGGACCTCCAAAAGGCGCTGAGGGCCTGGGTCGAATCAAGGAGTGCCCCTGTGGAGGGGGCTGAGAATGCAGAAGGGCAGCTGGAGGGGCTATTGGGTCTAGGGGCTAGAAGACCACCTTCCCCAGTAGGTAGCAGTGTTTCTGCCAGAGGACTGTCTCCAGAGGAGTTGGAGGACAGGAAAGAGAGTAGGGTGCACGAAATGGAGCTGACCAAACTCAAGCTGAATAAGCAGTTAGAATTCGAAATGCAAACAAGGAAATTAGCCCTAGAGGAAAAGAAAATGCAGTTTGAACATGAGAAAGTTTTGAGGGAGTTGGAATTGAAGGCCAAGAGCTTAGAGATTACTCCCTCTGGTGGCAGTGTACCGCCTGTGCCTGTTGAAGCTAGGGTGTATATTCCCAAAGATGTGGTGAAGGAGTTTTTAAAAATGACGACATAGGGCAGTGGTTCAAAGCCTATGAGGTAGCCATGTCTTCCCACCGGGTCCCTGAGAAGGATTGGGGAGCGGGGTTGTGGGGACGGTTCCTCAGTGAAGGGCGGGATACCTTGTTGGATTTGCCCTCTGAAGTCTATAATTCGTACAGCCACATGAAGGATGCCTTAATGACTAGATATGGTTTGACCCCTGAGCTTTATAGGCAAAGGTTCAGGAACTGTAGTAAGATTGAAAGCAGTACCTGGGTTGAATATGTGACCTTCTTTTGCAGAGCCTTGGATGGTTGGGTAAAGGGTAGCAAAGCGACTGATTTTCAGGCGCTCTTTGATTTGATTGCCTGGGAGCACTTGTCCGGTAATTGTTTTCCTGAGCTACGCCAGCACCTGATTGATAGTAAGCTGACTAACCCTAGGCAGCTTGCTGAGGAGGCGGACCGCTGGGTGAGTACCCGGGTCCACAAGGGTCACGTGGGAGACTCCGCCAAGGGTGGGCAGGGTCCCCAGCAGAAGAGTGGGGGGACAAGGGTAAACAGAAGGAGTTCCATAAAGGGCCCCAAAGTAGACCCCAAGGGAACCCAGGGAAAGGTTCCCAGCCTCCCCCTGAGAAGAAGCCAGTGGCCCTGACAGGCCCCCCTGTTCACCAGGGACCACTGGTATGTTACAAGTGTGGCGCCCCTGGCCACAAGGCAAACGATCCTCGTTGCCCTTTGCATGGAAAACCAGCACCCACCAGTGCAGTCCCCCGGCAGTTGGCTAGTGTAGCCCTGGGGGAGGAGTTGGGTGCCCAAGGTGGGGGGATCCCACAGTGTTTTCCCTTGTCTCATTAGGAGACTCTGAGATGGTCCCTAGGACCCCGCTGCCTGAGAACACTAAGAAATACAGGCAGTGGGTGACCATCAATGGCCATAGGGTGGAGGCTCTGAGAGACACAGGAGCCAGTGTGACAGCTGTCAAGTGTCACCTGGTGTCTAAAGAGCAGGTTATCCCTGATGCATTCTATCCGGTTGTTGCCGCTGACAACACAGAGAGTCACTGCAAGGTGGCTCAGGTTCCCTTTGAGTGGGGGGTCTCGGGTACTCTTCAAGTAGCTGTGAGGCCAGCCATGCCTGTTGACTGTTTGTTAGGGAACGATTTGGAGAGCTCACCTTGGGCTAAGGTGGAGCGGAGTGCGCATTTAGAAATGTTGGGCTTGCCTGATTGGGCATGTGTGACCACCCGGTCAATGGCAGCTAAAGGTGTTCAAGAGGACCTGGAGCCTGAGAGGGAGACCCAGGTGCCTGCCGGAGAGAGAGGAGGCAGGGGGCGCGGGAAACCGGCCCCCGAGGTTCCCACGGTCCAGGAGGAGGCAGACCCTGAGGGGGATGCCCTGGAACCTACAGGGGAACAGGTAGCTGAACTGGGGGACCTACCTGAGCTGACCCATTGGCAGCAAGAAGGAGGACCCTCCAGGGAAGAGTTCTGCAAGGAGCAGAACACATGCCCTTCTCTCGTGGGTCTGAGGCAACAGGCCACAGACCAGGCAGCAGGTGATCAGTCTGGATCACATTGGGTTTACTGGGAGAATGGTCTCCTGTATTCAGAGCCTAAGGTTGCTGAGCCTGGGTCAGCCCGTGTGCTGGTGGTACCCCAGCGCTTCAGAGCCTTCCTACTGGGGTTGGCTCATGATGTACCGTTAGCGGGACATCTGGGGCAGGACAAGACCTTTGACAGGCTTGTTACCCATTTCTATTGGCCCCAGATGCGCAGGAGTGCCGCCACTCACTGCAGGACATGCCAGACTTGCCAGGCAAGTGGAAAAAGTGGGAGGAAGCACAAGGCTCCTCTCCAGCCATTCCCTGTGGTCAGCACCCCTTTGAACGGGTGGGTATTGACATTGTGGGGCCACTGGACCCCAAGACAGCCATGGGCAACAGGTTTATCCTGGTCTTGGTGGACCATGCCACCCGGTACCCTGAAGCCATCCCTCTGAGGACAGTGACGGCCCCCGTGGTGGGACGGGCACTGATGGGAATTTTCTCACGTGTGGGATTCCCTCAAGAGGTGGTGTCTGACAGAGGTACCAACTTCGTGTCCAAGTACATGAAGTCCCTGTGGCAGGAGTGCGGTGTAACTTACAAGTTCACCACTCCTTACCACCCTCAAGGAAATGGTCTGGTTGAGAGATTCAACCGGACCCTCAAGGGCATGATTATGGGTCTGGAAGAACCCATGAGGCGTAAATGGGACGTCCTCTTACCATGCCTGTTGTTTGCATACCGGGAGGTGCCACAGAAGTCTCTAGGGTTCAGTCCCTTTGAGCTCCTCTATGGACACCCGGTGCGAGGACCTCTGAGTTTGGTCAAGGAAGGCTGGGAGCAATCTCCCAGGAAACCTCCCCAGGATGTATACAGTTACATGCTGGCCTTCAGGAACCAGACTAGGCGTTTCAGAGAGCTTGCTGAGGCAAATCTGGAAGCCAGCCAGGAGGAGATGAAGCGGTGGTACGACCAGAATGCCACTCTGGTAGAGCTTCAGCCTGGTCAGAAAGTGTGGGTCATGGCCCCTGTGGAGCCCTGTGCGCTCCAGGACAGGTGGACCGGCCCTTTTACGGTGGTGGAGCGCAAGAGTCCAGTTACCTATTTGGTGGACTTGCAGTCTCCCAGGAACCCCTTGCGGGTCCTGCATGTGAACCGCCTGAAGCCCCACTTGGAGAGGTCCCAAGTGGGCATGCTCTTAGCTACAGATGATGGAATGGAGGAGGAGACCGAGCCTCTTCCTGACCTCCTGTCAGCCCGAGAGCAAGATGGATCAGTGGAGGGAGTAAACCTCTCTACCTCCCTGACACCTGAGCAGCAGGGTGACTGTCGCCAACTGTTGGGACAGTTCCCTGACCTGTTCTCCCTGGTTCCCAGTGTCACTCATTGGTGCGTCCATGATGTGGACACTGGGGACAGTCTTCCTGTGAAGCACAAGGCTTACAGGGTGACTGACAGGGTCAGAGCCTGCATCAAGGAGGAGGTCTCCAAGATGTTTGCGCTAGGGGTGATTGAGTCCTCTAACAGCCCTTGGGCCAGCCCCGTGGTCTTGGTTCCAAAAGCTGCCGCGCCTGGTGCCACACCAGAACTCCGGTTCTGTGTGGACTACAGGGGACTCAATTCCGTCACCAGGACTGACGCCCACCCCATCCCCAGAGCTGATGAGCTCATAGATCGGTTAGGGGCTGCGCGGTACCTCAGCACGTTTGACTTAACGTCTGGGTACTGGCAGATCGCCTTGACTGATGGGGCAAAAGAGAGGTCAGCATTCTCCACACCAGATGGGCACTACCAGTTCCGGGTGATGCCCTTTGGGATGAAGAATGCCCCTGCCACCTTTCAGAGGTTGGTCAACCAGGTGTTGGTTGGACTGGAGGATTTCAGTGCCGCCTACCTGGATGACATCGCAGTGTTCAGTGCCAGTTGGGAAGAACATCTGCGCCACCTCTGGGAAGTGTTGATGGCGCTGCGGAGAGCAGGCCTCACAATCAAGGCGAGTAAGTGCCAGATTGGGCAGGGTTCTGTGGTGTACTTGGGACACCAGGTTGGGAGCGGCCAGGTGGCGCCCTCCAACCGAAAATTGATACCATTCTGGCTTGGGAGCCCCCAAGACCCAGACAGAGGTGAGAGCCTTCCTAGGACTCACCGGGTATTACCGGAGATTCGTCAAGGGGTATGGCAGCATTGTTGCCCCCTTGACAGAGCTGACTTCCAAGAAGCAGCCCAGGAAAGTGATTTGGACTGACGCCTGTCAAAAGCTTTTGACACCTTGAAGACTGCCATGTGCACGGCGCCTGTGCTCCAGGCACCCAACTTCTCCAATGAGTTCATTGTTCAAACCGACGCTTCAGAGCATGGTGTAGGGGCTGTTCTATCACAGATCAATGAGGAGGGCCTAGACCAACCTGTAGCCTTCATCAGTAGGAGGTTACTTCCCGGGAACAGAGATGGAGTGCTATTGAGCGTGAGGCATTTGCTGTGGTCTGGGCACTGAAGAAGCTGAGACCATACCTGTTTGGGACTCACTTCCGGGTTCAGACAGACCACAGGCCCCTCAGATGGTTGATGCAGATGAGGGGTGAGAATCCAAAGCTGTTGAGGTGGTCCATTTCCCTACAGGGGATGGACTTTACGGTGGAACACCGCCCTGGTACAGAACACGCCAATGCTGATGGACTGTCCAGATTTTTCCGCCTTAGCGATGAGAACTCCCTAGGGGTAGGATAGTTCTCCCCACATTTCAGCTGGAGGGGACACGTGTTAGACCTGGCATCCTTGGCGTGGGTCTCCCTTCCATTTTTTCATAATGCCTCCACTGTTGCCGATATGTTTTTGCTGGACTAGATGCTCATGGGCACTTTGCCGCTGCTAATCAGTGCCAAAGTGCAAGTGCTCCCTATCGTTAATTGATACATGTATTAGTGACTCCATGATTGGATGATTGGTTTACTTGTCAGTCCCTAGTACAGTGCACTCAGTGTGCCCAGGGCTTGTAAATCCAATGCCGCTGGTGGGCTTGCAGCACTGGTTGTGCCACCCACAGAAGCGGCTGGTAAATGTGTCTCAGGCCTGCCATCGCAGAGCCTGTGTGCAGCCTAGGGCTGCCATGTCGACTTGGTGAGTACACCCACTTACCAGTCCCTAAAACCTTCCCTTTACTGCATGTTGGTCACCCCTAAAGTAGGCCCTAGGGCAGGGTGCATTGTAAGTATAAGGTAGGACATGCCCTGGTGTGTGTGGCATGTCCTAATAGTGAATTACAGCCATTTTCGTTTTTCACTATTGCAAGGCTACCTGCTCCCCATAGGCCAGAATGGGCAGACTGACTATTACACCTTATAGTCAGAACTGACCCAGGGAACATGGTAGAAAAACGAATTTAGTATGCCTGAACTCAGGATGATAAAATACATCTTTTAGTGAAGTTGGTTTTAACATTCTGTGTTCGAAAATACCACTTTTAGAAAGTGGGTATTTTCTTGCCTAACTATCCAAGCCTGCCTCTGCTAGGTTGTGTATTCCTTGTCTGGAGATTGAGTGACAGGGGCTGGGGGTGGCTACCGGAGACAGGGTGAGTCAGCGCAGGGCTGAATAGAAAGATCCGCAGCCAGAGTGGAGGGAGGAGTTGCACCTGGGTCTGAATAGGGCTGTGCCTGCCTTCCACAATGCTGGCTCCACCTCCTGCCGGGCGGCTGAGCACTCTGCCCCACATTCTGAAAGGAAAGAAGGAGTCAGAAAAACAAAGTGCTCCAGGACTGACCAGAACTGGTTTTGGACTAGGCAGAGGCCTCTCTGCCTCCAGAGAACAAAGAGAATCAGGGTATAAGAGGGGCACCCAGACCCCAGGAAAATTAGATCACTTTTGGGAACAAGAAGAAACCTTTACTGAGGAGCGGAACCAAGAAGAAACTGAGGAGAAACTATCCCTAAGCCTGAAGTGCTGCTTGGGGGATTGGCCTGCAGTGGTTTGCCTGACTGCCAAAGAGAGGAGAAAGGAACTTTTGCTTTGCTGTGACTTTCATCAACTTGTGAAGGATCTCCAAGGGCTTGGAAGAGAGCTTGCCCCCTGACCGAAGTCCCAGGACCATTGGACTTCACCCCTTTGTGAATTGCTGCTGGAAACTCTGTTTCAGTGGCTACAGAGGTAGGGAGCTGTGACCGACTCTCACGACCGACTCGGTGTCCTGCAAGCACCGCATCGAAGCACCGTCTCGCCCTGCAACGCACGGCCCTGGTCTCACCGACTCCGTCAACGAGCCGCTGCCTGCACCGCATCGAGGGACAACGCGTCCTGCAACGCTTCGCTACGCCGAATCGAACTGGTCCGACCGACACGGTCACTGCTGCTGAGTTCGAGTCCTGTGACCGCACCGGAGTTGGGCACCGCTCGCACGCTTTGCGACGCACCGCCCGACTCGCACTGCTGTCCGGACTGATCGACGCCAGCTCCTGAATCCGGCTCCGTCGCCGCACCGCAACCTGCCAGCACCGCATCGAAGCACCGTCTCGCCCTGCAACGCACGGCCCTGGTCTCACCGACTCCGTCTCGACGACGTCAACGAGCCGCTGCCTGCACCGCATCGAGGGACAACGCGTCCTGCAACGCTTCCATTTTTGCATCGCGACCGCGACGAACAGCCATCCGGCTCGCACGCCCGTGCCTGCCGCTTCAAGTAAAGGTACTGTGACCGAGTCTGTCTACGCTGTGTTGGCCCGTCTCGACGCGGTCAGCTGGATTTGTTAGACTCTGTTTGTTCTCGACTCCGCCGTAGCCGGAGGAGGCTACCGACTCGCACAGAACCTTGAATTAAGCCTTTTTGATCAGAACTAAGTATTCTTAACAGTAGTGTGGATTATTTTTGTCGTTTATGGTCTTGTGATAAATCTATATAAAGTATACCTATTTTTATAAATATATAACCTGTGTGGTGTCCATTTGTAGTGTTGTCACTTGATTACTGTATGTGTTCACAAATGCTTTACACACTGCCTCTGAACTAAGCCTGTCTGCTCGTGCCAAGCTACCAAGAGGGTGAGCAGGGGTTATTTCGGGAGTGTACCTACTTTCCCTGACTAGACGCAAGGGTCCCTATTTGGACAAAGGTACATACCTCTGCCAACTAGAGACCCCCAAATCTAACAGTCGTTTTGTGTATAAAAGCATGCTATTCTCTGGCTAAAAAGGAGCCTCCAGTGGGGCTACGCGCCCATTCCACCAGGGCGACGGCCGCCACTACTGCCTTGGGGAGAGGAGTTCCTCTGAATGACATCTGTAAGGCAGCTACGTGGGCATCGCTGCACACGTTTACCAAACACTACTGCCTGGACAGCCAAGTCCGGAGAGACGGCTTCTTTGGCCGTTCTGTTCTCCAGGATTTTCTGGTGTGATCTTGGTTCGCAGACCCACCACCGGGGTTGGTATTGCTGGGGTATCTATTCTAAGGTAAGGAATCTATAACTAACGTGTTTCTTTCAGATGAACAAGTTACTTACCTTCGTTAACCATATATCTGTAAGAAACAGTTAGTTATAGATTCCTTACCGCCCCACCCATCCTCCCCGTTCTGCGAACTGATTTCTAGGGTTGACATCCTTTCAGGGCCCTAGTTCTGTGCACCAGTGGTCATTGTCTTGTATGGCTCTGCGTTTCTGGTGCGGAAAGTCGTGTACAGAACTGACGTCGGTGCGCGAGGGCGGCGTCTAAGTAGCTACCTCGACGTCATGCCGGCGACCACGACTCCAACGACGGACGCGGAGCCGACCGATGCCACCTTCCGACGCGCAGAGGTACTGCTGACGAAAAAACTTTCCGGATCCAGTCTAGCGCCTGGGGGTAATTCTAAGGTAAGGAATCTATAACTAACTAATGTTTCTTACAGATATATCGTTACCGAAGGTAAGTAACTTGTTCATTAATACTAGCAGCCTACTATGAAGGCATGCATGGCATTGCATTTCTTGTTTCAAACCAGAAGTTCAGCAGAATGTGCTCAACATACAATTCGATAAAGAACATCGGTTTGGTCCTCAGGTGGACCAAACATTAGATAAAAATCAAAAAAGATACTGAGGTGGCAAAAGCTATAGGGGCTCTACAAACATGTGCTCCCCGTTGCTTCTTTTACCACCCCCACTACTGTGGAGGCTCCAGAGCAACCTTTTCTGACACCCCCACCTCATAACAGAGCAATTTGAGCAATCTGGGTCAACATACCTTCCCTCTGGGTTATTTCCGAGGGTGCTGCAGAGGTAGCAATTCCAGAGGCAAGGATGCTTCTCCCTTCGGAACACCACCCACCACCAAACAATGACTTCCCTCTCCTACCTCCCGACCACATAACACCAGTCAGAGGTTACTTACAACATTTCCTACCTACATGGCAAACCGTTACATCAGACCAGTCGGTGTTGGATATTATCAAACAAGGCTATTGTCTGGAGCTCATTACCACACCTCACAACATTCCACCTCTCAATCACAGGCTATCACTGGAACATCAAACAGTGCTCAAACAGGAGGTCCGAACTCTCCTCCTCAAAGGAGCCATAGAGCCTGTCCCTGTATGTCACCAGGGTTCAGGAGTGTACTCTCTATACTTCCTAATATCCAAAAAGGACTCCTCTTTCCAGCTCATTCTAGACCATAGGCCCCTAAACGAATACATCCAGCCAGAGCACTTCCACATGGTAACCCTACAAGATGTGATCCCACTTCTCCAACAAGGTGACTTCATGGCTACACTAGACCTAAAGGATGCCTATTTTCACATACCAATTCACCCAGCATATCGCAGATATCTCAGGTTTGTGGTGGGCGGTAAACATTTTCAGTTCAAAACCCTACCTCTCGGAGTGACTGCCGCACCTCGGGTATTCACCAAGTGCCTTGTGTTGGTAGCAGCACACCTACACAGACAAAAACTCCACATATTTCCATATCTGGATGATTGGCTTATCAGAGCCAACACTCACCAGCAGTGTTAAGACAACACTCTGGCCACAAGAGGTCTGCTCCATCGCTCAGGGTTCACTATCGATTTTGCTAAGTCTCACCCTCAACCCCTACAGGCTCAACCTTATTTAGGAGCTATACCAAACACACAAGTAGGCCTAGCTGTCCCAATATTGCAAGAATCTAGTCTTTCAAAGCCTTAATACCCCAATTTCAACCAAATCGCCAACTCGCAGTCAACAGTCATGTGTCTTTTAGGTATGATGGCCTACTGCACTGCCATAGCACCTCATGCACGATGCAACCATTGCAGGAATACTTCGCTCAACAGTGGTCTCAGCCACAGGGTCATTGGGAAGATCTAGTGTTGCTAGACCGCCACACTCATCACTCTCTGCAGTGGTGGAACACCAACAATCTATTACAGGGACAGCCATTCCTCAACCCTGTTTGCCACATCACTAATGCAACGGACACATCAGTCATGGGATGGGTTGCAAACTTGCAGGATCTTGCAGTAGTGTCTTTGGGAGGCCAAACACCTGGGTCTTCACATCAACTATAGAAACTCACTAAAGATATGTTCTACTAGGAATCAGGTTGACATACTGTGTATGTGGGGAAGAGATGTCCTTATCGGACGAGAACCCTCACTCACCCAAAGGTGACATGCTTCATCATTGGGCTCCCTCCGCACATCGGGGCCAGCCGGTCCCTGATGTGGGCTACAACTCCCCACCTAGTGTGATGGTGTGGGGAGCAGCTGAGGTGTTTAAAGGTACAGGGATGCCACAAAGTGAATTCTGGCGAGTGAGGGACAGAGTGCAGTGAAAAAGTGCAGTGAAGAATAAAACGATCTCAAGGGCTCAAATAATTTTATTAGGTAGTGTCCTTGGATAGGAGTTCTTAGGCATTCGTCAGGACCAAATATGAATACAAGTCACTCTGTACGGATGTATACCACACTCATATGTAATGTAATAAGATGGCTATACTGGCCATTTTCAAGGTAGGCGCCTGGAATCTGGGCCATTAATCCGTCATCTCCATCTGTGAGAGGAGAAAGACTTATGCTCTCTATAGCCACAAGGTACCCCTCTGCCACTTTGGCTCCCGCAACACAGTCCTCAGCCGAGTGACTTGTGAAGTCAGGGTCCTGGCGAGAGTACTTGTATTCATATTTGGTCCTGACGAATGCCTAAGAACTCCTGTTGGAGTCTATGAAAGGCAGAAACATGTTGACCTCTGAGGGGGTATATTTGTTTTGAACCCCCGTCCTCTGCTTTTTTAATCCTATCTAAGGACACTACCTAATAAAATTATTTGAGCCCTTGAGATAGTTTTATTCTTCACTGCACTTTTTCACTGCCCTCTGTCCCTCACTCGCCAGAATTCACTTTGTGGCATCGCTGTACCTTTAAACACCTCAGCTCCTACCCACACCATCACACTAGGTGGGGAGTTGCAGCCCACATCAGGGTCCGGCTGGCCCCGATGTGCGGAAGGAGCCCAATGATGAAGTATGTCACCTTTGGGTGAGTGAGGGTTCTCGTCAGATAAGGACATCTCTTCCCCACATACACAGTATGTCAACCTGATTCCTAGTAGAACATATCTTTAGTGAGTTTCTATATTTAGACAGGGAGTGATATGTTCTCTATTGATCTCCCTTGGATCCTGCGTGTGGTATTATCTTCACATCAACTACCTAGAGCTTCAAGCTGTTCGCCTAGCATTGAAAGTGTTCCTACCTCACCAGATCGCCAATGTTGTCCTAGTCCAGTCGGACAATATGACAGCCATGTATTACCTACATAAACAAGGTGGGACAAGTTCTCCACAATGATCTCACCTATCTCAGAACATTTGGCGCTGGATTCTCCATCACAACATTCAACTGCTAGCAGAGTACTTTCCTGGAACAGACAACGATGTTGCCAACCTCCTTAGCAGGATGTGGCAGAAAGTCCAGGAGTGGGAAATCCACCCGCAAGTCCTCCCCCATACTTTAACAGTTGGTGTTCCCTCAAATAGCTCTGTTCACAACTGCGGACAACTGCAAATGCCCAAACTTCGCCTCCAGGTTCCGACACCCACTATCCAGCAGCAATGCACTATGGATGAATTTGTCAGACATTTGCCTATGCTTTTCCTCCTCTCCCTCTCCTTGCATTTCTTTGTTCGGAAGGTCCGGCAAACATCGTTCACGCTAATACTAGTAGCTCCCACATTGAACTGTCAGCCCTGGCTCACACCATTACTGGACCTCTCTATATTTCCCCACAAGAAGCTCCCCAACAGGCTGTACCTTCTCACTCAGAACCATGGAAAAATTAAGCAACCAGATCCCAAATCTCAACCTGCCGATCTGGCTCCTGAGGTCATAGAACTCGGTTACCTCTATTTCGCACCTGAATGTATGGCCATTCTTAAAGAAGCCCTTAGACCTACCACTTAAGCGGGCTATGCAGCTAAATGGAGAAGATTTGTATGCTTTTGTCACTAAAAACAAATTGATCCTTTTAATGCCACAGTACAGAACATTGTCTTACTTGCTTAATTTACAACTCTGATTTAGGCTAGCATTCACCTCCATAAGGTTACATCTTGCCACAGTAGCTGCCTATCCTGAAAATAGGCAACATGTTTCTTTATTCAAAATACCAGTCGTTAAAGCCTTCGTAGAAGGTCTTAAAAGAGGGATTCCACCACAGGTTCCACCTGCACTCTCCTGGAATCTTAACATTGTTCTTACATGACTTATGGGCCCTCCATGTGAGCCTCTGCATATTTGCCCCTTCAATTTCTCTCTTGGAAGGAGACATTTTTAATTGCTATTACCTCACTCAGACATGTTAGTGAGTTCCAGGCATTAACCTTGGAAGAACCCTTCTTACCGCTCCTCAGAGACCGGGTGGCTCTCTGAACCAACCCCAAATTCAAATCAGTTAGTTGAGCTACCATTCTTTCCTCTCATCCAGACTCAGCTGCATAGAGTGCTTTCCATACATTAGATGTCAAAAGAGCCCTCATGTACTACATTGATCAGACTACAATGTTTAGAAACACTAAGCAACTATTTGTTGCTTTTTCACCACCTCATGAAGGAAAGCCTACATCCAAATCGGGTATTGCCAGATGGATAGTTAAGTGCATTCAAACATGTCACGCTAAAGCGAAAATAACTCTACCTACACCTCTTAGAGCACACTCTACTCGAAAGAAAGATGCATCTAAGGCTTTCCTAGGAAACATTCCAATAGCTGACATATGTAAAGCAGCTGCATTGTCTACACCTCACACTTTCACTAAACATTATTGTGTGGATGTTCTAGCGTACCAACAAGCTAATGTGGGTCAGGCAGTGCTACGTATGCTTTTTCAAACAACTGCAACACCCACAGGTTAGCCACCGCTTCTGAGGAGGACTGCTTTACAGTCTATGCAAAGCCTGTGTATCTACAACCACACATGCCTCAAATGGAATATGTTACTTTACCTGCAAGCATCTGTTCGTGGCATGAGGAACGAACTTCACAATTAATCATAGGTAAATAAAATTCGTTCAAGCATCGCAAGGGAGCCTCTTGCAAACTGCGACACTTTTATTTGAATCACGGAAAGGGGGCAGTGAAAAAGAGAAATGAGTGATCTTTGCAACCTCAATGGCGGAGTCTTGTGCCGCCCCAATTAAACCAAGAGCACAGCCGAGCTATAGCAGCACAATTAACTTTACAAAACTGCAAAAAATCAAGATAGGATCCATAAAAAAAACATTCAATCGCACGCTGCGGCACCTCCAGAGAAACCCAACTGACATCGCAAACCTAGCCGCATTACGGCTGCAGAAAACCCAGCTAAAGCAAGCAATATGGACAGCTAAGAGAGCCTCCGAGGACGCGGTATGGGCAAAACTGCACGCAGACATTAAACAGAGCGAAAGCGCAAGATTCTGGGGGACAATAAACCGATTCATCCGCCCTGCACATGAGAGATTATCATCCAACATATCAGAAGAGGACTAGGCAATCTACCTTGGGAATCACTTCCTTCAAGACGAGACTTCACTGCCTACAGGAGCTAGGTCGGCCGCAACTATGAGAAAAACCCCACTTGTGCACCAATCCGACGAGGGAAGCGCAACAGTACCGGAAGGGGAAGAAGGCATAGTGCCGGGAGCTACACCACCAAGTTACCATCTTCAAGCAATCAAACGACAAATAGGGAAGGGAAGAAGAGAAGGGGCACCTGGCCCCAATGGAATCCCGCCGGTGCTATACAAACAAGACGCAGACTACTGGGCAAAAGCACTCCGCCCTCTCTTCACTGAAATTAGGCTGACAGGCCTACTACCCCAGTCCTGGAGGACCTCGATAATCTCGCCAATCTTCAAGTCTGGAGACAAAGCCCTGCCAAAGAATTACCGGCTAGTTGCTCTTTTGGATAATGAGGCAACATTTTTTGTAGGGACTCTCCTGGACGAACTCCAGGAATGGGCCGTAGACAATTCGTTTATTCCTCTTAATCAGACCGGCTTCTCTAAGACTGTTGGAACAGTAACAAATATCTTGACCAAGGCTCTGCTTATTGATAAGGCAGAGTATACAAAAATGCCATTACACTTATGTTACATTGACTACAGGGCTGCCTTTGACCATGTAGACCGCAACAAATTATGGGCAAAACTGGCCAACTGGGGCATTCCACAGCCATTGCTTAACCTGCTAATTAACTTGCACACTGACACCTTGATCCAAATAAAACTGGGCGACGGGTCAACCCTTTCGAGACGGATACCAACAACGAAAGGTCTCAAGCAAGGCTGTGTGCTGGCACTGACCCTATTCAATCTGTTCCTGGCAGACCTTGTCCCATTACTAAACGCTAGCAATTCACATGCCCCAAGGTTAGGGAACCTAGCGTTACCATGTCTACTCTACGCAGACGACTTAGTCTTAATTAGTCAGACAAAGGTGGGTTTGCAGCATCTCCTTACTACCACATTTGAATACTCCGAAGCGAACAGTCTGAACATCAATCTGGAGAAAACTAAGACCAAGACAATTAAAAAGAACTTAAAGAAAACATCGACCTGGTTCTGGGGGCACACCCGCATAGATTCTGCACAAGAATATAAATACCTAGGAGTGGTCATCGATAAAGGCGGCCACTTCACTGCTCAAAGGGACTCAATTAGGAGGAAGGGAACAGCCCTGGCAGTCTCACTAAGAACCCTCAACTTTAAATTGAGTGGCCCATCACTCCTCCCACTAGCTGAAGTAATTTGGGCAAAACTCTTACCCACAACAGCTTATGGGAGTGAGGCACAGAGGGGCAGGGACTCCAAGCTACTAGATAGGACGGTTGCAACAGCGTACAGAATAATCTTTGGTCTGCCAAAATATGTCTCTCCTGCACAGATCAGGCTTGAGTTTGGTGTTCAAAAGCAGATCCTGGCAAGACCAGGATCATACGTCATCTTTTGGGACAAGGTATGAAAATCTGGACCAGGAACCCTTAACTGGCGCCTGTGGTTAGAGTTACAACACAAAACATTACTACTGGCTGCAAAATATCTACAAACAAGTCTGACCACCCTGGGGCTAACCGATCTTTGGGAAACACCTACTAATCACTGCCTTTTAAAAAAAAAAAAAAAAAAAGTGTGGAAAACGGTAAAATGCCTATCATGGATCGAGGACAAAGCAGCCTTATCTGAAAGGACACACGGCTGGATGACCTTGAGCACCTACTCCACCCCTGCTGCTCAAAAATATTTAGCCTTGCGGTATGCTAGATCAACCAAAATAAAATTTTTAAAGTATCAACTTGGCCTACTACCATGCACAAAGCACTTTCCGCATTGGCTGAAGGCCCAATTCGACTCCACCTGCCGTTTGTGTGGCACAGCACAAGAGGACATGCTGCACTTACTCTGTACCTGTAAAGTACTGTCACTTGAACGAAAACAACTTTTAAAACCACTTTTTAATCATAGAGGCATTCACACTTGAAGACGAGCTGTGTTGGCCTGTTTTCCTCAAGAGGACCCGCAGCTGAACTGTCGCCTGGTGAAGTTCCTGAAGCAGGTGTGGAAGAAAATGCCATAATCGTGAGAGGAACGCTCCAGCACTAACATCACATTGGACAGAGCAATATCTCCACCTTAATGCATGGCAGCTAAAAAGTTATCCAGGAAATTTACTTTTACTATTAATTGTCCTGGAAATGGACGATTTTCTGTTTTAAATCAAATTCCTTTTTAAACCTTTCTTGTAACGTAATTTATAACGAAACTTTTTATTGATATATTTTTGTAGCAATGGTTTTAAGTAACTACGCTAATAAAAAATAAACTTGAAACTTGATAAACTTGTTCGTGGCATGTAGTGCTGTAGACTTGCATGCGTCCACCCTCCTCCCCGGACACCTTTGGCCGTTGCAGTTTCTTTTCTCTTTTTATATGCATGGGCATCTCTGTACTTACCACTTACTATTACACTCCATTCTAACTTGCCTGTGGGAAAACAATCAAACAGTGGAGTCGATGCCCATGCACATTATCACCAAGAGGAGGCGTCACTATACCTTGTGACTCGAAAGACTTCTGTAAAGAAGAACAACTTTCACACATCCAGACCCAACACTAGATGGCAGGAGTATGCAAAGCATGTGAATTTACAGCACTACATGCCACGAACAGATGCTTTCAAAGTAAGTAACACATTCCTTATCTAATGAAAGGAATGAGATGGAAGAGAGATTTGAGTATCCTGATGCAATTTGTGCCTTTTCCATTTGCAATTCAGGCCCCCTAGCAGACAGATTTGGGGGTATTGCATCATGATTTTCCATTCTTTGATTTGAAATTCCCAGGGACACAAGGGATCTTCCTTTGTGAAAGGAAGAAATGGAAAATGAGTGGGTATCAAGGCTTCCAGGCATGTAGCATCCACCAGGAAGAGGTTAACTCTCTTTCGGGGTGAAACTGTGGCTCAGCAGCTGCCCTTCTCTCAGATGTTTGCTCAATTTGAAACACGGTTTGGTTCAGATTCCAAGGAATTTGAGGTGCCTCTTATGTGAGTTTAGCATGAGGAGAATGTTGACAATTTGCTGCCCCCTATCAATTGTGATACACGCTTATATCATGAGCTACAAAATGCTAGCAAGCCGCATACGCTTCCGAAGGATGACTGCCATATCCTACTACTTTTTCTATGGAGGAATTTAACTTACATGTGGTGGTTATTAGAAAGGCCATAGGGGCTATAGAAGTAACTTTGGTCTTCACTTCTGTGGAAGCCAGTCCCTTACGGAAATAATGTAGCGTGCCGCAGCTAAGAAGCCATTGTTCCCTTTCAATGACACTTTGTTATTCAAAGTTCCAGCATCTTGGGAGGAGGTGGTCTCTATTCATGCTTTTAGTCGAAAGATTGCTCATCTCTGCCATTCACTTCCATTTGATTGGCCGCCATACATGAGGGAGGTTGGGTGATCCAGATTTCGTAGACCAAATTGCAGCACAATGCCTTCGCGTCTATGCTTCTAAATAGGAAGTGTAACTTATTGGATTCTCTTCGATGTAAGGTGTTTCTTTCAGACAGATACACATTCATGTTGGAGATGAAGGCATTAGTGACAGCCTGCCGTATCACAATTACTTTTCAAAGCTTAACATGACTCATTCAATCTCTGAAAAGTGATTGGACATCTGGAGAAATCATCTGATGCACCTGTAGACTTGCAGACAGAGAAGGAAAACAGTATGGCCTCATGGAGAGGAAGAGAGGCATACATTTGGAGTTTCCCCCCAGTGCAGCAAGGACTAAGAATTTCATCCTGTCAGGGAGAGCTAACAGCCCTTCAGGATACTCTCCCTGTTATGTTGTGGTTGTCCTGGTGTATAGGGAAGCATAAGTAGCTGTAGGTGTTTCGTCAACTGGCCACTAACATTTTAAAGTCCTGAAGAAGTAGATCTTCGGTACAGCAAAACACATGTTGGCTGTGTTTCAAAAAGGAGGGTTCTCAAACGTGAAGGCACTTTAACACTTGGCGTTTTCATATTTCACACAACAGTATTTGATACAAGTTATGGACAGTTGGATAGTGGTGTTTTGTGAGAAGTTTATACTTTTCATTTTTTTTTATTTTATATTCGTAGCATACGTTGGCTGCATGTACACATGCTATGCATACTCCTGCCATCTAGTGTTGGGTCCGGACTCTGCAAGTTGTTTTTCCACGGTGAAGTATTATGATCGGCGTTTTGCGTCGTCTCTCCTCCCCTTCGAGGCATTGCGCATGTCGAACGCTTTCTTTGTTTGAATTTTTTTTTTCTGCCATGGGGCTCAGACTGCATTGGAGCTCTGCAGCATTCGATGCCACGTGGCCTATGTAAAAGAAAACGAAGACCGGAAGGTAGAGTACACACCAGGACAGACTTCCCAGTGTCCAAGTAATAAACATCCGTCGGGGATGACTGTCTCCAGATGATAGAGACAAAGAAAGAACTATTCTGACGGTGCCCTCGGTGCAGAGCCAAGTACGCCCACTCCGACACACACGACATGTGCAATTTGTGCCTGTCTCCAGAGCACAAAGAAGAACAGTGCTCCGCCTGCGCATTGTTCGAGAACAAGAAAACTCTCCGCACACGACAGGATCGATGTCTCGCACACACCAAGGAGCAGGCAGCCGAGGTAGAATTTAGCCACAACAGTGATGGGGACAGCGAGGCAAGTGCTCCAACAGGAGGCGGGATGGTCATAGCCAACCCACACTACACCACGTCCGACTCCACGTTAGTAGACGGACATGCTCCGGTACAGCTCACATCGCTGATGCGACCACTGTCTCTGGGCCAAAGACCAAGACGACGCTACGTATCGTGAGCACTGTTAACCCCCGAAAATACTACACTCACTACCACTACCCTGGTGCTCCACAGCCTGCAGGTTCAGGCATGCTGCCAGCAGCGAAACACAAATCGGCTCTGACCGTGCCTTCGACACCAAGGCTTCATTCGGGGCCAACAGACACATCGGCCCGGAAGAGCGCCAAGCAAGCCCTCAAACAGGCATCGGAACCAAAGAAACACTTGGCCTTTAGTGAACAGACCTAACAGACCTTGGATCCGATGGATTAAAAACAGCACGGACACCCATCTAAACAGCTCAAGGGCTTCTAAGCCATATACTGTTTCTAAGATCAAACCACTGGCGCCAAAGAAACAAAAGACTCAAACTACTAAAACCACTCAAGACCAGAGGGTGATATTGGAGGGGCGGCAGCAATTTATGCAGAAGAAGCGCAAGGAGAGTGGAAAGAGAAAGGCAGAGGAGTCGGCCTTTCCTCAGCTTCCACCAAAAACTACCAGAGGAACACAGTGCCACAAGCCCTATCATTTTTAGTTCACCTGACTCACCTCAGAACCAACTGGATCTTTTTCAGTCACATCGTCACCTACCAGTCAAAACACTGATGAGCATTCTAGGAATGATGGCATCTTGCATAGCATTAGTGCCCCATGCTCGCCTACACATGAGACCCCTCCAGAAGTGTTTAGCATCTCAGTGATCACAAACAGGAGGTAACATGGAAGATCTAGTGTTGATTTCACCAAAGGTCCATCAGGCTCTATTGTGGTGGAACACTCCAAACATACAAACAGGGAGAGCTTTTGAACATCCAATCCTGCAGATAACAATCAGAACCGATGCATCACTTTTGGGATGTAGAACTCCTATCAAGGGCATTATGGTTCAGGGACACTGGACAGCACAACAACAAGGTCTACACATCAACATGTTAGAACTACTAGCTATTGCAATGCCTCTCAAAGTGTTCCTCATGAGCATAGCGGGAAATACAGTCCTTCTACGCACAGACAATATGACTGCAATGTATTGCATTCAGAAACCAGGGGGAACCCATTCCATACAATTATCCCAACTGGCACAAAATATATGGATGTGGGCAAACCATCACAGCATCTACCTCCCTAGCACAGTACATGCCAGGGGAGGACAACTCAACCGCGGACATCCTAAGCAGGACACTCTTAACAGGTTCACAAGTGGGAAATACACAGTCCATTACTACAATGATCCCTCCACCGGTGGGGAACCCCCACAAAAGACCTGTTCACAACCGTGGAACATGCAAAATTCCAAAGCTTCACATCCAGACATCCTCACCCACAATCCATGTGCAATTCTCTATGGATGAACAGGTCCGGGATATTTGCATATGCTTTTCCTCCTCTCCCACTCATCTCTTCCATGGTAAGGAAACTTAGATAGGCTTCAATTACCCTAATTCTGATCACACCTGGTCTTGTCAGCCAAGCATGGTACACAACACTACAGGAGCATTCCTTAGTAGCTCACAGGAAGCTACCCAATTATCCACATCTTCTCACACACAGCAAGGGCGGGGTGAGACATCCCAATCCTCAACAGCTCAATCTTGCAATCTGGCTCCTGAGGTCATAGAATTTGGATACCTCAGTCTACCTGACGAATGTATGACTATTCTCAAAGAGGCAAGGAGACCTACCACTAGGGCTTACTATGCAGCAAAATGGAAACGTTTTGTACATTACTGTGCAACACAGCATATGAAATCATTTTCTCCAATAGAGAAACAGCTAATATGCTACCTGTTGCACTTACAAAAGTCACAGCTAGCATACACCTCAATACTCCTATATTTAGCGGCTGTTGCAGCATATTTTCAAAACAGGAAGCACCAGTCACTTTTACGCATTCCTGTAATCAAAGCCTTCATGGAAGGATTAAAAAGAGTCATTCCACCACGTACACCTCCAATACCAGCATGGAACCTAAACAGTCTCTTAACACGACCTACAAGGCCACTATTTGAACCACTACATAATTCCCAACTACAGTTCTTAACACAGAGTGGCTTTCCTCGTAGCGATAGCATCCTTACAAAGCTAGCCAAATACATGCACTCCCAATCAAACCTTACTTCCTAGTGTTCTCAGACAAAGTACGTCTGCGTACTAACCCAGAAATTTTACCCAAGGTCATATCTCCCTTTCATTTAAATCAAACCTTGGAGTTAGTTATCGTTTTCTTAAAAAAAAAAAAAAAACAGCAACTGTCGCAGAGGGTGCTTTACATACATTAGATGTTGAAAGGGCACTTATGCATAGTAAATATGTCAGGACACATATCAGAGAAGGTAGGTTTATTACTACGTGTTAGATACACTGTAACAGAGGGCAAACACGCAGGAGCCCCTCTGCTACCTGCACAGTCTAAACCACAGTTCAACTGTCACCACCCTAAGATTAATATTCTATGGCACCTATTTCATAGCATTCTAACACAGAATGAACAGTTCTGAGAGTTCAGTAGAACTGAATTCTCACACAAATATATATTGAAGCGTTCCAAAGTGAGCAATAAACGCAGTCCAATGTGTAGAATCCAGATGGAGCTCTATCTGATGATATGCACTTGCCAGATCAAATTTAGAAAGAAATGTGGCTCCAGCAGTACTCGCAAAAAGAACTGAGATCTTGGGCGAAGGATGAACATCCACTCAAATCTTTTTTTCAATAGAACATAGATCAACACAAACACGCAGCTGACCACACCTCTTGCGTGCCACCACTAAAGGTGACAGCCAAAGGGAAGATTCTGCTGGTTCGATATTTCCCTTTTCATACAGAGACCTGAGTTCCTTTTCCAGATCCTCTCTGATACTGAAGGGAACACCTTTAAGCGTGTGCTTGATAGGCACTGCACCTTCTTTTTCCTTGATTTTGCGCTTGAAACCAGAAATATTACCTAAGGAATTACCAAATCGAGTGGGAAATGTTTTACTTCAATCACTGTCAGCATCCTCACAGTCAGCCACTAAGACCTGTTCTTTGGCACCTGGCTTAAACACCATTCCAAATAAGCCTTGATAAAACCAGCCTAAAATATTTAGACCTTTAAGTGCCACTTAGATTTTACCTCTGATCTTCCTCACTTTGAATTCTAACACATCATCAAAATAACCAATGAGATCAAATTTACGTCCTTCATACGAAACAGGAGAAATGTCTGGTGGAAGTAACACCCTGAAACCCCATGTATCAGTAAACAAACAACGAGTGATCATGGTGATCCTAGCTCCTGAATCCACCAACAAGTTCACTGTTTTCTCACTCTTGAATGTCTACTACAGGATGGACACAAAAACCAGGATCACCAACCAAAGTTTTACCTGATAAGGTAGCCATTTCATCTCTTACCACAAGCACCATATCACGCATACCTATACACTCTGTATCTGAATCAGACTCTACAACACATGCAATGGATTTTTTTTTTTAATTTTCTTAAGTCACACTTTAGCAAAATGCCCTATTTTTTTCAGTAATTCACATTACATTAGAAGCAGGACACCTGCTACCTTTAGCATGTGGAGAATTTCCACATCTGAAACAGTAATTACCGTTTGTCAGAGACTGAAACTCACCCTTTGCTGCTTGAGATGCGCCTCTTTTTTTTATTGGAAACAGTACCTTGACTCAAATATGTTGTTGATTGTCGAGACCTATTCACTTTTACGGCATTCACGGCATCAACAGGTTTATCCTCAAGTTCTTTAACTGAGATTTAGGATATTGCAATACTTTTCGCAATTTTGATGGTTTCATCAAACAAGGGGTTCCTAAAGCTAATAACGTTTGTCTAATTAGTTTATCCTTTCAGTGACACACAAACTGATCCCTTATAAGATGGTCAGTAAAATTTGTCAACTTGACATTCAGCAGTCAGCCTGCGTAGCACTGAGATAAAGGCATCAACATCTTTCTCTGACCCTTGTTTGCGCTTAAAGAATTTGTGCTTTAACACCATCAAACTAGGTTGTTTGTCAAAACGCAACTTGAGTTTGCCGACTGCTTGAGAGAACTCGTCCACGACTTCTTCCTCATTTTGTGGTAGATCTGTCAGATGCTTGAAAATGGACCTTCCTTCAAACCCTAACAAATGTAATAAAAATGTTTGCGTTCAGCCCTAAATCTTGAGGCACCAATAGCCTCTAGTAACCTTTCCAAACGCATTGAACCACACATTCCACCCAATTGGTGGTTCACCTGGTGACTCCAAAAAGGCAGAAGGAGGAGAAACAGATTGCATCTTAATAAAATAAACACAGCCTGTACTGTACCAAAAAAATACACAGCCTGTTATAAAAGTACCAAAACTACAATTTACTCCTGCAATGTTTGTAGAGTACGCAAGAATAAGAAAACTATCTTCTTCCCACAGTTTCCCAAAACACATAAAACTACTTTACAGATCTGAAACCGACTTGCAAAATGTAAACACATGTGCCACTTATTTATAAATGCACAACACAATTCACTAAAGCCTAGAAAACAAATATAAATGAAGTTGATACTAACAACCCAATTTGCCAGTCTGAGCTGTTGAACATGCGTGGACTGATCGAAACTGCGCACTGATACTCTTAAAGTACTGCGCAAAGTGCTACTCAAGAACCAACTGATGAGCACTAATCTATGTTGTGCACATCACTGTGAATACAACTACAAAAAACAGGTTAATGTGCACTGTACATCTGTGGATAAGCTGTGCAGATCAGTGTAGAAATAGAAAATGGCAACAATTGTTACGCCTGTACTGCAATGCACCCTAAACTGACTGGAATGTGCTGTCAGTAGGTGTGCACATCACCTCCGTTAAACACAAAAATACTTGCCAGAAAACACAAAATACAACAAAACGCAGGAGCTATGCGGATTAGCACGCAAATATGCCCAATCCGCCCACGACATCACCCAACAGAAGTAAATGGAGCTCTGTGACAGGGTTAAGATACACTCCGGGAAAACAGTCACATTGACACCACTGCGTGCACTCCAGCTGTAACTTTACTCCCAAAATGGTGTTAAAGGTCAGCTAAAACGACCCAGGACCTAACATAAACTGGCCACACCTTGCTTTGCGTCCGTTACAGACTTTGGAACGCTGGATCAAGCTAAAACAACGCTCACAAGATGATGCAGAAAAAAGAACTGGAGCGCAAACAGGGAGCGTACCAGAGAGACAGCAAGATTAAATAGATAGCCAGCCAGCTCACGCACACTTGCTAACAAGGTCCTCTTAAAGGGCAGAATTCACTTCCTTGCTAGACCAGCCTTGAAAAGCTTTTACTGCTGCTGTCTTTTGAAAGAAAGAAAAAACGGCAAATGAGGTGGGTTGTATACTCTTTACTTGGCATGCACACCAGCTTCCACACAGTTAATACCTCCCTGCAAACACCAGGACAGTGTATTAATGGACACTTTCTTCCTCCGGTAAACTTCACGACGTGCACAAGCAGGCGTTTGGGCAGCATCTTGAATGAAGATCAGCCTACTGGAAACTGCGCAGTTGAGACGGGATGCACCGTCTAGCTCAAATCGCTGCCAGAAATGTTGTAGTAAATACGTCGGGTGACGTCATATCAGAGAAGGTAGGTTTAGTCCTGCATGCAAGCTACACGGTAGCAAATGGCGAACACGCAGGAGCCCCTCTGCTGCCGGCACAGTTTAAACCACAGCTCAACTGTCACCACCCTAAGCTTAATATTCTATGGCACCTACATCATAGCATTCTAACACAGAATGTACAGTTCTGAGCGTTCAGTAGGACTCAACTGTCACACAAACACATAAGGTATAAACGTTACGTACTAGGTAGAACGTACTAAACCCTTCAGAAAAACCAAACAACTGTGTTTCTTTTTCAAATTGAAGTAAAGAAAACACTATATCCAAAGCAGGTATAGCAAGATGGATTGTTAAATGCTTCCAAATTTGTTATGCAGAAGCAAGAAAGACACTAACAACTGTGCCAAGAGCTCATTCAGCAAGAATAAAAGTAGCAACCATGGCCTTAAATGAAATTTCCAAAGCTGCAACATGGATAAACCCACACACTTTCACAAAGCATTATTGTGTGGATGTTCAATCAAGACAACAAGCTCTAGTTGGACAAACAATCCTTCAAACATTATTTAAAACAATCGCACCATCTCATGCCGAAAGCCACTGCGTGGAGGGGCACTGCTTTACAGTGTATGCAGAGCATGTGTATCTGCAGCCAACACATGCTACGAATGGATCATGTTACTTACCCTGTAAGCATCTATTTGTAGCATGTAGTGCTGCAGATTCACATGCACTCTCCCGCCTCCCCAGCAGGTATTAGTTGGTTACAAATTCCCTACAAACACAGCATGTTCAACAGTGAACGCTTACTAAGCAGACTATATCCTTACTCCGTACATTATAAGGGGAAAACAAAACTTTCTAACAAAGAAAGCGTTCGACATGCGCAGTGCCTCAAGGGGGAGGAGAGATGACGCATGATGCTGATCATAAAACCTCCACAAGGAAAAACTTGCAGAGTCCGGGCCCAACACTAGATGTCAGGTGTATGCATTGCATGTGAATCTGCAGCACTACTTACTACGGATAGATGCTTACATAACACTTCTTTGGTGGTGAAGGGGACTACCTGTCCCAGAATCCTTTGGGGCCTAGGAGGAGGAGGCCCATGTCTCTGTTTGGGACGTTGCAGTTGGCGCTACATAGCGCACACATCACCTGCAGCGCAGGATGCGCCCGGGCCATGGACCGGTCCGTCCTGTGCCCGTCAGCACCAAGAAGAGGCTATCCCCGGCTGGCGAAGCAGGACTGGGCTCACCAGGTTGGTGGTCCCTTGCTCTGGGAGGCTAAGTCATAGACCAGCAGCGAACTGACCAAGAATATTCGTAGAAGAGGGATCTTCCTATGGTGGACTTTGAGGGCCTGGCCTGGGACTTGAGGGCCTCAAGGTAGTTTTATTAAAAGGTGTTGGCGAGTCCTTGCAGAGGTGAAGTGGGTAGTTCGTATTCAACTTAATCAAGCCCGGGACGCAGCGTGGATGTGGCTTGAATTACTGAAGGCATGTCTCGCACCTAGGTTGTTACCTAGCCTGAGTAGCTGTCTTGAGTACTAAGCATGGGCAAAAGAAAGAATACTGTGGCTAAAGCTTCTCTGCCGCCAAAACCCTGTGAGTAGCCACAATGTAAGGACTTTTTACCAGGGCAGTTTCAGTAGTCTCAAAAGAACTTGTGCAAAGAAGGTTATCACTAACTAGGGTAAGCCCCTTGTATTCTAGACCTAGCCACTCCTCACCAGGGGTGTTTTTGGGAGGGTGGCGGGCCTACGTGGAGGTGGGAGTAATGGAGTGGTGCCTGGGGATCCTGTTTCAGCTACGAGTTTGTTTACTGGAGAGGAGATGATGGCCCCCCTCTTGGACTCAACTCCTTCCCGCTCCACTTGTCCCTCCCAGAACTCATGTAGTAGGGAGCACAGATTGAACCCAGGGAATTCTGTCATATCTGGGGTGTCCCGGGCTGTACCCTTCTGCCCGATCAAGCAGGGGGTGCTCGTGCATTCAGGACCTAATTAACATCGTCTCTGAGGTACTGTCAGCCACGTTAGATCCTATACTGGCTAGGTTAACTTCCATAGAAGCCAGCATGCTGGAAATTCTATCTCACGCCTCCGAGGCGAGGGTACCTCAGGTAAAGCAGACCCCCGCCCATATCCGAGTTGAAACGGAGGTTCATGCTCCAGGCGATGTTGGGCACCTTCATGGTTTTCCCGCCCCATCAGGGGCGCTCCGAAAGCCCAGTAGAGTTGGTGGGAATTCTACTAAGGTGACGTGGCCAGTAGCTCCCCCCGTGTCAGTGTGCCTCATTGTCTCTACGGCCCTGACTAGGCCTTCGCATCCACCGGATATTCTTGATCTGCCCCGTGAGGCGACCCCCCTACATTGTTCTGGGGAACGTCCCCCATTTAACAAGTTCTTCTATTGAGCCTTATCCCGAGCTAAGGAACATAGTGACCCACAGGTTCTTGCAGCACATTACTGGTGGAGGACGTATCTCTGATGCTATTATTATGGCCGTAGAGTCAGTTGGGTGAGTCGTGATTATAAAATCTGGTCTGGAGACTGTGTGGTGGTCAACTTTAATAACTGAAATGGTGTTTCATGTTCTAGCGTCCCTACCCCTTACAGGCCATATAACTAGCAGGGCATTGTTGTTCTCCCATTAGAGTTCCTCTCTAATCGCAGACAAGCTGTGTCCCTTGGAACTTTCCTCTCGGTCGAACGCTCCATCACAACAGGAGTGCCACAAGGTTCATCGTTCAACCCGCTGTTGTTCAATATTTACATGACCCCACTCATCTCCCTGATAGCATCATTTGGGATCGAAGTTGCATCCTACGCAGACGATACCCAAATGATCCTATCGTTAGAAAACGACTCCACGGACGCTGAACTTAACTTCAAAAAATGCCTAACCGAGGTCATTCAGTGGATGAAGCACAACCACCTCAGGTGCAACACCGATAAAACTGAGATCCTACCGATGGGAAAAGAGGTCTCGTTCTTGCCTGGTGAGTGGTGGCCGGAAGGTACAACTCCTCTGCCTAATACGTTGAAGGTAGCTTGAAACCTAGGAGTACAGTTTGATTCTGCGCTCACCTTCCAGCCGCACGCAATGACTGTAGCAGGGACCTACTTCAGCATCATAAAATCCTTGAATATTTTTTTGATTTAATTCCACTCACCGCAAGGAAATCAGTAGCAGTCGCCTTGATTCTCTCGCGCCTGGACTACTGCAACAGCCTCTTGGCAGGAGCCAATAAACAAACATTAAAAAGACTCCAAGTGGTCCAACACGCGGCGGCCCGGCTGGTACTAAAATTACCACGAAGGTCCTCAGCATCCGCAGCCTTAAAAACCCTTCACTAGCTCCCACTTCATAAAAGAATACTCTTTAAAATTCTGTTAATCACCTTTAGAGCCTCCCTTAAACAAGGACCAAAGTACCTCTCAAAGAGGTTCACCCCCTACATTACAACCAGAACCCTCAGGTCCTCATCAGCTAACCTCCTCAAACCCCCCCAGTTTTAGATGCAAAACAAAGGGAGGAAAAACATTGGCCGTCCTGGGTACCAAAGCTTGGAACCTATTGCCAATGCATCTGAGAATGTTAAAAACTGAAACTCAATATAGAAAAGCACTGAAAACTTGGATTTTCGGAGCCACAGATGAATTCTCTCTCTCATTTAAGAGCGCCTGAGCTCCTTCTCACCTCCAAACCAGCGCCAGGATGCTCCTCTCGGAGTGGCAGTCAGCGCTTTATAAATACTTCATTTCATAAACCACAGAGGGTTGATCGTCCATATGGGCAACTAGATTGGCAGACTCGGGGTGATGGGGCTGTGCCCGTCCAAGGACGCGGCCATGTGTGTGGAATCATTTTGCTCCCCTGAGTAGCTTTGAATCTTGTGACTGACTGGCTCCTATTTTCCCCCTCCTTTCCTCTCCCGTACCTAATTTAGGCCCATTTATTACTGTGTCCCTTTCTGTAGCTCCTGCTCAAGCACGTCAGACTAGGTTACCCCAGCTCAAAATCCTAGGGCCCGGAGGATTTTGTTATGAAACATTGCAGGACTCTCTGCTAAATTTTCTGATCCTACATGGGACAAGTTTGTAACTTCCTTCCAGATCATGTGTTTACAGGAAACTTGGGAGGTGCACAGCAGGTTCTTCTTGGAGGGCTACAAAACATATTTCCTACCGGCGCTGCGTACAACGTCTGGTAGGGCCAAAGGAGGCATGATTATCTTCCTGTTCGTAGAATTGTTTGGGCAGCCTGTTAATATGGTTAAGAATTCGAGTATAGTGCAGGGGCTGAAGCTATTTCCTACAGGAGCCCCTATTTTGTCTGGTAAATTTTTACAATGACAAAGGAAGCCCTGATGGGATCTCAAGTCTCCTGAGGGCAGCCCTAAATGTGCTGGGGAAATCGGGCAGGTGGGGTTGGGACAAGGGATGACTGTGCTAATGGGGGACTTTAACTGCCATCTCTGTGACTGTCCCCTACTGCCAGCTGATACTAGGCCAAGGTGCATGCTATTTGAGGGGCTTCACTTTGTTCACTCCAAGGAAGGACAAGAACTGGGTGAGATTTTAGCCTCTTGTAACCTGGTATTTGCACTGGAAAAACTGGTCAGTTCACCGAATCCTAGTGTTGCTCCTACCTTTAAGGAGAGGGGTTCTGCTTCTGTCTTAGGCTTTATTTTTATCTCTGCCCCTCTGTTCATGCATATTGTTAACTTTGATATCACCCTTAGCCCCTTCAGCGATCACAACCCCCTTTCCTGAAATGGGAAGGTTATGGTGACACCACCCGTACAAGGGGAGGGTGTGGTATTGAGCTCACCATCGTGGACCAAGGAAGACATATAAACTGGGCACAAGTCGATCCAGCTCCTTTTAAGGCCACTCTTATCACCCTGGTGTCCCAGGAGTTAACCATCTGCCTTAATGCAGCAGCTCCCGACAGGGATATTCTGCACGCCTTTATAGGTATTGCTAATATGGCTAGGAAATTTCTGACCTCCCCTGTCACTCAAGCAAGCAGGCAAGACCCTAAATGTTTCGATAAGGATTGCGGTTATTAAAGTTGGATCTGAAACAGGTCCCCGGAGACAGGTAGCTGCTAGTAGGCTGGCATTACGTAAGCACAAAGCTAGCCTCCAGGCCTAAGCCTGGGAGGAGTTAAGTCAAGCTAGTGAAACTTGGGACTCCTCCCTTTTCTGGAAGGTAGTGAATAAAACCTTGTTCGAGGCATGTGTGCTGTAGATACACATGCTTTGCATAAGTCCGCCATCTAGTGTTGGGCTCAGATGATTACAAGTTGTTTTTGTTCCAAGAAGTTTTCTTCGAGTCACTGGGCTATGTGACTCCTCCTCTTGGTAATACTGCGCATGGTCATCAACGCCATCTTCAGATTGGTTTTTTCCGTCGACTGGTTCGGATGTAATCTCCAGCGCTCCGGTTCGAGACTCCTTCTGGCTCCGTTCAGTTGTCTAGTAGATCTCCATGCGACGGTATTGTCTCTTGTAGTTTTATTGCGTCCCAGCAATCGCCCTTCTGCGTAGTGGGTCCTCGACTTGCTTCCTCGGCCCACGGGCCACGCCCAGCTGGGCCTCCTTTCTCCATTATCAACTGTCCCTCGGAGAATGACCTGTTAATGGAATGAACTCCATTTGCTTCTGTCCCAATTGTCACTCTAAGTATCTCCATACCGACCAGCACTCCGTTTGAAACCTATGCCTCTCACCCGATTACCGAGAGGAAAGCTGTGAGGCCTGCAAGTCTTTAAGATCAAAAAAGACTCTTCGAGATCGACGTGCTCGATGCCAAGAAATGCAGCGTAGGCAAGCGAACAATGTACCGGGCATCTTCGGTCGACAACAGGAGGAAGACGTGGAAGCTTTGACAGCACAAGAGGAATCACTATCCATCCATGATTCCAAGTCCCAATCTGATCCAGACTCGGCCACCATTCAGCCGGCACAGAAACATCAGACCGTGAGTACTCTAACACCTGATCCAAAGTCCAAAGCATCGGCTCTGACCGAAAAAAGTGCTCACGGTCTGCCACTGCAAAAAGGCCATGCATGGCGCACACTGAAAAACTGACTCGGAAGCCCCGCCCTCCGGCTCGGCTCTGAAAGTTCGGCCTGCAGTAGGGGCCTCGACCCCTGGGTCTATTGCCCCTCGATCATCGGTCTCGTCACCGAAACAAAAACATAGCATTTTGGATCCGACCACAGTTGAAACCCACTCTACTGAAATGCTTCGAATTCGGACCGAAAAATCTACAGGAGCTGATCCTTGATCTAATACAGGAACGGCTCGACCCGACGCAAAAAACGCTCCAGATTCAGCCTGGAACTAATAAAATAGTGCTTCAACCAGCAAAACCTCACTCAAAAACAGTTCTTTCCAAGAGGCTTTGGATGTTCCTCTACAACCTCCAGAGAAGAAGAAGAATGCTGCCACTAGCCCATTCCACATCCCTATTTCAATTTTACCAAACCCACAAACACCACCCCCACCATCTACTCTACCACCTCACTCACCACAATTATCTGAGGCAGGTAACATGTCTCCTCACTCACCCATTGTAGAGGATGATGAGTATATACCACAAAACATACACCTTGGGGATGCTTGGGATGACATGGTATAGAACCACAAGGTGATACAGACCCTGATCTCTATCCCACATGACCATCACCACCTGATGATGCTTCTGCATATCAAGATTTAATTGCAAGGGCAGCAACTTTCCACCAGGTCCTTATCTAATGCTCAGAGAAGGACCCAATACCTACCACTCCTCAAGGGCATGATAAGTCACACTGATGACATTTTTAAAGACCCTACACAGCATATAGTGTCTCGCAGGTCTGCTATGGGAGAGAGGTATGGGGTTATGTTAACACTGACGCCATCCTAACAGTACAAAATATTTTCTTAAGGCCTTTCTAACAGGTCCCACAAGGTACCTTAGCTTGGTCTGTAAATGCGGAGTTTGGAGTCCGGTTCCTTGCTTACTTAGTGGCTCTTAGCCCTTTACTATGATGGGTAAGAGTATGGACCAGACAGGAACACAAGCTCAACAGATTGCTTCTGTTTGACTGTCCTGTCCTGGATAGAGCACCTAGAATTCCATGGCTTGCCTTCATTAAGTCGACACTTATGCCCCTAGGGAGAGCCGATGCATATTTGACCCCTCTCACTTTATGCCCATGTGACTTACAGGGAATTAAGGCCCTATTTTTCGAGCGGGCTTGACACACTGTGAAGGGGCTAAATTGTTGAGAAACATTTAGTGAGGAGACGAGATCTTTGAATTTTACTCAAGTACGCCCTGCAATTTTGTATTTACAATTGTTCCCCAATGAATGTTTCATTTGCTGTATCGAGTTTTTTAAGGTCAGCTCTGGCATTCAGACGCTCGAGACCTGTATGATGCCAGCATGTACATAGTGGATTCCGCGATTTTAATCCTGTTTTTATGCTGTATTTTTATCTGTATTTATGGCTTTGGTGTATTTATATATGTGTCGTATTGTATGCTGCTCTTTTATGGTTGCTTTTTTCAACCGAATAAAGATTTTATGATGATGAGATGCTTACAGGGTAAGTAACATGATCCTTACTTTGTATTGTGTATTTTTAAATATAAATGGCACAAAGCCCTGGAAAATGTGCGCATGTTAGCTGTGTTTTTTTTTTTAACACTGATATTTTCGGAGACTAAGGCTCCCCACTACAAAGTTACCTTAGGTCAATTGTATTTTTCATGCTCTTTCAGTTAAACCTTCTTATAGTCAGTTCTTCCTAGAACGGTGGTGGTTATGATCAGAGACTACCTTCTTGCCTTAGTTTGCCCATTTCATCTGTTTATTACTCTCTCATATTTAGAGCATAAATTGTTAGGGCTCCTTTATTGTTATTAGTCTTTGCATCTAGTAAACTCTAGCAAGTCTGCGGCTGGTGCCAAAAGGTAGTTACTGATTTTTTTTTTTGCATCCGATGCCCAGAATGAACATTTTATAGATTAGGAATCTCCCGGAAAATAGAGTAACCACTAGAAAGGGCATAACAATAGCCTAACATATTCATTTGTCCCATGACTGGTCATTTAGTATCTGAGTGTTCAGATTAATCTCCAAGCCACACAAATCCAAGTAGAGCTTATCAAAGCCTTTTTTCCCCTTACTTAGAAATTTGCATCTTCAGCGGTACCTAAACATTGCCTTAGCTCTTAGGAAAACCTCCATTTGACTTTCACTTATTTGAATTTCTTGACTTCAAAGAAATCTTTTTGGTAATCACCTTGATCAGGAGGGTTTGTTATACCGGGTATTTCTGCTTCTTAATCGTGCAAGTGTTTCCAAAAAGACCTGCTCATTTGCTTCATATGCTGTATTCCACGTTTTTTTATTCTTTCCTAGATCTCATTTTACAGTCTTAATGTGAAATGTTGTGCCATTTTCCACTTCTGCAGATTTAATTATGGCCTACGTTTTGTTTGTCTCTAAGCCAATCAGGCTCAGTTACTCAATTGTTTCCTTATTTTAATGTTGGGAGAGCCAAAGAGGTGCCCATCCCTGAAAGGGTTCACTGCTCATTCCCTCATTGGTTAGGTACCTTTCTGCTTATGAGCGCATTTCCTAATAAGAGGTAGCAACAAAGTTGAATAATCTGAGCAACATTTAATTTATAATTCCTCTTAAATTCTAGTGTCTTCTGCAAGACCTGTTCCGTCTAGAAGGGTAAAGGAAAAGGCAGATGCCAGAGTAAGGAAAACTTAGTTGGATGGAAACAACTATACTTTCATTAGGCTCTTTTGTTATCCAGTGTGGAAGATATGCAACCTATGAGGACAGGACCACAAATTCTGAAGGAACATGCACTCCAGCCTCCGTGTACCATTGTTCAAAATTTAGGTTTTTAAAAGTATTTTACATCTTGCAAAACATGGCACTTGTTCAAAAAAAGTGGTTAAGAGTGAGTAAGAGTCAAGATTATGACTGAGTAAGAGCCAAGGTTACAGAATTTAGTAGACAGTGCATTTTCTTTTTTTCTAATGTACATGCTTTCAGAAGCACAACAATGGTATGCACATTAAATTGATATGTTGCTGTTTTGAATCATTACTTTTCAGTGTATTTTAATACTGATTTGTTCAAGTTTTCAAGTTCTGGATTTTATGCAGCATTTAAGTTCATTGTTAAAACTTTCCTTTTGTTCTTTTTACAGGCATATGATAGATCTGTCTCACATTAATGTTCTGCTCTTGGCTGAATAGTGTTTTCTGGACCCCACTGACTGTAGAGTCCGTAAATAACATACAGAAGGAATGAAAGTGAATAACTCAACATGGCCTGAGATTTTTGGTCTGCTGTACTGACCTAGAATTCGTTGAAACCACTTGAAGCAGCAGAACATGTATCTTGAGCTGAACTGAAAGCTGAGCAGTGGAATCTCGGATTATTTTTTTGTAACGACATGGGACTACGTCTTTAATGCATAGAGTGCATTATGACACCATCAAGATACATACTGTCATCACAGTGGACTAAACTGTGAACAGAGAAGTTGCATCGCAAAATGTAAAAAAAAAAAGAAATTATTCATAGTAAGAATAATTGGTAATGGTTGCTCCTTTATCTTCATTCCCGGATTTTTATCTAGATGCCAAAGTATTTCTGAGCCGGATTACATAGTCACAAGATAGGTTCCTAATGTTGGATTTATCCTTCTGCTGAGTTATTCACAGCAGTGGTGGCCATCCTCCCCGTGGCAAAGGATAGCCCCAATTACCAAAATGTTTAATATTACAAATATATGGCAAAAGACTTTTGAGCGGACCTTACTTGGCTTCAGTAGTCCATTTTTTACCTTAACCTGACTCCACTAGAGACACTTCAAGTTGGTCCGTTTTTCAAAAGCCTAAGCTTTGTATTTGCTTTTATATTTGTTTAAATGTAAAAATGTTACGTCATTTTTTTCTCTCTTCAAACTCATCGATGTACAGATAAGAATAATGTTAGCTGTTTAAATATTTCTTATTTAGTGAATTTACAGCAAAAGGTCTGTTGTTCTAGTGCATAATAGAGGTGGGGATGTCCTTGTTGATATGTCTACTACCAGGGTAGCCTCATTGTTTTGAGCTCGGTTTTTTGATTTATTGAATTGGTATAAAAACCATAATGAAAATAGCTGTAAGATACTCAAATTATGGTGCTTAATTGGAACAAAGAAATTATGTGAATATTTTCTTCCATGCAATCAAGAGACAGGTGCAGAGTCTTTACACATATGTCCTAGATTTATATGTTGGGGCAGTTTTTAATCTGCCTATAGATTTTGATAGGCTCTCTCCTCTTAGTACCGTTATGTTTTAACTACTCATTTGTTTTGTGAAACCCATAGTAATCTGGTTAATGTTTAGTTTTCGACTTCTCATTTCATGTAAGCAGTCGAATAGTGTTTTAGAGGACACTTTGTGGTTGCCCCCAGTAAAATTGTTAAAAGGAGAACGTTCAATTTAGATATATCTTGCTTGTCAGTTTTGGTTTATTCTACTACTACTACTACTCTTGTGTGGTAAAGGTATGTTCGAAGAGTCCTTAATCATATTTCACATCTGATAATTTCCTCAAATAAGCACATACTGCTGCATTCCAAGTGTAACATTATGTTGTCTGTCTGCTTTTTTTTTGGTGTCTATTAAGGTTTGTTCTGTTTTTCTAAAGCTTGCAATGCCATTTTGAGAGCGTTTGAGAAAGCTCAGGAAATTGTGTTTTTTAGGAAAGTTTGCTGGTTTTTGTTGTGAAAAGTATACGGATGTTTCAGATGAAGAGGAGAGTCTTTGAATTTAAGGTGAGCTCTACAGCTTTTGGTGCACAAAGTCATACTGTATGGCTTTGTGGATATTAACTATAGGGCTAGCCTGATGTTTAATTATGAGACATGCCACATGCGGTTCTACTGTGCACTGTAAGCATTTTCTCCAGTGCCCATTTCCTTATTCCATCCAACTAGTGCATATGATCAATTGTGCCCAAAAGTCTTTTATAGTGCCCCTTCTTCAAATTTAAGTTTAAAAATTGTACTTGAAATGGTGATGTGATTTGGTATGAAGTCATTTATGTCATAATGCCTACATGTTTGGGTATTCTTATGCCATAAATTGCAAGCATCTCACAATGTACGTACTTATTGGGCTACTGACAGGAAAGAGACTTTTGATATTTAGAGGGAATGCAGAAAAAACAAGTTTCATTGAGCAATCAGTTGAGCTATCTGGAATTAGGCAGCATCTTGGATATGTGACAAGATGAGATGTATTACATTTTCCTCAGGTGCATTTCAGTTTCTGGACTGTTTTGTGCTTATGCAGACCATGTACTTATGGAAGCAAGAACGTTTCCTGGTCTAATCTTATTGCTATATTTGTTTTGAAAAATTGCAGGAATGGCAGTGAATACTGACAAATTCTCCTCAGTTAAGTTAACATTCTCAAATGGGAATGGTCTGAGACCCGTCATATTCCCCCATGTGTATGTGCGCACACTGAGGGAGAGAGTAGAATTTTCCTTTTTGTTGTATGTAAAGAAGCGTGTGGATAGCCAAACACTATTGAAATAAATATCATTCATAGTGGACTAGTGAGGGCAGTAAGGATGTTTCACTTTTTATGATATTTACAGTACGATTGTTGGACTCGTTATCTTGGTAGAAATGGTGTCTTGAATGTTTGCTTTCAGAAGTGTACACTGGTGCTGCTACCAGGATGTAGGATCATTGAGGTATAGTAGCAACCCTCTGCATGTTGTCTAAGCTTAAAAGAAACTGAGAAAAGGTCTAAGTCATTGGCTTTATGTGGTGTTACCTTTCAGCTTGTAAAGGGGTCATATCCCACAAATTTCATCTTTGCTCCTCTGAGTATGAAGCTAGTGCAAGTGACTTGGTGTAAGAAATATATCTTGTCCTTGTAAGGGTGCATTCAATGTGCTCACTGTCCATTTCTTAATTCATAAGCCACATTTTGGCAGCAGTTACTAACTACTACACAATACAACTTGGGTAGTAAAACATAGTGTTATTTTTTGGAAAGGAAAATTGTGCTCTAGTTTGTCCTGTAGTGTTACTAAACAAAGTATCTGTTTTGTGTCTTGTATAAAACATCTTGAGATTGTCAGAGTCTTTTTTCATGTTGATAAAGAATGCACAAGATTTTATCCTGAGTTTCAGTCAATAGAGATCCAATTGCAGAGACGTACATATGTATGTTGCTTACTGATTGCACTTAGTGGTAGGCAAATGCTGGTGATAGTTGCTGCTCATTATTAAAATTTAGGTAGCCCCACTCCATAGCCTCTTGACATAATTTAGCGTACAAGACTGCAGAATGATCAAAAGCACCACACAATAGCCTTAAACCTTGAATCTCTGAATTAGAAGAGCGATTTGGGCACAACCTAGTTGTGTGTTAATCTTTTCTTTGGATGAAATGAACCATAGTTGAATTTAAGCTGTAAGCACAAGTGACACACAGAAGAAGGTTGTTTCTAGTGAAACAACCTTTGCACATTCTGTAAATGTATTTATTAATGGCATCTATCGTTGTTTTGAAGTTGAGGTTTAGTACATAGGCAAAGCTGATGCCCCTTAGATTGTTTACTGTCATTGACGTTTCTTCAAGTAGTTCAATTCAGAATATAAGTATGTTGCAAAATGATTAGTTCTTGCCTGTACTGGCATGCCCAGAGCAAGCAATAACTTTAAAAACTCCAAAAAGAAGAGCTGAATGTTGAACCCAGTTTGTGTTGGATTTGAGCATTATTTATGTTTGAGAGTTCTAGTGGAAGACTGTGATCCCGAAAAACTAGCTTATCAATGCTGTGTGTTTGTGTACAGCTAATTTTGTATTGAGAATGTTAAGGAAATAGCACATTTTATTTGTACACAGTTAAACGACATATCTTCCACAGTTCAGTAGACTTACTTATTACAGTGTTTGTTTGAGAATACAGTATATATCTGTATTTTTGCCTATTTTCTGACTCTTTGCACTTCAATTATGTGCTGAAAAATTAATCGGCATGATAAAGCTAAACAGTAGAATGAATGTTTTGAGACGTTTATTGCACGTGTCAGTAACAGTTATTATTTGACATAATGATCTTTTAAATTTCATTGTATGTTAAAGACGAGGAGGTAGACATATTGTTGCACATGTGTGCCCTCTCACAGAAACAAAGGTTAGCAAGAAAACTAGAATTCAAGATCCTCGCAGATACAAAACTGAACTTTAGGCTGTTTATTCTGAAGATACGGGGCAACCATTATCTCTGTTCTTTCTATATCATGCATTTAAAATGAAATGCAGAATGCAGAAATGCATATAATGTACAGTAATTAATACAGAACTTTTAAATTAAAAGATGTTGTATGGTATACGCTTTAACTACAGTGACCTCCTGCTTACAATTTGGCGTCCTACAAATGTTCAGTGGCTACAGCTCCATACTTGTTAATGTGTTTTTGTGTATTCCTTGCAATTTTTTTATAAAGACAGTAGTAAGTAAATACGTTTATCCAGACCTGTGTATTTTTTCATAGAACCAAAAACACAATACAAATTTGAGTTTGGGGCAGGGGGCTGCGGAGATTATAATATGCATTTAAGTGGTTTTTGTTTGAGTCGCTACTTTCTTAAACAAGTGTTCAACTTTGAAGAAAATGTAATTTTCGATATATGTTCTTTACCTTAGTGATGTGGTCATTCTGTACCTAATTTTCTAGATTGTTTTTAACTAAAGTTTGTGCCTTAAATGCTAATCACACACGATAGGCATGACTACACCAAAGGAGTTACATTATTGCCACCACAGTTTGGTAAAGTTGAAATTTTGACACTTACTTTTGTGCAGACAATTTATTCCAAGTTGTTTATAGGAATATCTGTTACTGTTCTTTGCCATTTTTGACTTTTGGTTAGATAAAATGCTACATTGATGAAATTTCCGGAACCTCATATCTTTATAAGGACACTGAACAAGTAAGGTGCAGCTTATCTATAATGTAGACCAAATATTTTTGCACATTATCTGAAATAGAGTAGTTCCAAAATAGAATTCATAACTGTATTGAACATCCTTTTTGCACATTGATGACAATTCATTTTGAAAGACTAAACTTTGAGCCTTCCGTTTCTCACAGGTCCTATTTAAAAATAATATAAAACATCTAAGCAAAAGCAATTACATGAATAAATAGATCATGTATTGATTTGGATTTAATGTAGTTAGTTTGGCTTGATGAGACGCACACCACATAAGTAACGTCCCGCTGCTTTTGAGCACTAACATCAGAATTTGAGCTTATTGAAGGTACAGGGAGCTGGGTGAGCAGAGGATGTTGATGAGCTTTGGAAATTGTTTGTATAACATATGTCCTCATGTCTATACGTTTTTTGTCGGCAAGTTCAGTTTTTGTTGGAATGAAAGGTGGTTCTTGATCACCTGTTCAATTATTGATCATAAATGGTGTTGGATATTTAATTTTATCAATGTGACTGGGTCAATTAATACTTAAACAAAGCCTTTCTGTGGATTGACCTAAAGGCAAGCACATTTGAGGTTTTGTTTTTGTGCATGTGATTCCCAACCCCTAATTGACTTAATGTCGAATCATTATGTAAATGTCCCCGATGTTGGTTTATTCGTTTGGCCCAGTCGTAACATCTTATCTTCTTTAAAGGGAACAGATAACAATAGGTTCACATGTAGAAAAACAGAACCATCTCATTATGTTGGCAACAGTTTCATTAGTTCCAAAACTCAAAGTGTGCTTTATGTACTATGTGTTCAATTGTATTCATTTATTTACTAAGGACAAAAGCTAAACACAATTACATTTTATGGACTTCTTGATTTTCAAGCATACTATTTTTAGATTAAGTTAAATTTGTGAAAATGGTTCACACTAATTAAGCGTTATCAGCATGTTGCATTTGTTTAGTCTTTTCATTTTATTTATGTTGACAGCAATCGATAACATTTTAAACCAACTAGTTTATTTTAATGTGTCCTAGTTTATCATTTCAAAAATCTTTTTCCCTTATTACGGTCTGCTCGACCCCAAGGCAGGCATGGGCCAAATTTCTGGTATGGTGCTTTTAAGTGAGAATTTCTTTTTAAATGATGCACGTTCAACCGAGATAAAAAAAAACAAAAACATTCAGCAGTTGATATGTTTTTGTCATACCCATGGGCTTTAATTTCTTCTGGGTTTTTTAAATATCTTAGCTGCAGATCTGGCCATGTTTGCTTCTTATATTCAAGCATGCCTGTTTTGTTTTATGACAGCTTCAGTTACACATTTGGGTATTTTATATGGTCAGTTGAGTTTTTTTTTTTTTTTACAAAGGAAATAGTTAATTCCTGCATGCATTCTTTTGGGCCTGCATTTGTTTTATGTCCCTTTGATACATAAAAATAAAATGAACTTGAAAGCTCTTTGATTTAAATTTCAGGTGCTCCGCTTGGTATTACCATGTTGAGCAATTTGGCCTGTGATTACTGGGATCATTCAGGATAGTATGATGCCTGATGTCAGTGCCAACTGTTGTAGTACGTTTTTATACCTCAATAAGAACTAAAGTGCCCTAACAAGGTTTCATGACCCTTGCCCATACCTGGACATTTTTATCTGTCCTTAGTCTTCCAGGATGATAATTTTTAGTATTGAGGTTAACAAACGTATAATTTGCCCTATGCAATGTAGAGCTTTGTAGAAAGAGTAGATGAAAATGTAGGTTTTGCGGAGAAAAAAGTATGCAAAAAATGTTTTGCAGTGCATTTTGTCACTTAAGATTTTTGCAGGAAAAGTGTCCAGCAGCTACATACTCTGCTGGAAATTTCAGGTGCATGTGAAGTTTTGAAAAGGTGGCAAACTCCTTCATCTTCATATGACGGTTCTTACCCTTGCAAAAGTGTGCAAGTCAAATTATAATTTCATGCTCCCATTTTATAGCAGTTTCAATTTGACTCAAACTAACTAAGGGTGTGCAGCTATTGAAAAAGAATCAAAGTAACTACTTTTTCGGCAGAATTTTAAAATGAAATCCCAAGGATTTGTAAAGTATATAAAACATTTTTTTATATAGAAAAACTAAGTTTAAATTAGTACTATCCACATAAGCTCGTGCTTGTGTACCAAACTCTGATTCACATTGGATCTTGACGTGTATACCATTTTCAAGGTAGCCTAGAGCATTTTTATATTATGTAGCATTTTATTTATTTGTATGTAAAAACAGGCGCATGTGTAGTAAATGCTTCATAGTGGATTCCATTGTGTGCCAGCATCCAGTTCAATTTTATTGAGAGCAGTTATTCACCTAAATGATGACTGATTTGTCTATGCATTGAACATCTCCGACATTTATTGTCCTTGTGCTAAGCATTTAAATATAGTTTTTGTCAGTTGCAGGGAGGTAAACGTTTATCCACTGCCTATCTGATTATTCATGTTTTTGTATTGAGCAATATCTGCTTGCATTACAGATGTTTTCCTAATTTAGTTTGAACTGGTTTTGCTTCCTGGTAGTAAGATGTAATTTTAACAAGTTTATGGCTTACAAAGTTATGGAGGCTTAGGGGGATATACAAAGTCAATGTAAATCACACAGTCAGTAATTCATAAAGGGTAGCCTGCTTATGTAGTTAAACTCCATGGTGATTACAAGCAACTAGTTACAAATTGTGTAAGTTTTATTTTGTAGCTTGTATTTTGCATGTTGAACATCTAGGACTTCATTCTGAATATGGTGGAATTTGTCTTGGCATTCAACCCTACCCTCCTTAAAGTTACTGATTCCTAGGGTATCAGTAGCTCCTGAATTAGAAAGAAATATTTAGGATTTTGGTGAATAACTTGCAAGAATCAGTGTTTCTAGGTGGATTCTCACATTTTCACCCAGACATTTGAGCTGCTTTCTACAACCTTGGTCACTTGGTTAAGCCCCACAACTTATACTTAGAGTAGGGTTAGTAGCTCCTGTCACTGTCCCCATCAGTATTAACAGGTCACTCAGAACCAGACCTTAATGAGAGGATCTGTAGAAAACTGATTCTAGTTGCTTCTGGGAACTTTATATTTACATCCAATGCAGTGTATTGATTTCACTTGTGATTTTTAAGCAACCTAGAATGTCCCTTGCTTTTTCCTCTACATAAAAATAGTTTAGTGTTAAAAAAGCACATTCTACAGCTGTCTTCTGTGTGCATTAGTTGTAATGAGTCCTCAGCTATTCTCACTGTCCTAGATGGAGCAAAGTTGCGAAAAATGTTTTGATGCGTTTTAAGTATGGAATTGTTTTGAAGATACTCATGTAGTTGAAGAAGTCGTCAAAAGGGCGTGCATAATTATTTATCTACTTAACTAATGACAAACTTTTCTTTCAGAGAATACTTTAATCCTTTTTCTTCCAATTTAATGTACATTTTACTTTCAGACGTACAGCAACAGAATAATTGTATTTCCTTCTCTCTTTTACATTTTTAAATGATTCATTTAAAAAAAACATTGTTTTATCATGCTTAAGCAGGTAAGATCATAATGTTCACTTTGGACTCGGTTGACATTTTAATTTAAGGGGTTGTATTTTTACATATGCTTTCCTTTTTAAAGATAGTCCTATTGCACATAGAGTAGACACCACTACATAGCAATGTATGGAACACTCCAAAATCATATTTCTGCAATTCTAAATAGTTCTTACTCAAAACGGATAAGTAAGGCACTAAAATAAACTTCACTGAAAACACAGCAGTGCACATCAATGCTGAAGACACATAACGATCTAACTACACTGGTTAATAGTGGGACCTGTGCCCGACAGATTAAGTTGTCAGTCTGTACATTTTAAAATGTCATTTTCATTCACATCATAGTCACAGTTGTGGAATAAAATGTTCACTCTGAAAACTTAATTTCAGCACTTTGAGAGGAGTAGCTATTGTTTACTAACCATCCATCGATCCAAAATGAATGAGCATAAACATTTCTGTTTTCCTTCATTGAGCCTGTATCTGTTAGATTATTAGATATGGAGTTGGTGCTGTCTGCTGTGCGAATAGAATATTAAGGTTGCATGTGGGTGAAGTTAGACTCTGTAAAAATCACACGTTTAGAATCTGTTTGGATTTGTTGGCATTTATACGATTGTAACCATTTTGTGGCCAATTTTGTATTTATGTATGTGGTATTCCTATAGCACAAAGCTAGCTAAAAGGCAGCAGAGCAATGTACTTGGTCAATGGCAAGCTTAACATTGGCGAGTAATAGGAGAGGAAGCTAAGTTGTGGAGAGTAAGCTAGTGGAGGGCTAAGCATTGCGAGAGAGAGGTTTTTTAAATAGATGAGACTTTCAACTCTTTCCTAAATTGGAGCAGCATTTGGGCAATCCTGATGGATATGTGGATGTTGTTCCAGATTCCAGGTGCATAGGTGGAAAAGGCTTTGTGTATTGTTTTTTAGGTTGAGCCTGGGCAGCGCATGCTCTGCTTTGCGAGGCGTGCTATATTGAGGTATGTAAGAGAAGCTCCGCCCATTTCCCGCCCATCTTTTCAATTGGCTCCTGTTACCGTCCTTTCGAAATGGTTGTTTTTGTTTGATAAATAGGCTTAGTAGTCCTTCCTTGGTACTGCCTTGTCTGCAGTTGTAACCTCCTATAAGGACTGGACTTTTTACTTGTGTTGTTACATGGTCTGCTTTAGCTAGTCTGTGAGCACTATTTTCTTTAATGATGTTCCACTATTCCACCCACCATGTGCTTTCCTACAAGGCAGCATGCCAACCGCTTTTATATTTTTAATAGTAATGGCTGAGGGTCCGCTTTAACTATAGCTGGTGCGCTTATTTATTTAATTAATTTGCAGCGTGGTCCGCTTTAACTTTAGCGGCCGCGCTACAGAACCTTTATTTATTTTAGGGTGAAAGCGCCCCACACCGAGCTTTCACTTTAATGTTGGCCGCACCCCTTTCTTTAGACGCTGCTCACTGTAACCTGAATACGGTGAGCAGCGTCTGAAGAAAGGGGCGCGGCCTCTATTAAAGGGGTCTCACATTTGCTAGAGTTTGAGCTATGGCATTATAAATAACAATGGTTTTTATATGTATGTTGGTTTTAAAAAAACATAAATAAAAGGCATTATCATTTTCAATGCCAATAGCTTAAACTCTCGCAAATGCGAGACCTATTGCATTGAAAATGTCTGTCTTTTTTACTTCTTAGTCTGCAGTCTGGGAGGGTCCTGCGGGTGTGCAGACAACCACCAGAGATGATGAGCTTGTCTGCAAGATAAATAGGTTTGTTGATTGTAATGACTTTTTAATTGATGCAGCTGGTTTTGAAGATGGTGCAGGCTGGCAAAAGGAGCCAGTGGAGTTCCATCAGGGTGTGGGAGAGGGGTTGTTATCATATTTCTTCAGACCCTGGATGGGATGTGCTGCGTTGTGTAAGATTCCCTTAACGGGGTAACAGTGTTGAGTCTTGGGAGGCCATGGAGTACTCCATTACCACATCAGATGCAAGAGTGCAAGGGCTTGAACAGCAGTTCTGATGTTGATTTCTCGAAAAAACGGTTTGACCTTCATTAGAAAAGAGAGATGGTACCAGATTGTCTTTTGTTCTTTTTACAATGTTGTTTCTTCAGGGAGAGATTGGTGTCCATGGTAAATCCAAGTTATTTGACATTCGGTGAGAGTTGAGGTTTATGAGCTGTGAAGGCTCATGTCATTGACAACTTAACAAATAGGAATTCTGTCTTGTTTGGGTTGAGCTCCAGGTAGGCGCTGGACATACAGTACTGGAGGATTTGTAAGCAGTGTTTGAGGTGTTGGATGTCTGAAGCAGCTGAGACATTCAAGTAAAGTTGTTTATCGCCATGTTGGTGAATCTGAATACTTTTAACTGTGAGTAGAAACTTCTTGTAAAAGCTGAAGATGACTGGGAGACAGCATGGAACCCTGAGGGACTCCATGTGTGATGGGGATCTTTTGTGACCTGGAGGTGCCCATGTGAACAAACTGTTCTTTGTTTTATTTTAGTTCTCAAATGAACTCATTCACCACTGAGAACTTATAACTCTTCTAATGCAACTTAGCATTCAATTCTGACCCACAGTGTCTGTTCACAAAGGCACATAATTCAGTATTCTGTAACAGATGTAATTTCTGTGACTCATACTCTACAACAATCTAGCCAATATGTTTACAGACACTTGCCCAAGAAATAGGAGAATATGTTGAGTGGTGTAGCCTGCACGGGACTCTGCAGTTGAGGTATATTTTTCTTATAGGTGATGCCACTAAGTAAGTGGTCCTTGCTGAGTAGCTGATTATTATGAGTTGAAATGGAATGTCTTCCTTTTGTGAATAATTAGAGCTTAAAATTGGAATAGCGTTAAATGTGTGCATGTTTACCGAAGTGGCAATCAATGTTATACATGGTAAAAATATCAAACATTAATTTTCTTTTTGGTAGTAACCTAATTAGTTTGTGGCTCAGTTTTGTAGTTTTCCTTAAATACATTTTTCTGCATACTTTAAATATAATGTGGTATTAACGTGTTTGGTTTATGGCATAGCCACACAGTTTTGAGGTTTTCCTTAAATTGCTATGCACACCATACACATCACATCTGACAGGTTCATGTGTCTTCTTGCTATATATAAGTCCAGGTTAAACATAAATCTTTATGCTCACTCAAATATTTAGTTTTTTTGTCAGGAAAATTTCTTTTGGGTTAACCTTTTTGGATTCCCTAGTTATTTTCAGTATGGCACTTATTACAACCTCTAAGTAGGAACAAAATTGGAAAATACCTCCGTGTTAGTTAACGTTCAAATATTAATTACTGCTTTTCGATTTTCTGAATGGAAAAAAAAGCTATTGTTAGATGTAATTTATAAATCTGGGGCCTCTTTCTCCAGTCTGTTGGTTGTTCCTACAGCCAAGAATGGGATGTAGCATTTTGCACAACATAAAATAAGCTTTGGATGCTGAATGTTTTATACACCTTCACCCAGATCATACATACCTCTTACATATCTGCTTGGCTTCCCCACAAATTCATTTACAGTTCTCCACCTGAAAGGACTAGCTGCACAGAGTAGCTTTTGTATTTTCAAAATTGGAACATCCTGTGATTTTAAGCTTTTGACGAGGAAGGCTGCTTTGCCTATTGTTACGTGTTAGGACATTGAGTGAATTACAGTCCTTTTTTTGAATAACACTTTATTGTTCTCTGATGGATTGAAGTGTTCTTAGAAAGTGTTACAAACTGCAATCCAACAGTCTGTACCAATTTGACTTTAACATGAATTGAAAACCTTTCTGCCTACGTACATTTTTTTCTCAATCCTTCTACACATACTTTAAATCTCCCCTGCAGTATAATTAGCAGAATTTCTCTTGTGTTTTTCTTGGAGCATTCAGATTATTTTAAAGCTGTAAACAGCTAAAGTCTTCCTTATCCATTGGTGTGTCTCTCATAGTTTAGGTCTACTATTGTTTTTAAGAAGGGTGTAAATGGTTATGCAGTTGGATGCACAGCAAAGTAGATGGCTTTCCAACAGTGTGTTATCTCAATGTTTTCAGCAAAGCAGCACTTACAATTCAGAATGCCTTTTTTAAACACTGTGTTGCATGTTATCTGTAGAGTTAGTACCGAGGTTTTGGCAGGTGAATCCTTTGAAGATCTTTTCTTGGCAGTCTTCCCTTCATTGTAGACGAGAGGGGCTGTAACGTTGGAGCATGTACAAGTTATTTAATATACATTCACAAGATCCTCAGCACACGTCTATAGAGTGATATTAAATATCAATGCAAGTATACACAAATTATAAACACAGTTTCAGAAATCTTCTCTTTCTTTTATTCTTTTCTTTCTGATCAGCCAACACGTGTTTCGTCGCACAAACTGGGAAATCGTCCCGCGACTTTCTCAAGGCTTCAATGTCATTGGTAACAACTTTCCATGTGGTGATAATTCCATCCCACACGCTTTAGACTGCGGGTGAGTCTAGTATCCTTTGCTTTGAAGTGAGCAAATCTGTAATTTTCAGTAAAAGCACCCTGTTACGCGCCGTAGTACAGCCGAAACTAGATCAGTCTGTCCGGTCCTCGAGGATACTAGACTCACCCGCAGTCTAAAGCGTGTGGGGTGGAATTATCACCACATGGAAAGTTGCTACCAATGACATTTAAGCCTTGAGAAAGTCGCGGGACGATTTCCCAGTTTGTGCGACGAAACCCGTGTTGGCTGATCAGAAAGAAAAGAATAAAAGAAAGAGAAGGTTTCTGAAACTGTTTATAATTTGTGTATACTTGCATTGATATTTAATATCACTCTATAGACGTGTGCTGAGGATCTTGTGAATTTCTATGTTGGCTTTGGCCACAACTTTGGGGGAGGTTGGTGGTTCTCCTCACCTTACAGCACCGTAACTCAATACTATCCTGAACTGATATATGTGCGATTGTTCCCAAGGCGCCGTATAACCTATAACTATACCACTGTCTATTAAAGTTATTTAATATAGTAACTCTTGGTAATTGCAGTCATACAATATTCATCTTCTAGACAGCCCACTAACCACTCTAGTCTTTGTGCTTCCGATTGTTTTAGACAGAGCAAATAGATGGTCTGTGGGAATGCCAAGCAAATATATTTGGTGGTCTTGGTCTGGCAGAACGAATTATGCACTTGAGAGTATACCACATATTTGCTGAACCATGTGCTACAGTCTCATCCCTGACTGTGGAAAATGCCCCATCAATTATTCGGAAACATAAAGTACAACTGAGACAGCAGTGGCTAACTTATACTTAACTGGATATGAATCCTATATGTCGACTTGCTTGATGGAAGTTTAGTAAGGTCTGAAACTGTTTAGTATTGTTTGTTTATTTTTACAGCCAAGAACTTTGTGAAGATTGGAAAAAGATGCCAGCGAGACAGGATTATTATACTTTCTTTTTCAAACGTTCTCGTTGAAGATATTACCTTTTTTGTGCTTTTTTGGAGATGTGCTATATATGGTGTTTTATTAATCTTTTTGTTTAACATTAGCAAATGTGCCAGTCACTTTAATTAAATTCCATGGGCATTGTGTTTCTTTGGTCGAAATTCAGTCATTCTATCACTACCATGTTTCTTCTTAACCATGTTATCTGTGTATTTTTAGGAGTGTGGAAATGTTAATTATGTCACTGCTTCGATTTAGAACATGAAGTTTTCATTCATTGGTAAATTCAAGAGACGACTGTACCATGCTACTTCAGCTGGGGTGCATCTACATAATTTATTCTACATCAGCTACATGAGCTTGTTTTCTTGTTCCTCCATAATATTACATATTGTTCCTATCGTGATCTCAAGCTCCGCTACTCAATTTTAATATGGCATGTGGAGTAAATGTCAAAAGAACAGAAAAATAATTTGTATTATGCAGTTGTTTTTATTACATTCCATTTGTTGACATGCCATTTTACAGACTTTAAAACAGTGATTCTTTAAGTAACAACATTTAGACTTCTTGGTCACAAGCTATGTGATAATGATTTTTTGTCAATGTCCTGAAGAATGTCAAGAAATGTAAATAATTGTACAAACATGCATCTTGTGATCTCAAATTGTGAACATGTAAACTTCATGCGTAAAATGTCAAGGAAAATTACTAATGTCCACGAATAAAATCCTGACTTTGATCACAGTTTGAATTTTAGCTGTCTTTTTTGTAACATTTTCAAATAAAATATATATTTTATTTAAACAAAAAACGTTTTTTTTCCTTTTTTCACCCCTGACCTTTTGGATTTTAAAATGCCTTACTTTCAAAGCCGTAAAAGTGTGAACGTTCATAAAATAGCATGCCGTTTAGATCTTTAACATAAGAGACATATATTTTGTTGGCTTACTGTTCTAAAGCCCTTTATAATGAATCATTGCCATTGTAGTCTATGGCGGTATCCACTAGTATGGGCCAGTGACTCTGTGAGTGTCGTGCTTTGCGGGGTTGGAGTCTCCCGTGCGTGAGAGCAGCCGTCCGGTATTCTCCGGCATAGGTCCCACGTGAAGCATGTGAGTTTTGCTGCCTTGTCCTCAGTAATGGTAAGTGTTAGTATTCTAATCTTCGGTTATGTATATTGTTCTGAGACCCCACGCCACCGTAACTTCTCCCACTGTGACCCCCAGGCCCTGGCTGCACTTCGCTGGCCCCGTCAGAGGTGGAACTGCAGCATTTGTTCCACGGCAAAATTGATCCAAAAGACTAGCAGGTTTAGCACACATTACAGGTCTGCAGCTCGACACAGAGCTGCAAATCTCCTTTTCTGTCCACTGCCTGAAAGCGTCTAGCCTAGAGAATCATTCGTTCAAATCAAACGAGCAGTGCAAACCCAGCAGAAAATGTCTGTCTGATTCCAAATAATTTTTTACTCATGTGGCAGAGGGGACCTACGTTTAAAGGAGCCTCCCAGTGAATGATGTCTCCATAGATTTCAAAACCCCAGCAGATGTCATCAAACAGAGCAACACTCAGTAGTGACTATTGTTGGTGATTGCTACCCATGCGGCTGGTAAACAGCACTATGCTTTTTTTGTCTACACTGCACGGCCCCTTCTCGAGTGCATACATATAGCTTACAAGAAAAGGGCCCAATGTATTGACAATATTTTTTGTTTTTCACCCTCGCAAATTCTGCTTTGCCCAAAGCTTCAAGTTTTGAAAGAATGAAAAACCAAAACGCAGGGTTTAAAAGTAGCATCGCCAGTGGTGCATTTCATTGCAACACACAATCTCAACATTACGATTTTTTGTGAGCTGCAAGGAAAGGGGGCAGCAAATGGGTTTCCCCTTTTTTTTCAAACATCGAAGGAAATTTATCAATGGTCTGCAGTTGCTCCTGTGGTCAGAAAGGACTGGTCGTTTACTGACTGGCCTAATCAGTTAGTTAGCAACAATAAGGGTTCTTGTTCCCTTGTGAAGTTGACCCAAATATCCGAGTCAAGCGCAAAGCGAGAGATATGTGCTTGCAGTAGACAGTTATCTGCTGTATGACGTTAAAACTGGCCCTATCTTCATGCCCTTAACATTAATCCCAGAAACGTGGATTGATTTACGAAAAGAGTGTTAAAACCATTAAGACAATGCATGTCAGCGATTTAGTTCCTCTCTTTTTTCACGATTTACTTTGTCTTGCCTTCCTAAAGAGTTAGGTATTCATGTGTTTCTTTCTGTATTTATTTTCTGTGCATACTTTGGGCCATGCCAGGTGTTTCTAAGGGGCTTTGAATGAGAGCTCTGATGCTGACCCTGAAGCCAAAGCAAAGTGCCTATCAGTGGGTTGGCCTCTCTGCAGCGCACAGAGAACAATGGTCATGTATTCCAGTTGTAATTGCAATTTTGTGAAAATGTGTGTGAAAGGGGTGCACAGATTGCAAAATATTTACAGGGCAAAAGCAAACATAAATTAACTGCTTAAATGTGAGTGAGTGCAGTGTATGTTTGGAAGTGAAGTGAGGAGATGCAATGAAGTGCATTTGGGGGAAGAGTAAAAAGAGGGTGCTGAAGAGGAAAGAGAGGTGGTTGAAGATGTGCAGATGGAACGCTCCTAACTAAAGGCCAAAACTCCTTCCACAGGCCTCAATACTATTGAAATTTCAGAATTTAAACATTTTGAAGGTTAGTTATTTATAACGAATCCTTGTTGCTCATTTATGTTAAACAGCTAAGAACCATTGACAAAGCCAGTCGTCGTTTTAGGTGTAGGTCAGTTGTTGTTTTATATATCTGGATGCAATTACATCTCATAGAGAAACCAAAATACCGGTCGGGTAACAGCACATTATGGGAAACGCAGAAATTCATTTTATGTGTTCCATTTTAGAGAGTCCCCACATTTTTCATCCCACTTAAAGACCTGTCTTCTCATATTTCTATATGACTGATTGCAATCAGCAGCTGTGGGTCCTTCCCAAAGCCTGGTTAGAGCATTCTCTTCCAAAGCTGATGCCGCATGCAGTGCAAGACACTGGGCAAGCACACTTTAAAAGGCTGAAGCTGTCGCGTTGTACAATTTGCACATTACAGTAACTGTTGAACATATTAATGCAGTAAGATATAGAGCAGTTTGTGTTTAATATTTCAAAAGTATACATTCCCACTGCTTTATAAGCCTTGCTTTATCACTAAATTAATTTGCTTTAAAATGCACCATTTGGCAATCTTTTTTTCAATTTTTTTCTCTGGAGGAGGGTCCAGCCTGGACCCCACATTTGCCCATTAAGCACTCCTGCATCGCCCACTACATAAGTCATACCAAACCTTTACACCCCATCACTTTCAAATGTCACTTACCTCCACAGCACCATTGTGATGCAAGACTCTTATCCCGTAGGATGTTGCAGCTCTTGAAAGGGACCACCCACTCTTTTGTCAATTTCTTTTTGCTACAGACCATGGAAGCTGGAGTGCTAAGGGTGATCGGGCACATTTCTTTGTGTTTGTTCTTAATCATTTATTGGAAAATTTGTCAGATTTTTAGCAATTTGTGATGCTTGGCATTTTGCTTCCTGAATCTGTGGAGCTTAAAACATGCACAGACTGTAAAAGGAAAATATCATGGTCTGACCCACATGCTTCAAGACTCAGGATCGTGTGACCTTAGAGCAAAAATGTACCTTAAGGCCATTAGGACACGTTAGGACCAACATTTCTTAAGCATTCACGGGTAAAAGACATGGTCCAAGTCTGTGTATCCCTCTCTAAATCAGCCAGCTTCATATTAAATCCATTCATCTTTCAACATTCTAGCATGAGGAAACATAAGAAGGGTCTGAGTGCCAATGCCAAGGATGCCCTAGATAATCTACAACCGAAAGAGTTTGGTTTTCGGGGTCACATTTAGGACTTTCCTGAGGCCATGCTCACAGTTAGTTGATGTAAATTTTAAGTCAACAACTTCTGTTCATACCCACAAGATCAACTAAAGTCTCTTAAAATTCAGAAGTGTCTTCATCCCACTCCATAAATATGCTGCTTGGTTTCCTTTCAAGTCTGGTCTTTAAATCTTGTGACCACAGTTACACCTTAAGAGTTGCTGCAATGCAGAGTAAGATGCGTAACTCAATGTGGGACGGGTTGTTTCATCCCAGGGAGGTGTCCATGAGAATTGGGTCCGGATTATTCCAGTTGAAGGCGTTACATAGTGTATTACACTAGGTTGCATTTATAGTATAAGAGTTGTGTTCTGGGAAAGAACTACCATTCCAGTGATTCTGGGTCAAAGTAACAAAAATGTTGGACATGTCGTAGGACTGACTTTATGTTTTTTTTTATTTCAAATTTTATTGATTTTATTTTAAGACCTTACAATAGGCCGATGTGACATGAAGCAAAACAGCATAACGAAGAATTATCAAAGTACATATTCATTTACATTCACAAAACACACACCCTTGCAGGGCCAATAACAAAGAAAACATTATCGTTGTCCAATACTAACATTGTCCCATTTCAACTGAGCATGAGGAGTAATTACATGCAACACAGTTGTATCTATAGCTGAAATTACATAGCTACCATTACTAGTTGAATGTTTTGATCTTGGCATCTAATAGACTCGCAGCACCTTCATGTATTTGCAGGGGAATGTTCCTATAAGTGGCCCACCTAGCCCATATTTTAGTATGTTTCTGTGGACATCCACAAGCGATAAAAACTGGGAGCTCCCACTCCATAATGAAGTCCAATCCTGTCTTCCATTGTGAGACCCGGGGGGTGTTTCAGCCCTCCACAGCCTGGCTATATCTTGCTTAGCGACTGTAAGACCTAGAAACAGTAAGTGTCTTTTGTATCGGTTACCCCCAATACCTTCTGTACTATGTAAGAGTGTTAATTTTGGAGACCTTGGTATATCCCAGGCCAGTACCTCTGCCAAGCAAGCGAGAACCCCTCTCCAGAACCAGTCTAGGACCAAGCGGGACCAGGTTGTATGTAAAAATGTGCCTTCATCTGAAAGAGACACGTTAGTGACAGATTCCTTACCTTAGAATATCCCCAGGCGTCAGGCTGGATCCGGAAAGTTTTTGCGTAGCAGTACCCCTGCGCGTCGGTTGGCGGCGTCGTGCGGCTCCGCGTCCGTCGTCGGCGTCGTGATCGCCGGGATGACGTCGCGGGCAGTACTTAGGCGCCGCCCCTGCGCGCTGACGTCAGTTCTTCTTTTTCCGCGCCAGTAAGCGCAGATCCGGGAAGAGCAGTGCCCTAGTCACTTTTTGACTATCTTTTTTGGTGAATTTTTTCACTGTTTCTTCAACGAGTCTTCACGACTCCTAAGGTGTCGTAGGGATGCCCGGCTTTAAGCCCTGCGAGGAATGTGGTCGCATGATGTCGATCACGGACCCGCACCTCGAGTGTCTCTTGTCTCGGCCGAGACCACGACACGAAGTCGTGTCCTGACTCCCGGAAACTTCATCCTAAGGCTTTGCGAGAGCGGTCTCGAAAGCTCCTCGAAGTCCGGCATTCGGCTCCGCGCCGCACCAAGCCCCGGTCCCGGGAGAGGTCGAGGGGCCGGACGCGGAGTCCCCGCCGTTCGTCGGATTCAAAGTCTTTGCGCTCCTCCGGTAAGTCGAAGCACAAGAAGTCTAAGCGGCGTCATCGCTCTAAGACTTCGCCTCGCCGGTCTCGCGACTCGGCTGAGGTCCCTGTCGGCACCGTCCCCGCCCCCGTGGCCCCGGACGTGCCTGTCGAGTTACCCCCGCAGTACCCGCCCTACCCGGGCTCGGGGGCGACTCCGGCCGATATACAGGAATTCCTGTCGGCCATGGCCCGCCTCTTCGGGCCTCAAGGCCCCTCCGGTGCGCCTTCGGGCCCCGCGGGCCCTGATGGGGTTGCTCCGGCGTCGCCGTCGACTCCGGTCCCGGCGTCGCCTGTCCCACCAGCCTTCGTCCCGGCCTCGGCTCCGGCCCCGGCCTCGACCCCGGCTCCGGTGGTGCCGCAACCCCCATCGACGCCGGTTGACCTAACCACGCCTCCGCCGACGCCGATGTCCCCGGTGCCGTTTCCGACGCCGTCCGGGGCTCCGGGCGGCGTCGTTCCCCGCTTCTCTCCGGGTCCGGACATGGAGCCGGACCGGCGGCGCCCGACGCCGTTTCCGGCGCCGATGAGACCTTGGGTCCCTGATGTCCCTCCTCCTCCATATTTTCAACCTGAGGAGGACCAGGAGAGCTGGGAGGGGTCTGAGGACCCTCTCACACAACAGTGCGAGTTTGACCCGGACTGGGTTGAGGAACTTGGGGATGTCAGTGGTCTGGATACCTCCCCTGACTCTGGCATGCTGTCTCCTCCCGTGGCAACGGAGGAGGGGGCTAATTTTGCAACGGTGTTGCGTAGAGCTGCTGGAGCCTTAAATCTCCAGTTGCCTACGGTGGTCGTCAGGTCTAACATCCTGACTGAAGTGCTTCAGCCGGCGGCCTCCTCTGCGGAGACTGTGCTGCCGTTCAACGAGGCACTAACTGACGTTCTTTTGGGTGCCTGGTCCAAACCCACCACAGGGGCTCCTGTGGATAGGAACGTGGCCCGACGCCATCGCCCTGCTCCGGGCGACCCCCTGTTTCTCTCCCAACACCCCACCCCTGAGAGCTTGGTTGTCCAAGCCTCTGCCTCCCAAACCGCCTTCCCTACCGCCCCTCCGGATAGGGAATCCAAGCGCCTGGATCACTTTGGGAAGAAGGCTTTCTCTTCCTCCAGTGCTGGCTTGCGGTCTGTTAATACCGCTTGCCTCTTGGGCCGATACACCCACTCCCTGTGGGATTCGGTGGCGACTGTTTTGCCGCAGTGTTCTGAGGAGGTCCAGACACTGCTTACCCGCGCCATTGCGGAAGGGCGTGATGCGGCTAAATATACCATCCGCTGTGGCCTTGATACCGCCGACTCGCTGGGCAGATCGCTTGCAACGACGGTGGCGCTGCGTCGCCACGCCTGGCTGAGAACCACTGGTTTTTCAGGGGATGTCCAGAATACTCTCATGGACATGCCCTTTGATGGAGTCGGTCTTTTTGGTTCTAAGGCAGACCATGCGCTGGAGCGTTTCAAGGACTCACGGGCTACTGCTAAGTCCCTGGGCCTTGCTGTTGTGCGCCCTCCGCTCACGTCTGCTTTTCGCCCCTTTCGTGGCCACGGAAGGGGCGCCCAGTCACGTCCACAGCCCGGCCAACGGCCCGCGCAGCAAGCGCCTTCGCGTGGCCGAGGACGTGGATACCGCCGTGGCGGTTTGGGCAACCAGCGTGCGGGTCAGGCCACCACCTCCAACCCGTCCGCGGCCCTCCAAGCCCTCCTAGTCCCTCCTTTCAGGTGCACAGCACGCCAGTCGGGGGCAGGGTCCGCCATCACCTTCACCACTGGCGTCCCATCACCTCGGACAGGTGGGTCTTGGACATTGTCCGAAGGGGCTACTCCCTCCCCTTCGAGACCACCCCCCAGCCATGCCACCTCAATTCCACCGCATGTCAGGGGATCACTTGGTGCTTCTAAAGAAGGAAGTCACGGCCCTCTTGGCCAAGAGGGCCATCGAGCATGTTCCGACCCCAGAAGTAGGGCGTGGTTGCTACTCCCACTACTTTCTGGTGCCCAAAAAGGACAAGGAGGACATGTGTCCTATCTTGGACCTCCGGAACGTCAATCGCTTCCTCCGGAAGGAGAAGTTCAAGATGCTCACCCTAGCTCAGGTCTTGACTGCCCTCGACCCCGGAGACTGGTTGGTAGCGTTGGACTTGCAGGACGCCTATTTCCACATCCCCGTCCTGCCGGCCCACCGGCGTTACCTTCGGTTCACGGTAGGCCTCGAGCATTTTCAGTTCACCGTGCTCCCCTTTGGCCTTACCAGTGCCCCTCGGGTGTTCACGAAAGTGATGGCGGTGGTCGCAGCTCATCTGCGCCGGGCAGGGGTTTCAGTCTTCCCCTACCTCGACGACTGGCTGCTGAAGGCGGGCTCGTCCCAGGCAGTCGTCTCCCACCTCCAGACTACGGCCGAACTCCTGCACTCGCTGGGGTTCTCCATCAATGTGCCAAAGTCGCATCTGATTCCTTCTCCACAGCTCCTTTTCATCGGAGCAGTTCTGGACACGACGCAGTTTCGGGCCTATCCTCCCGAACGGCGAGTCCGGGATATTCAGGCTATGATTCCGATCTTTCAGCCTTTATCCTGGGTTTCGGTACGGATGACCCTGAGGCTGCTGGGCCTCATGGCCTCCTGCATCCTGCTGGTCACTCATGCCAGATGGCATATGCGGGCTCTGCAGTGGGACCTGAAGTTCCAGTGGGCGCAGCACCAGGGCGACCTGTCCGATCACGTCCAGATCTCGGAGGGGACTGCAAGACAGTTGCAGTGGTGGCTCTCGAACCGGCAATGGGTCATGGGCAGATCCCTCTCCCTTCCCCAGCCAGAGCACACAGTTGTGACGGACGCGTCCCTTCTGGGATGGGGCGGTCACATGGGAGAGGCGGAGATCAGAGGCCTCTGGTCTCCGGCGGAGTCCCGGCTCCATATCAACGTTCTGGAGCTACGGGCGATCCGGCTTGCACTCAAGGCATTCCTTCCCTCTGTCAAAGGGACGGTAGTGCAGGTGTTCACCGACAACACCACCGCCATGTGGTACTGCAACAAACAGGGCGGGGTGGGGTCGTGGACCCTCTGTCAGGAGGCTCTGCGCCTCTGGACATGGCTGGAACATCAGGGCATGTTCCTGATGGTTCAACACCTGGCAGGTTCCCTGAACGCCAGGGCGGACGAACTCAGCCGCAGGTGCATGATGGATCACGAATGGCGTCTTCACTCGGAAGTGACGCAAGGACTCTTTCTACAGTGGGGAGAGCCTTGGTTAGATCTATTCGCCACCGAAGAGAACGCGCAATGTCATCAGTTTTGCGCGTTGGAATTTCCAAGGCGGCACTCGCTCGGCGACGCTTTTCGTCACGAGTGGAGTTGCGGTCTATTGTACGCCTTTCCGCCTATACCACTTCTACCCAGAGTGTTGAAGAAGATTCGGCACGACCGGGCCCAAGTCATTCTTGTGGCTCCGGACTGGGCTCGAAGAGTTTGGTATCCCGAGCTACTCAGTATGAGCGTAGATCCCCCGATCCGTCTGCCTCTTCGGGAGGATCTTCTGTCGCAGCAGCAGGGGACGGTCCTCCACCCGAACCTGTCCAGTCTACACCTGCTTGCGTGGAGATTGAGCGGCGGCAGTTGATTCCTTTCGACTTGCCTCCCGAAGTTTGTGATGTGATTCTGGCAGCCAGGCGTCCCTCCACTAAGGTGGTATACGCCTGCAGGTGGAACAAATTTGTGGCATGGTGCACAGCAAAGGCTGTGAACCCCCTTTCTGCCCCTCTTTCTGAGGTCCTTCTGTTCCTTCTTTCTCTGGCCCAACAGGGTTCTGCCCTGGGTACCATCAAGGGTTATCTCTGTGCTATCTCGGCCTTCCTCAGGCTCCCTGATCAGCCCTCCCTTTTCAAGTCCCCTGTTGTTAACAGGTTCTTAAAAGGCATTACACACCTCTTTCCTCCTGTTCCATTTGTGATGCCTCAGTGGGACTTGAACTTGGTTCTTACCTTTTTAATGTGCGCTCCCTTTGAGCCTCTGCATAACTGTCCTCTTCGTCTTTTGACTCTAAAGACAGCCTTTCTGGTGGCCATCACCTCCGCTCGGCGGGTGAGTGAGCTCCAGGCTTTATCTTGCAAACCTCCCTTTCTGTCTGTTCATCCAGACAAGGTTGTTCTTCGGACGCGTCCGTCCTTCTTGCCAAAGGTGGTTACTGCCTTTCACATTGGGCAGACCATCACTTTGCCTACCTTCTTTCCGCCTCCGCATCCTTCCAGAGAGGAAGAGAGGCTCCACCGTCTGGACCCAAAACGTGCGCTCTCCTTCTATATCGACCGCACAAAACACTTCCGGGTGGATGACCAGCTCTTTGTTGGCTACGTGGGCGCCAAAAAGGTCGGGCGGTGCACAAACGAACCATCTCCCGCTGGGTTACCTTGTGCATCAAGACCTGCTATTCTTTGGCTAAGAAGGAGCCTCCTGTTGGGCTGCGTGCCCATTCCACCAGGGCAACAGCTGCTACCACGGCCTTGGGCCGCGGTGTTCCGCTGCCCGTTATTTGTCAGGCAGCTACGTGGGCCTCGCTGCACACGTTTACAAAGCATTACTGCCTTGACAGTCAGGTCCGGAGGGACGGCTTCTTTGGCCGTTCTGTCCTCCAGGACTTCCTTGTCTGATCTTTGTTCGCAGACCCACCACCGGGGTTGGTATTGCTGGGGTATCTATTCTAAGGTAAGGAATCTGTCACTAACGTGTCTCTTTCAGATGCACAAGTTACTAACTTGTGTAACGATATATCTGTAAGAGACAGTAGTTAGTGACAGATTCCTTACCGCCCCACCCATCCTCCCCGTTCTGCGAACTGATTTCTAGGGTTAAGGACATCCCTTTCAGGGCCCTAGTATTTTTCAGACACCTATGTCAGCTTCTTGCATGGCTCTGCGTTCCTGGCGCGGAAAGTCGTGTACAGAACTGACGTCAGCGCGCAGGGGCGGCGCCTAAGTACTGCCCGCGACGTCATCCCGGCGATCACGACGCCGACGACGGACGCGGAGCCGCACGACGCCGCCTACCGACGCGCAGGGGTACTGCTACGCAAAAACTTTCCGGATCCAGCCTGACGCCTGGGGATATTGTAAGGTAAGGAATCTGTCACTAACTACTGTCTCTTACAGATATATCGTTACACAAGTTAGTAACTTGTGCGTCTGACTGACATCGGAGGCATATTGGGAGGCAATCAGCCCCAGTCTGTGTCGGGTGTAGTATGCTCTGTGGAGGTATTTAAATTGAATGAGGCGAAGTCGAGAGAATATCGCGGCCTCACGTGGTGAGCGTAGGGCGTCAGCCCAGTCGTCCTCATCCAGAGGTCCAACATCGGTGTCCCAGGCAACCCTAAGAGCATCTAAGGTAGTTGGGCTATTGGTGACTAGGGTTTGATATATCTTGGATATCTTATGTTCCTCGAGATCCCCCATGAGGAGTTTGCCTTCGAGAGGGCTGGATTCTGGGAGGATAGTCAAGTTTTTAATGTATGGATGGAGAGCGTGTCGCAGCTGCAGGTACTGATAGAATTGGGTATGGGGCATATGAAATTCTTTTTGGAGGTCTCCGAATGATTTAAGGACCGTGCCTTTCATCACATCCCCTAACGTTGAGATGCCAATGTGGTCCCAGCCACCGAAGCCCTGCAGATCAGCTACTTGCGGAAGTAGGCGATTCCACCAAAGAGGGGTCGTTTGTGTTGGACGTCCCCACCATCTGATTCTACGCAGGGTTTGTCGCCATATTAGGATTACCACGCGTGTCAGGGGGGAAGATCTTTGCAGTCCGTCTTGTTGTATAGGAGCGAGAGGACATCGGGGTCCCCTATCCACCGCTTGAGTCGCTATGCAGGGTCGTCTCTGGAGCCGTACCACCAGTCATTCAGCTGTACGTGTGCTGCGGCGTGATAAGCTGGTATGTCAGCAGCGGCAATGCCCCCACAGTAAGTTGACTGTGTACATGTACGCAGGGCTACTCTCGCAGCACCACCCCCCAAGAGAAAATGTCCCAATAGTGCGTTAATTTGGCGAAACCATACCCTAGGGACAGGATATGGATGGGATTGTAAGTGGTACAATAATTTGGGAGACCATCTTAAATATAGCCAAGCGTCCATTTAGGGATAAGGGGAATGTAGACCAATTTTAAATCTCAACTTTAACCTTTTCTGTTGTTTCTTCTAAGTTGTGTTTCCAGGACAGGCTTTGGATGTCCGAAATATAGACTCCCAGATATGTGAACCCCTGAGATGCTAAAATGAGTCCCTCGGCCCAACGACCATTCCCCAATGACCCCCGCAGCGGCCAAAGCAGCGATTTAGAGGGGTTCATGTATAGACCGGAGGTCTCATCAAAGATTCGCATGATCTGTAGTATTCTGGGGCCTGATCTATGGGGGTCTGTTAGAAAGAATAACAGGTGGTCTGCATAGAGCGCAATACAATCAGTGATCTCGGGGGTCCATTCAAACCCTTGGTATAGAGCATCTATACGTACCCAGGCCGCAAGGGGTTCTATGGCAAGGTCAAAGAGAAGGAGGGAGAGGGGGCATCCTTGTCTGGTACCCCGTTGTATGGGAAAATGTGGAGATGTGGCCCCGGCCACCCGGATTGAGGCAGTTAGGGCGGTGTACAATAGTCGAATCATAGCAATAAATTGGGGGCCCAGGTTCAGGTGTCTTAGTAGTATAAACATGTAGGTCCAACTGACTGAATCTAACGCCTTGTCCATATCAACGAGTAGAAGGGCTGCAGGTCTGTCTAATCTATCCACTGACGCTATGGCATAATGCGCTCTGCGTATATTATGTCGGGTCGCACGGTGTGGCATAAAGCCTGCCTGGTCAGGGTGAATCAGGGCTTGGAGATGAGGGAGCAATCTGTTTGCCAGTATCTTGGCGAGAATCTTAGCTTCAATGTTAAGGAGAGATATTGGCCGGTACGATGCTCATAATTCGGGTGGGCGCCCTGGTTTGGGAAAGACCACAATCTCAGCTTGTCGCCAATCAGGGGGTAGACACTTATTCTCGAGGGCCTCATTGAGGGTTGCAAGGTACTGGGGTCCCAATGCTGTCGTGTGCAGTTGAAAGAATTCGCCAGGGAACCCATTGGGGCCAGGCGATTTGCCAGGTGCTATATCTGAGACAGCAGAAAAGAGCTCCTCGAGCGAGACCAGAGCCTCGAGTGAGTCGCGTGCAGTGGTAGTGAGGGTCTTAGGTGGCAGATCACGAAAAAAGTCATCAATCTGCACTTCAGATATGGTTTCGCGCTTGGTATAGTGTTTGGTAGTAGTCGGCGAAGGACCGGGCAACCTGCTCCGGGGTAATGATCAATTCCCACATATGCGACTTAAGGGTCTGGAGGTGTATCAGTTTAAGGGAGTATTGGCAAAGTCGATGTAACAATGTCCCTGATTTGTCCCCCCAGTGGGAGATCCTGCTTTGCGTAGCCCGCCAGATGCGTTTGGCTTTGTCAAGTTGAATGCTTTGATATCTCTTCTGCAGTGTGGCTAACTGACGGCGAGCCCCATGTCCGTCTCTATTGAGTGCCTGTAATTCTGTTTGTATTATCAGTGCTTCTAACTGTATCAATTCCTGCTTTTTTTCCCGTTTAGCAGCAGAACAATAACTGATGTCAAAGCCATGGATAGTGGGTTTCATAGCTTCCCACAGGGTGGTGGCAGAGTCTACTGTGCCCTCATTCATAATGAAGTAGTCTGTTAGGGCTTTGTGTATGTGAGAACTGTAGGTCACAATGCATAAATGCCAAGACGACATTCGCCAATGAAACTGCATCTGCTGGGGGCCCAGTGTCAATCGCAGCTGGACCGAGTAGTGATCCGAGAGACCCCTGGGTAGAATGTCTGCCTTGATCTTGCGCGATGCATGGTCCCTGGTGATGAAGATATAATCAAGTCTCAAAAAAGACCCATGTACTGTTGAAAAGTATGTGTAGCCCGCCTCTGTGGGGTGGAGCCTCCTCCAAGTGTCGAACCATCCCAACGCCTCAACCAGTGACCCCAAGCGGGACTCTCTATGTGTAAGCGGTGTAGTAGTAGGGTGGCATCTATCAAGTCCAGATTGTATGACGTCGTGCCAATCCCCCCCCCGTCAGTGCTAAACCGTCAGGGAAGGACCCCCAAATATCAATTATGCGTTCGGTAAATGTACAGCAGAGCGGGGAGGGGCATATAGACTACCCAGTACTACGGGCTCCCCCCCAACTGTGCCGTGGACGAAAATGTATCAGCCCAAGTGCGGATGTGTGTGAATGGTACTCTACGATGGATTAGGATGGCTACCCCTCTAGAGCCCCTCTTAAAGCCCGCTTGGAATATCTGAATTAATCAAGAGCGAGCCAGGCATGGGGTTTTAGTCCCCCAGCAAATGTTTCTTGAAGTAACAGAATGTCAGTCCCTAGCTTTTTTGCGTATCTGAGGACCGCTCCCCGTTTGACTTTGAGTAGGCCTCTGACATTCCAGGTAACCACCGATATTTCCCCAGCCGTGACAATTTTAGGGGGATGTGTAGTCATGTTGTGCCGAGACATGGTTTACACTTTGTGTATAGAAAGGACGAGCTGCTATGTTGCTTTGAGGGGACCTAGGGACAACTATAACTATTAACATTAATAACCAAAACACCTGCACGTCCCCCACCCACCCCAATACCTCCAGGAACACAGAATCAACTGTCATGGAATGTGAACAGTGCACCCCAACGGAGGTTACAGGCTGGAACAGACCAATGAATCCCCATAGATCCCATCCCTATGGAATGTCTCTGGGATCTATAATGTCGGGTTCAGTAGAGTAGCCCAATCCTGTGCCGATGTGCGGGATCTTGCTGTTGAGGTTGTTTCTTCAGCCCACCTACAAGTAGGCCCTGGAGTCCAGAGGGTTCTGCCACTTAAAGCGCAGCATTATTTATCTCGTTATTGACCTGTTTGTCGCTCCGTGCTCCAGAGCGCCAAGAGGACCTAGAGCGATGTCCGGGGGGATATTGTCATTGTTTTGGCGCGAGTCGCTGGTTGAAGAGTCTGAGTCTCGTGGTGGAGGCATATGTGGCTTAACCAGACGTCGTTCCTCGATCCATTGAAAGGCGTCTTCAGGGGTGTCAAAGAAAAGGGTGCTGTTTTTATAGCTGACACGAAGGCAAGCCGGGAAGAGCAACATGTATGAAATCTAGCTCCCTGAGACGAGTCTTCGCAGCCGTGAAGGATTGCCTCTGCTGCTGCACCATTCTAGTGTAATCAGGAAATATCATTATTGGTTGGGAGTCATAAGTGAGGGATTTTTGGGCTCTAGTCTGTCTCAAAATGGCGTCGTGGTAGTTCAGGATCTGTGCGATCACGGGTCTGGGGCAGGCCCCCGGAGGAGGCCTCACCGCAAGCGCACGATGGGCACGCTCCAGTGAAGCAGGGTGACGGACAACCCTCTGGGTTTCAAGATCTGAGCCATTGTTCGAGGAAGGTGCACATGTCCGAGCCCTCACATCCCTCAGGGAATCCCACAAAGCGTAGATTATTACGTCTGGCTCGCCCTTCGGTGTCTTCCACCCGAGTGGCCAGGCCCTTGGAGAGTGATTCGAGGGTGGTGACCTTTCCTTTCAAGATGGTGATGTCGTCTTCCACTTCCCAAACTCTGGTCTCGGCCTGTGTGATCCGTTCAACAGCGTTAACGCGAATCCTGGCGCAACAACATTACGTCCGCCCCACCTGCTCAGATTTTAGCATCCAGCATGTTGCGCGACTAGGCAATCGCAGCTAGGATCGTGGCAGTGTCCGTCGCCGCCATGGCCGCGTCGTCCGGAGCAGTGGGGCTTGTGCTGCTGCACGTAAATTTGTCCATGGTGCTTTGTTTCGTTGAAGCGACGGTTGGGTGGCCCTTGGACATAGCGAAGTGGATAGAGCTGTAGATTGAGGCCCCAGGAAGTAATTAAGTGATCCAGTACCGGATGGCGTACAGGTACTCGGAGCCCTTCAGGACAGGTAAGTAACTGGACCCCGGCACCCAAGGGTTCTGGCGCAATGGAGGATCACCCACACCAACAAGCCGCACCAGGACCTAGCCCGGCCGCTTCTGCTGACAGCAATCCCCCAACCGCTAAAGGGCGGGACCCCCGTCTACCTCGTATGGCTGGGTCGCGCCGGCGGGAAAGCAGGCATACGTTGAAGGAAAGCGCAGCAACGTAGTGACACTTTGGCAGCAGTTCTTCTGCGGAGCACCACGCCTCCGTGATCTAGGGCCACTGGCCAATCACACAGTGCATGTCGGAGTAGGTGAAGTGGTGGCCCATTCTATGATGTCGTCCAGGGCCATCCAGATCTGTTGCTGGAACCTCAACACAGCTCAGGTCACTGTCCAGAGCAAGCTCCTCCCGGGCTCTCCCTGGGCCAATCTCTAGGCAATGCAGACAGAAAACTCGGGACAGCTAGCCGGCGGCGGGGACACTGCCGACCCAGGGCCCTTCAAGGACAAGTCAGCGGTAGGCCCGTAGGCATCTACGCTCCGGTCCATGCTGCGCGTAGACAATATCTGGGTTTAAGTGAGGCAACAGCGCGGAGCACACCCAGCACGGATCAATCCCAGGCACTATCCGATCCCAGGGCAATGCAGGCTGCGGCCGACCCCCGGGCTCATCAAGGTTGCGTCCGGGCCGGAATCGATGAGCGCAGGCACCCCTCCTCACCTCGTGGCTCGAGGCCAGTCTGCGGCCCCACTCCGGCCGGCGCCGCAGGCAGGTATCTTCCAGGTAGGGGGGACCCCACAGGGCACTTCCGGTCTCCGCCAGATGCTCTGAGGCCCGCCGGACCAAGCACACCTCCACAGGGACACAATCGAGCATCCCAGGCCGCCCGCAGCTCCTATCGCGGAGCCGGCACTGGCAGCGCCCCCATAGCAACTTCAGAGCCTCAGCGACCGGGCCATGAACCAGCCCAGAGCCACCAGGCACAGATCCAGCGAGGCTCCCACGGGGTACTGCGATGACCGGATTAGCTGCCGAGCGGTCCTTCGGAGGCTGGGTGGGCCTCAGGCCGCAGCTCGGTCGTATGTCGCAGGCCCCTTCTGCTTCGATTCGGCAAACCACGGACTCCGCTGCCAAACGCTCCCAATCAACCCTTGTGATGCACCCCCGGGGGTCTCGGCAGCTTAGGTGTTGATCGGCTGGGCAAATTGGTATCACAAATCGGCAGGATGATGCAGGATAATGTAGGGCTACAGGAGCCAGACTAATGCGCGTCCATGTTGGACCGCTTTGCCACTCCCTGGCTTTAGGTTTAACGGCAGCCACGGCCTGTGCAGGTAAAAGCGGTGGGGCCCGGTGGTAGGGGGGGGTGGATTTCAATGGACGATGACGAGGGGAAATTAAATAATTAATTTTCCCTAGTCATCGTCTATCAAAATCCCCCCCCCACCGGGCCCACCGCTCTTACCTGCACGGGCCGCGGCTGTTTAACGATGTATATGATACTTTTGAGATCTGGAAGGATCAGGGCATAACATATCAAAATTATTGGTGAAATTGAGGTTGGTGATTGTGAAAAGGGACAGCGCAAAGGTAGTGTAGCACTGAATTACCAACCATACAGGAATGGCGCCATAGCATGAAAAACCTCCTTAAAAGCGGACATGTGATTCATGGTTGAAATACTATCCAGTTAAACGCCTCTTAACTTTTACAACTATTTGGATAATGCTGATGTAAACCTCAAAATATCTTCTGCCTACATTTTTACTGTGTGGTAAAAAGAAAAACACACATCTAATATGCTGAACTGCTGTTGCAAAATAATGCAGCACCTGTATTCTTCCTAAGTTTTTTTTATTTATTTATAATATATACTCTGTAAAAACGTATTGCAAATGTTGCTGCAAATAGAAACATTGTGTATAATGTTATGCTACTGAATCAAGATCCTAATTTCGTACTTTAATATGTACAATCAGTGCACAAGTCTGCTTAACTGTAAATGAATCGGCATCAGTCGTATGTATCTGAATCCCACATGCACCAAGTCTGCACTATTCATAGCAAACTATAAATTAAAAAAAGTATCGGTGCTATCATGCTTATGTCCTTTCCTTTTGTAATCAGTCTACTTCAAGATGATGACCATTATTGTTGAGTTCACCCCTGTTTCGTACCAGTGCCCCCAATCGCTGTGTGCTTTTGCTTCTACAATTCAATTCCATTTCAAAAAGATTTATTATAAAAATCTTCACAATCAACAGTAAGTGTGCAGTACAATCATCTTAAAAACCACATACAACTCTTATATTAATTTATAAAAAAAGACTGACAATTCAGTTGTTAATTCATACCTACACAGTTAATCAATTAGCATCTCATATTAATCTCAAACATTTGTAATACACCTATATAAATAGATGTGTGCTTCCATGATTTTATCAAATAATTCTGAACTTTAAAAAAGAACTTTGTAATTAGTACAATCCCGATAAGGGCCATAATGCCTCCTTATCTGTACAAACAACAAATTAATTGAGTATTTGTTTCATGTACCTGTTGTTTAAATCTATACACAAAGTGCAAAAGAACAGGAGATTGACTTCGTTTTCGTTAACTCTTGCCTCCCCATGAATTATCTTTATTCCATTTGGCAGTAATACTGTTTAAAGGCACGGTTCCATCTCGAATTTACGATTAAGTGCACAAACAAACTGTTTATTGTACCAATCAATATATTTCTCTATCCCCTTTATTTTACTGATGTGCATGCCGGGCCTAGTGAAGTTCTAACCATCCAGTGCTAGGTTAAGGAGACCTGATCTCAATAGTTTTTCTTCAGGTTACAGCTGTCTTTTCGTTCTGTTGCGTCTGGGTGTGACCAAAGTTGTGTCAGAACCAAGCTACTCAGGGTTTCCTTTATGCATCTTATCCAGGTTAAACTCAGTGTACTCTTACAATTTACAAAATCTCTAAGAGCATCTTGGTAAAATATTAGTCCTGGGCTGGACCGTAATCTTGTCCAGAATCTTCCTAGTCTACATGCTTCTGAAATTGTTCATTGCCCCTATTTCAAGCACCAACAGTAAAGGGGTTGATTTATGAAGGTGGTAGAACTTTCTTGAAAAAGCATTCAGTGAGAAGATTAAAGCCTTGAAGTCATAATAAAAGCCGCACAGTTCAGTCCCATAAACTGCTGGGTAACACGGTTTTAGCTCTGTATGCAAAGAGGGGTTCCGAAAGTTTTTTTTTTCTAATTATGCAAAGAGAATGTGAGAGGTGGTAGCCATCACTGAAGCACTTTTAGATAACTGAGATACGTTTTAGATAACTAGGCACACAGTTCCCCTCAACATTAAAGTGTACAACGAAATAATACAAAAGAGGACTCCAGCTTGACTTTCTTTGGAGTGAATGGCTTCTTTATAGTATGTTATTTGCCAATCACTTTACATTTATTTTTTTCAGTTACTCTTGCATCTTTTGTATTTGTATTGCTCAAAACATGCCAATAATTTGAGGAGCGCTGTTGGTACTCAATATCGGAGCTGTATCATATGTCCACAATAGCCTAATTAATGACTTCCTGTTCAAATATGATGGCTCTGTGAATGAAGGCAACGACCAAGATAAAGTATTATTAATAATGAAAGAAGAGCTAAGTGGCACTTCCTGACATACTACTTGGTTTATCTTAAACACCTTGCTTAAACCCTCTCTAAGCCTTACTTTGGCTGAATCAGAATACACTAAAAATGCAAGGTCTGTTAAGTAAGTCGGTAGATCCAATATTGTTAAAGCATGCTTCAGATCCCCCCATCAATATTGTCAAAGGCAGCTTCTAAATCTACAAATGCTATAAACAGCCTATCTTTGCACAGAATTAAGTATTTTGATATGATTCACATAATGGTTCAGAAGTCGCGAGGGTGGCCAGGTGGAGGGTGCAAATCAGCGTTGGGAGCCTAATCCGTTTTCATGGGGATGGGTCACTGTAAAAAGAGGCTACAGGTTCTGGCTAGGAAGCCAGTCAGGCTGAACCAGCAAATGGGCTCTGGCCTTGTGATGCTCGGGGACAGGGGTACACCTTTAGCCCTCTTCTCCAATGCCCAGGGGCGACGGGTGTCTTTAGGTGTCGGGTTTTTCCTTACAGGAGCAGTCACGGTTGAGGAGGCCTGCGTGCAGAGGCTGCAGGTGACGTCGGGGAGTCCAGGAGGGGTGAAACCACGATGGACTCGAGCTCTGCAGTGCTGGGGAACTTTGTTGGCACCGGTGGTCCACTTCAACTCGGGCCAGAGGCGACGGGTGCAGTGGTGGCTTCGGATTTTGGGGGTCCTGGAGGCCTTAGAGAATTCTCTTTTTGAGATTCTTTAGAACAGATCCGCTGTTCACAGGAGGTCTTGAGTCTTTTTCAAAGGCAGGTAGTCCTCCCAAGTTTCTGGTTTCACAGCTGCAACACGTGTCTAATTCGACGTCGTTTTCGACGAAGGATGCAGACAGACCAGCAGGGTTGGTACCAAGTCCGCTGCTTCTTCTCTCTTCTCGGCTTTTGCGGCTCTTCGGTGTCCTCTCTCTTCTTAGGTTACTGGTCATCTTATGGTATTACATTCAGGCACTTCTAAGAGGCACAAAAGCCATAGTCAAGCAATTTACAGTCAGTTAATATTTAAGAAATAATTAGAAACTGATAAGACATGAAGACATAAAATTCACTATTCTTTGGATAGTGCACATTAAGAAAATATATATACTGCTGCAACACTTCCATCCTCTAGTTTAGTGTTGGTGCTACTAAATTTCTAAACGGTAGGAGGAACACTATAGTGTGAGTACTGCTGATATAGTCATATGTTATTGTTAGCAGAGATTATTCCACTAAAGATTAAAGTGTATCTATGATGGTCCTACCCTTCTTCCTGTATTATTTTCTTAACCTCCCATTGACTCAATGGGTGACTGAGAAGGTGTGTGAGTAGCTCTATGGGTGACTGACAGTATGTGAGTGGCTGTATGCATGTATGAGTGGATATATCAGTGGCTGTATAAGTGATTGAGTTGATGTATGGGTGACTGAGTGGATGTGTGTGTAGACCTATGAATCAGTGAGTGGGTGTGCAAGTACTGGTATGGGTGCGTCAATGGGTTTGAGAATGGTGTGGAAGTTGGAGTGGGTGTATGAAAGGTTATATTGGGGGTGTGAGTGGGTGCGTCAGATTCTGTGGATGATGTCATGAGTGATGTCATTTGAGATGTCATCAGTGATGTCACTGACCATGTCATGAGTGATGTAATATGCGAGGTCATAAGCAGTGCATTGCGGGGCCGCGAGTTATAGTTAGCTCAGCTAACTATAACTGCTGAACTTCTCTGGTTTTGTATGAGTGAAATGTCAGCCTAACTAACGTACGTCCCTGTAACCTTTGGTTTTTCAGTGAATTTCTAAGGTTTTTTAAATGCTAATTCCTAACTAGAACATCCCTGTAACCTTTGTTTTTTTTAGTGAATTTCTAAGGTTTTTTTTTTAGCTACCAGTCACATTTGCAGAGTGGTGGACAAAGGGGGCTGGGCCTCTGACCAGCTCTCAGGAATTCCGCTGCATAGGACTTACAGGACGTACCAGGTGGGCTTTTTGGCCCCCAAGGTCCCTCTGGAGCCAAGGGGACTTTATCCCCCAGCTAGCAGTGCGCCGGGAAGCACATTTCCTAACTATAACGGCCCTGTAACCTTTGATTTTTTCAGTGAATTTCTAAGTTTATTTAAATGCTAATTCCTAACTATAACGACCCTGTAACCGTTGGTTTTTCAGTGAACTTCTAAGGTTTTTTTAAATTCTATTTCTTAATTGTAACGTCCATTTTGTTTTTAAGTGCGCCTCTAAGATTTTCGTATTTTCTTTCTATAATTGGATATTGTTTATTATATTTATATTATATACAACTCATTTTTAGGTCTCGCCTGAGCCAGCGCTTAGTGCTGCTCTGGGCGAGAGTTTTAGTAAGCGGGTTTTGGAAGTGCAAACAGCAGTGGCTTTTGCTGGCGACCAGCTTGCGTTCACGTGAGCGTGCACGCACGTCACGGGTCATTAAGTGCATCGCGATCACTTTCACTTTCGCGGCTTTGAAGTAAAGAAATAGATTATTTTTCTATTTCTTTACTTTTGCTATAATCGCGGCACCCGCGCTTTACTTTTAATGTTAAAGCGCTTTACTTTTAATGTTAAAAGTAAAGCGCGGGTGCCGCGATTATAATGGTGTAGCCGATAGGTCTCGCTTTTGGGACCTTATAAGTATTTAGTTATGCAACTGTTGCATGGCTAAACGCTTATAAGGTCCCAAAGGCGAGACCTATTGGCTATGCCAATGCTTGTTTGATTTGGTATGTGCTTATTACAAAATAAATTAATAACTGCTTTTATTTTGAAGTATTTTTTTTGAGTCGGCACATCATTGCCGCATTTACTGTGGGGAGTCTGTGATCAACAAATGTATTTCACATACTGAAAAATACACTAAAAGACATTTTTTAAATCAGAGCCACCCAAGAGGCCAAAGTTTTGTTCATTATCTTGTCAAATAACTTTTTCACGTCGTGAAATCCTAAAAGAAAAGCAGACATTCAACCACCACCACGTTCAAAAATGTTAAATTAAAAAAATTATTCTAACTACTACAATGCACACATTGCTAACCACATCACTGCTTTAAAAACATATTTGTATACATGTATTTAAAGTAACTTTTTGAAAAACTGTGTTTGAACCCTACTTCCCGTTTTCGCAATTACACCAAGAGTCGCGATGACTTTGGCAACCGCGACGATCGCTTCTTTTTTAGGGGGTGTAAAACACACATATGCACACATTTGTCATTATTTTAAACAATGGGGCACTGTTTAAAGTCATATTTTTGTCAGGAGTTTGCATAAAAACAACCATTTACCTGATTTTCCGTATTTGTGGTGACGCCGGGTGTGGCGATGATATCGGTAGCCGCGATCACCGCGAATACATCGCGGAATGACAAAACAAATGCAGACATTCAATAGCCACCACCACATTCAAAATTTATAACTGCAAAATGAATTAAAACCAACACACTAAACACATTACTATCTAAACAACTGTATAATAGCATGTACACCTCCCTTAATATCTCTATAACACAGTGATTAACATTTTCAGTGTAATCTATGACTGCATGCATCACTGTATCACTAAGTCTCTCATTAACTGTATAAGTATTTGAGGGGATCTGTGAGACGATGCATCAGTCTAATAATACTTCTGTAACGAAATGCGTGACTGCCTCAGTACATCTATGAGTGGGTGCATCAGTGTCACAATGGGTCTGTGATTGGTTGCGTAAGTCTCTCGCTCAATCTGTGAGTATGTGCATGAGTGCCTTTGTAAGTAAGTATATGACTGACTGGATCTGTGAGTAGATACAAGAGTCTCTCAGCGGGCCTATGACTGGCAGTGTTACTGTCTGAGTGGTTTTGTCAGTGGGTGCGTGGGTCTGTGAGTATGACTGTGTGTGGGTACATGAGTCTGAGTGTATAACTGGGTGCATAGGTCTCTGAGTGGGTCTATGAGTGGCTGTGTGACTAACTATGGGTGTGTGAGTGTCTGAGTTGATCTGTGAGTGGATGTGTGGGTGTCTGAGTGGATCTGTGAGTGGGTGTATGAGCACCTCAATGGGTCTGTGATTGAGAGCATAAGTCTGAGTGGGTGAGTGAATAGGTGCATGCATGAGTGTCTGAGTGGGTCTGTGACTGGGAGGGTGAGTGGGTGGGTCTGTGAGTGGATGCATGAGCCTTGACTGGGTGAGTGAGTGGATGCATGTATATCTGAGTGGGTGTGTGAGTTTCTGAGTGTATGTGTGACTGAGTCCATAAGTCTCTGAGACTGTGACTGTGTGGGAGTGACTGTATGGGTGTGTGAGTGGGTGTATGAGTGTCTCAGTGGGTCTGTGAACATACGTGAGTGGGTCTGTAAGTGGGTGCGTGAGTCTAAGTGGGTCTGTACATGGGTGCGTCACTCTCCGATTAAGTCTGTAAGTGGGTGCATAAATACCTGAATGGGCATGTGAGTGAGTGCATGTGTATCTGAGTGGGTATGTGACTGCATGTATAAGTGTGTGAATGAATATATGAATGAGTATATAAGTGTTTGAGTGAGTTGGTGAGTGTGTACATGAGTGTGTGGCAGTGACCGGCGAGTGTGTACAAATATATATATTTAAAAAATATTTTCACTAATGTTCGCGATGACTTCGCGATATTTGCTGTGTTCCCCGTGACGGTACACGGGGGCTGCGCTAGCAGTCGTGGCGTCATCGCGAATATTGCACGTGATTAAAAAACTCTATTTTGGACACATAACTTGTGTCACTAACACACCCGTTTCTCAAATATGGGGTCAGAGTATCTCCACCCTGATCCCTTATGTTAGCTTTCACACAAATTTTCAGCCCCGGGAACCATTCCCGGACGATAAAATGGTGGCCGCAAATTTCTGTTCAGGTTACGTCCAGCCAATCAGAGCATTCCCGTTGGCGCGTGCATTTGCAATTAATAGTGAATCCACTGCGAAATATCTGCGACCCGAAATACATCTATAAATTTCGGCTTAAATTTCTCAACAACTACAGGACGGATTTGCACCAAATAACAAAAAGCACAATCTGTGTAACAACATCTACCTTTCTGCCAAATTTGGTGCAATTCCATCCAGCGTAGGTTCGACAACGTGTTCCTATGAGAATTAACATTACAAACACATTCTTTTTTCATGCCCCTATTTCTCGGTCCTCACTTGCACGTATCACCCACAAACTTTCCATGACACACAGAAACAACTTTGAAACTTTGTGGGAAAAATGTCTTGAAGATTGGTCAAACGACTCAAAAGTTATAGGCAAGTCAAAAAATGCTTTTCCTATGGAGACTAGGTCCTAAGTATTACTACCTACTGGGGACCGCCAGATATATATATGTGAACAAGGGCACTTTGTGCTTGAAACGCGTCGCAAGGGTGAGAGGAATAAAAGATCTGACCTGCTACTGAATCTGGGTCCGTCTCTCTCTCTGCTCGCCTGCTTGTCAGCGTGGAGGTGCGGGGAGTGTTTGCTGTGAAATATATATATATATATATATATATATATTATCTACTGGCGGTCGCCAGTAGATAGTTATAGTTAGGACCTATTTTCCATAGGAAATCCGCGACATTCTATTTGAAATAGCTCTTGCGTCGGTTGACGAATCTTCGTGAAATTTTCAAACTTTATGGCCCGCTTCGGTTTGCTCCTACACTGAAAGTTTCGGGGTGATTCGTCAAGCGGGGGCCGAGAAAAAAGGGGGGTCCCAAAACGTGTTTTCCCCATTCATTTTCCCATAGGAAACTTTATGCAAGGCTACAGCCCGAACTGCTGAACGGAATTACACCAAATTTGGCAAAGAGGTAGTTCTTGGTTCAGAAAGAACCCTTTTTGTTAAATGGTGTAAATCCGTTCAGTAGTTGCTGAGAAAATCAAAAGTAAAAACACATATATATCTGGGCGGAGCCTAACCACACATGTCATCGTGAGATCTGATTGGCTGTCAGCACTTCATCCTGGAATTGCTGGCAGCCATCTTGGGACTAATATAAATGATAGTACCCCATGAAATGCATTGTAGTGAATCAAAGATTTTGAGGGTTACCAAAAGGAGAACTATAAAGGGTGATAACAGACTTTAGTTACATTAGAATTCATTTGTTGATGGTACCATACTAATTTCAGGAATTGTGGTGTGTTCTAAGGTGATTTTACCCTGTGAAAAACCTTCTGCTGGGATATCATGAATCATGTTTGAGAGAAAACTATTTTCACATGCTTGTCCCATACAGTTTTGGAAGGTGCTCCAGAAGCTAAAATGAGAGCATATTTTCTGTAAATTCACATTATCTTTCTCAGTCAGGTGAGAATGAAGTCTGACATTCTCAGTAAAACATGTACATCCAACAAGGGCAGAGACTGTCAGTTGATTCCTTTGTGTTCTACTGCAGCTTCCCAGAGTGTTCTAAAGAACAACTAGAGTGCTAACAGCCTTACTTATGACAAAAGTATGGCACACCTGAAGCCATCTTGATTGGAATAAACTGGTAACACTTAAAACATTTAATTTAAAAAGGAACAAAATGATGGGGTTCATTTTGTCATAGAAATTATGGTTAGTGCTGTAGAAAGAAAAATTAGGACATGTTTCAAGTGTGATCTCAAATATCTTCCTGTTATATTTCAACAGGAGCAGCCTGTCAGTTGATGCCTTTGTGTTCTACTGCAGCTTCCCAGAGTGTTCTAAAGAACAACTAGAGTGCTAACAGTCTTACTTATGACAAAAGTATGGCACACCTGAAGCCATCTTGATTGGAATAAACTGGTAACACATAAAACATTTAATTTAAAAAGGAACAAAATGAGGGGGTTCATTTTGCCATAGAAATTATGGTTAGTGCTGTAGAAAGAAAAATTAGGACATGTTTTAAGTGAGATCTCAAATATCTTCCTGTTATATTTCAACAGGAGCAGCCTGTCAGTTGATGCCTTTGTGTTCTACTGCAGCTTCCCAGAGTGTTCTAAAGAACAACTAGAGTGCTAACAGCCTTACTTATGACAAAAGTATGGCACACCTGAAGCCATCTTGATTGGAATAAACTGGTAACACTTAAAACATTTAATTTAAAAAGGAACAAAATGAGGGGGTTCATTTTGCCATAGAAATTATGGTTAGTGCTGCAGAAAGAAAATTTAGTGCATGTTTTAAGTGAGATCTCAAATCCTCTTCTATTTCATTAGAAAATTCTGACATGCAGACTGAAACAATCACTTTCAATACCAGCAGTAGAGTTCCAGTTAACTCCTTGGTGAGCAGTAGCTTTACTACAGTGATCTAATGAACAACTAGAGTGCTAACATTCTGAATTTATGGCAAATGTGTGACACATCTGAATGCCTTCTTGATGGAATCAAAGTAAAAAACTGAAAGCATTTCCTACTGAGGAGACTGCAGTAAATGAGGAAATTAGGAAACTTCATAACAAAGAAGTCTTCCAAGATGGCCACCAGTGAAAAAAGAGCCCAACTGTAGCACAAATATTACCGAGATGTAGCCCACATATAGCCCAATGACAAAAGTGTGAAAAACACTTTTTATTTTTAGTTTTTTTGCAGTTTTATGTAGTGCAGACTGGTCAGGTATTGGAGCGTTGCATCTTAAAACATGACCCCCTACACTACAAAAACACCACTGCACTACCCTAAACCCTAAAACACTACCCCCAGCACGACCCCCTACACTACACAAGCACCACTGCAATATCCTAAACCATAAAACACTACCCCCAGCATGACCCCCTACACTACACAAACACCACTGCACTACCCTAAACCCTAAAACACTACCCCAACACCACTACACTAACCTAAATCCTAAAACACTACCCCCAGGACGACCCCCTACACTACCCAAACACCACTGCACTACCCTAAAACATGACACCCTACACTACACAAACACCACTGCACTACCCTAAACCCTAAAACACTACCCCCAGCATGACCCCCTACACTACACAAGCACCACTGCACTACCCTAAACCCTAAAACACTACCCCCAGCACGACCCCCACACTACACAAACACCACTGCACTACCTTAAACCCTAAAACACTACCCCCAGCACGACCCCCTACACTACCCAAACACCACTGCACTAACCTAAATCCTAAAACACTACCCCCAGGACGACCCCCTACACTACCCAAACACCACTGCACTACCCTAAAACATGACCCACTACACAAACACCACTGCACTACCCTAAACCCTAAAACACTACCCCCAGCATGACCCCCTACACTACACAAACACCACTGCACTACCCTCAACCCTAAAACACTACCCCCAGCACGACCCCCTACACTACACAAGCACCACTGCACTACCCTAAACCCTAAAACACTACCCCCAGCACGACCCCCTACACTGCCCGAACACCACTGCACTGCCCTAAACCCTGAAACACCAGCCCCTGCACGGCCCCTACACTGCCTGAACACCACTGCACTGCCCTAAACCCTGAAACACCAACCCTAGCATGACCCCCTACACTGCTCGAACACCACTGCACTGCCCTAAACCCTGAAACACCACCCCCTTCACGACCCCCTACACTGCCCGAACACCACTGCACTGCCCTAAACCCTGAAACACCACCCCAGCACGCCCCCTACACTGCCCGAACACCACTGCACTGCCCTAAACCCTGAAACACTACCCCCAGCAAGACCTCCTACACTGCCCGAACACCACTGCACTGCCCTAAACCCTGAAACATCACCCCCAGCAAGACCCCCTACACAGCCCGAACACCACTGCCCTAAACCCTGAAACACCACCCCCAGCACGACCCCCTACACTGCCCGAACACCACTGCACTGCCCTAAACCCTGAAACACCACCCCCAGCACAACCCCTACACTGCCCGAACACCACTGCACTGCCCTAAACCCTGAAACACCACCCCCTGCACGACCCCCTACACTGCCTGAACACTACTGCACTGCCCTAAACCCTGAAACACCATCCCCAGCACAACCCCTACACTGCACGAACACCACTGCACTGCGCTAAACCCTGAAACACCACCCCCTGCACGATCCCCTACACTGCCCGAACACTACTGCACTGCCCTAAACCCTGAAACACCACCCCCAGCACGACCCCCTACACTGCACGAACACCACTGCACTGCCCTAAACCCCTAAACACTACCCCCAGCAAGACCCCCTACACTGCCCGAACACCACTGCACTGCCCTAAACCCTGAAACATCACCCCCAGCAAGACCCCCTACACTGCCCGAACACCACTGCCCTAAACCCTGAAACACCACCCCCAGCAAGACCCCCTACACTGCCCGAACACCACTGCACTGCCCTAAACCCTGAAACACCACCCCCAGCATGACCCCCTACACTGCCCGAACACCACTGCACTGCCCTAAACCCTGAAACACCACCCCCAGCATGACCCCCTACACTGCCCGAACACCACTGCACTGCCCTAAACCCTGAAACGCCAGCCCCAGCAAGACCCCCTACACTGCCCGAACACCACTGCACTGCCCTAAACCCTGAAACACCACCCCCCAGCAAGACCCCCTACACTGCCCGAACACCACTGCACTGCCCTAAACCCTGAAACACCACCCCTGCACGACCCCCTACACTGCCCGAACACCACTGCACTGCCCTAAACCCTGAAACACCACCCCTCAGCACGACACCCTACACTGCCCGAACACAACTGCACTGCCCTAAACCCTGAAACACCACCCCCAGCACGACCCCCTACACTGCCCGAACACCACTGCACTGCCCTAAACCCTGAAACACCACCCCTGCACGACCTCCTACACTGCCGGAACACCACTGCACTGCCCTAAACCCTGAAACACCACACCCAGCACGACCCCCTACACTGCCCGAACACCACTGCACTGCCCTAAACCCTGAAACATCAACCCCAGCAAGACCCCCTACACTGCCTGAACACCACTGCCCTAAACCCTGAAACACCACCCCCTACACTGCACGAACACCACTGCACTGCCCAAAACCCTGAAACACCACCTCCAGCAAAACCCCCTACACTGCCTGAACACCATTGCTCTGCCCTAAATCCTGAAACACTAGCCCCAGCACGACCCCCTACACTGCCCGAACACCACTGCACTGCCCTAAACCCTGAAACACCAGCCCCAGCAAGACCCCCTACACTGCCCGAACACCACTGCACTGCCCTAGACTCTGGAACACCAGCCCCAGCAAGACCCCCTACACTGCCCGAACACCACTGCACTGCCCTAAACCCTGAAACACCAGCCCCAGCATGACCCCCTACACTGCCCGAACACCACTGCACTGCCCTAAACCCTGAAACACCAGCCCCAGCACGACCACCTACACTGCCCGAACACCACTGCACTGCCCTAAACCCTGAAACACCAGCCCCAGCACAACCCCCTACACTGCCCGAACACCACTGCACTGCACTAAACCCTGAAACACCAGCCCCAGCATGACCCCCTACACTGCCTGAACACCACTGTACTGCCGTAAACCCTGAAACACCAGCCCCAGCACGACCCCCTACACTGCCCGAACACCACCGCACTGCCCTAAACCCTGAAACACCACCCCCTGCATGACCCCCTACACTGCCCGAACACCACTGCACTGCCCTAAACCCTGAAACACCACCCCCTGCACCACCCCCTACACTGCCCGAACACCACTGCACTGCCCTAAACCCTGAAACACCAACCCCAGCACGACCCCTTTACTGCTCGAACTCCACTGCACTGCCCCAAACCCTGAAACACCACCCCCAGCACGACCCCCTACACTGCCCAAACACCACTGCCCTAAACCCTGAAACACCACCCCCTGCACGACCCCCTACACTGCCCGAACACCACTGCACTGCCCTAAACCCTGAAACACTACCCCCTACACTGCCCGAACACCACTGCACTGCCCTAGACCCTGAAACACCACCCCCAGCACGACCCCCTACACTGCCCGAACACCACTGCACTGCCCTAAACCACCACCCCCAGCATGACCCCCTACACTACCCGAACACCACTGCACTACCCTAAACCCTAAAATACTACCCCCAGCACAACCCCCTACACTACCCGAACACGACTGCACTGCCCTAAACCCTCAAACACTCCCCCAGCACGACCCCCTACACTACCCAAACACCACTGCACTGCCCTAAACCCTAAAACACTCCCCCCAGCACGACCCCTACACTACCCGAACACCACTGCACTGCTCTAAACCCTAAAACACTCCCCCAGCACGACCCCCTACACTACCCAAACACCACTGCACTGCCCTAAACCCTAAATCACTACCCCCGCATGACCCCCTACACTACCCAAACACCAATGCACTACCCTAATCCCTAAAACACTACCCCCGCATGACCCCCTACACTACCCTAAACCCTAAAACACTACCCCCCGCATGACTCCCTACACTACCCAAAGACCACTGCACTACCCTAAACCCTAAAACACGACCTCCTACACTACACAAACACCACTGCACTACCCTAAACCCTGAAACACTACCCCCTACACTACACAAACACCACTGCACTACCCTAAACCCTAAAAAACGACCCCATCACGAACCACTACACTACCCAAACACCACTGCACTACCCTAAACCCTAAAAAACTACCCCCAGCAGTACCCCTACACTACCCAAACACCACTGCACTACCCTAAACCCTAAAACACTACCCCCAGCAGTACCCCCTACATTACCCAAACACCACTGCACTACCCTAAATCACTACCCCCAGCACGACCCCCTACACTACCCAAACACCACTGCACTACCCTAAAACACTACCCCCAGCACGACCCCTACACTACCCAAACACCACTGCACTACCCTAAACCCTAAAACACTCCCCCAGCACGACTCCCTACACTACCCAAACACCACTGCACTACCCTAAACCCTAAATCTACCCCCAGCATGACCCCCTACACTACACAAACACCACTGCACTACCCTAAACCCTAAAACACTACCCCCAGCACGACCCTCTTCACTACCTAAACACAACTGCACAATTTGTTACAGGCGTTGCAACGCAGGCCTGTGGTGCTTACTGGAAGTACCTAGTGGGCTAGTTGGGCCCCAGGGACCCTCAGGATTCAAGGTGACCTAATCCTCCAACTTAAAACGCACCACGGGGCGCGTTTGCACAGTGGTGAAGGGAGGGCGGGGCCTCAGGTGACATGTGCGCAAACACATCCTGTGGTGCGTTTTAAGTTGGGAATTAATTCCCTTTGAATCCTGAGGGACCCTGGGGGCCAACTAGCCCACCAGGTACCTTCAGTAAGCACAACAGAGTTGCGTTGCAGAGAGGTGAAAAAGGTGCGTGGCCTCGGAACGCCTCTCTGCAACTCAGCTCTGTGGTCCTAACTGTAGGTACCTGGGGGGCTAGTTGGGCCCCAGGGACCCTCAGAATTCAAGGGGACTTAATCCCGCAACTTAAAACGCGCCACGGGTGCGTTTGCACACATGTCACCTCAGGCCCCCTCCCTTCACCACTGTGCAAACGCGCCCTGTAGCGCGTTTTAAGAGGTAGTTTTAATCCCCTGCCCTATTATGTTCTAGGGACTTGCAGAGGAGGTCATGCTAATCACAGGGGTACCCCAACGCATAGTGTTCCCTAGTGTATGTAGGTGTTTTCACTGTATTCTAAGTGTTTTTAGCATAGCACTGGCTCTGGTTAGTCAGTCAGTTACCACCAGTACCCGTCTGAAAAAGTTGTGGGCACAGGATGATTTTGCAACAAGGCCTCTTTCTGCTCCTCTGTTGGTTCTTTCTGCACATCTTTTGCTTCTTTCTGTGCGTTTTTTCTTCTTTCTTCACATGTCCTACCTCTGTAGGCATAGTTAGAAACTAGCATTTAAAAAAACCTTTGAAATTCACTTAATAAATCATAGGTTTCAGGCACGTTATAGTTAGAAATTAGCATTTAAAAAACCTTTGAAATTCACTGAAAAAACCATAGGTTTTAGGGACAGTTATAGTTAGTGGGACATTTCACTCGTACAAAACCATAGAAATTCCCCCGTTATAGTTAGTTCAGCTAACTATAACTCGCCCCCCCGCAATGCACTGCTGATGACGTCACATATTACATCACTCATGACCTGGTCAGTGACATCACTGATGACATCACTGATGACATCTCAAATGACATCACTGATGACATCATCCAGTGAGTGTGTTTCTGTAAAGTTTAAAAATGTTTAATATATATAGGGAAAGGCGTATTGAAGAATGAGTGGGTGTATAAGTGTCTGAATGGATGATTTAGTAGGTGCGTGACTGACTCTGTAAGTGAGTGATTAAACGTATCTTACTGAATGCATGGGTTAGTGACTAAACTGGGTGAATGTCTGTATCCGTCTGTCTGTTGCTGTGTAAGTGGCTGCATGGGTTTGTGAATAGCTACATGAGTGTCTATACGAGTTATTTATTGGTTGTCTGAGAATCTGTATGGGTGCCTGAGTGTTTGTGTGGGTGGGGTGTGTGCGACTCTGTGCATAGATGTGTGAGTGGGTGATTCACTGGGTGGATGGTTTCAAGAGTGCATCTGTGATAGACTGTATGGGTGGGTAAGTGTATGTAAGAGTGTGTTAGTGAGTGAATGTATGTCCCAGTGGTACATGTGTGAGTAACTACATATGTGAAAGGCAGTATATATGTGTGTTGGAGTATATAAATAGCTATAAGCGAGAGTGTGTGATTGTGAGAGTGACTGTATGGATGAGTGTGTACTTGTATCAGTGATTGTATAAGAGCGTAAGAATGAGTAAGTGAGCTGGTGTGTGTATAACTGTATGGGTGAGTAAATGGCAGTGTGTTTAATTATTTGCATGACTGAGTAGGTGTGTGAGTACCTCTATGGATGAGTGGCGGAGTTTGAGTGTATATATAGGAGTATGAGTGCATATGATAGTCCTGTACTGAGTGACCGTAAGTATGAGTGACTGTACGGGTGAGTGAGTGGATGTGTGTGTAGACCTAAGAATCAGTGAGTGGGTATGTAGTTATTGGTGTTGGAGTGTCTATGGTTTTGCGAATGGCAGTCTGTAATTTAGAGTGGGTGTATCAAAGGTTATATTAGGGTGTGAGGAGGTGCATCAGATTATCACATGGATGATGTCATCAGTGATGTCATCAGTGATGTCATTTGAGATGTCATCAGTGATGTCATCAGTGATGTCACTGAATATGTCATGAGTGATGTAATATGTGACGTCATCAGCAGTGCATTGCGGGGGCGCGAGTTAGTTAGCTGAACTAACTATAACGGGGGAATTTCTATGGTTTTGTACGAGTGAAATGTCCAACTAACTATAACTGTCCCTAAAACCTATGGTTTTTTCAGTGAATATATATATATATATATATATATTCACTGAAAAACCATAGGTTTTAGGGACAGTTATAGTTAGTTGGACATTGCACTCGTACAAAACCCGTGAAATTCCCCGTTATAGTTAGTTCAGCTAACTATAACTCGCGCCCGCAATGCACTGCTGATGACGTCACATATTACATTACTCATGACATGGTCAGTGACATCACTGATGACATCACTGAAGAATGTGCTAGTATTTGTATGAGTAAGTGAGTTGGTGTGTGTATAACTGTATAGGTGAGTAAATGGGTGTGTGATTAATTTTTGCATGACTGACTAGGTGTGTGAGTACCTCTATGGATGAGTGGCGGTGTGTGAGTGTTTATATAGGTGTATGAGTGCATATGATAGTCCTGTACTCAGTGACCGTAAGTATGAGTGACTGTACGGGTGAGTGAGTAGATGTGTGTGTGTGTGTAGACCTAAGAATCAGTGAGTGGGTATGTAGTTATTGGTATTGGAGTGTGTATGGTTTTGAGAATGGCAGTCTGTAATTTAGAGTGGGTGTATCAAAAGTTATATTAGGGTGTGAGAAGATGCATGAAATTATCACATGGATGATGTCATCAGTGATGTCATCAGTGATGTCATCAGTGATGTCATTTGAGATGTCATTTGAGATGTCATCAGTCATGTCATCAGTGATGTCACTGACCATGTCATGAGTGATGTAATATGTGACGTCATCAGCAGTGCATTGCGGGGGCGCGAGTTATAGTTAGCTGAACTAACTATAACGGGGGAATTTCACGGGTTTTGTACGAGTGCAATGTCCAACTAACTATAACTGTCCCTAAAACCTATGGTTTTTTCAGTGAATTTCAAAGGTTTTTTAAATGCTAATTTCTAACTATAACGTGCCCTGCACCCTACCTTCACCACTGTGCAAACGCACCCCGTGGCGCGTTTTAAGTTGGGGGATTAAGTCCCCTTGAATCATGAGGGTCCCTGGGGTCCAACTAGCCCACCCTGTACCTCCAGTATGCGCCAGGGAGCTGCGTTGCAGAGAGGTGTTCAGAGGCCACGCCCCATTTTACACCTCTCTGCAACGCAGCTCTGTGGCGCTTTCTGGACGTACCTGGTGGGCTAGTTGGCCCCCAGGGACCATCAGGATTGAAGGGGATTTAATTCCCCATCTTAAAACGCGCCACGGGGCCTGTTTGCACACATGTGACCTGAAGCCCCGCCCCCTCCCTCCACCACTGTGCAAATGCACCCCGTGGCGCGTTTTAAGTTGGGGGATTAAGTACCCTTGAATCCTGAGGGTCCCTGGAGTCCAACTAGCCCACCATGTACCTCCAAAAAGCGCCACGTTGCAGAGAGGTGTAAAAAGGGGTGTGGCCTCTGAACACCTCTCTGCAACGCAGCTCCTGGCGCATACTGGAGATTCCTGGTGGGCTAGTTGGCCCCAGGGACCCCCAGTATTCAAGGGAATTACTTCCCTTCTTACAACGCGCCAGGGCGCGTTTGCATAGTGCTGCAGGGAGGGGGCGGGGCCTCCGGCACGATGCAGTTTTTTTTTTTTTTTTTCTTTCTTTTTTTTTTTTATGGGAGGGGTGCTGCATGGCCCCCCTTCCCTCGTCCACTTTTGTCCCCGGGGACCCCATCCCCCGGGGCCTGAGGCTGTTCTTTTATTTTTTTTTATTTTTTTTCCAAAACTGGAAGGGGGCCGCGTGGCCCCCCTTCCCTGGGCCTGTATTTGCCCCGGGGACCCCATCCCCCTGGGCATGCCCTCTTTTTTTTCTAAAAATAAATATTTGGAGGGGGGCTGCGTGGCCCCCCTCCCGGGCCACTAATGGCCCCGGGGACCCCATCCCCCGGGGCCTGGCCATACGTTGGGGACCGTGGGGGGGGTCCCCAATCCCCGCACGGTCCCACCGGCTCCCCGCGTCCTGCGGGAGCCGGCATTGCTTTTCCATATGGGGAGCTGCTGACATGCAGCTCCCCTTATGGAAAAGCAATTCTGCTTTGCTTCATTGAAGCGAGAGCAGGTTTCCTGCTCTCGCTTCAATGAAGCAAAGCAAGTTTGCAATGGCAGGACGGGAGCCGCGAGGCTCCCGTCCTGCCATTGTAAACAGCAGTGTCCCGGGGGTAGGCACCCCGGGACACTGCAGGAGCCGGCCCTGGGGGGTGGTGGTCCCCAGGGCCACCACAGGCTCCAGGAGGGGGCTGCGCGGCCCCCTCCCCACTTCTACATAGCCCCGGGGAGGTTGTGGTCCCGGGGCTTCGGGGTCCGAGACGGACCCCCACATGTATTTTCTTAGTGCCCCGGGAGGTGGCGGTCCCCGGGCGTGTGGGGGGCTGGAGCCCCCACACAGGTATTTCAAATTTAAAAAAAGAAGCCACGGGTGGCGGTCCCCGGGGCTGCGGAAGGGCACAGTGCCCTCCTGCACCATTTTTATTAGAAAGCCCTGGGGGGTGGCGGTCCCCTGGGCTTGGGGGGCCTTAGAGGCCCCCCATTAACTAAAAACCAACCCCCCCGCATGCCCCCGGGACTTGGCCCACCCGGGGGCAAAATAGCATCGAAGCGCGGGAGACCGCGCTTCAATTTTTTTTACAGCGGGATCCGCGCACCCTAAGCGCATCCCGTCGATTTAAAAAAAAAAAAAAAAAAAATGCTTTTTCTGCCCAGGGGTCCTTGTGGGACCCCTGAGCAGACCTAGGGGTCAGGTGTTTCTACCCTGCCCCCTTTGTGCGTTTTGTGCACTTGTTTCTGTCCCTCGGTTCTACCGAGGACAGAATGGCTGCCAACACTTCCTGATTTGGAGTGTTGACAGCCAATTAGCATGCAGCTCGTGATCGGGAGGGTGCGCGAATCCGACGCGGCCATAGATATATATGTGATTTTCATTTTGATTTTCACAGGAACTACTGAACGGATTTACACCATTTAACAAAAGGGTTCTTTCTGAACCAAGAACTACCTCTTTGCCAAATTTGGTGTAATTCCGTTCAGCAGTTCGGGCTGTAGCTGTGGCTAAAGTTTCCTATGGGAAAATGAATGGGGAAAACACGTTTTGGGACCCCCTTTTTCTCGGCCCCGCTTGACGAATCACCTCGAAACTTTCAGGGTAGGAGCGGACCGGAGTGGGCCATAAAGTTTGAAAATTTCGCGTTGATTCGTCAACCGACGCAAGAGTTATTTCAAATAGAATGTTGCGTATTTCCTATGGAAAATAGGTCCTAACTATAACTATCTACTGGCGACCGCCAGTAGATAATATATATATATATATATCTACATTCCTCATCTCGTACACACTTCCCATAAATCAGGATAAAGACGAAGCGGACCCAGATTGTTGGTGCTGTTATTTTATTTCGCTTTGTGCCCTGCACCAACCGCCATTACGCGTTTCGGCCTTCCAAAGGCCTTGATCACATGACGCGCTTGTTCATTGTTTACTTCTATTTAAAGTGACAGTGCATAGTAACCGGTGACTAAACTTGTAATAGACATAGAAGAGTCTGATTCAACAACAGCACTAATAACTGCATATAACAGGAAATTTAACTAATGTTCATTTCATTTTAAACAGTTCGATAAAATATCAATAAATATACATCTATAAAATATAAATATTTAAATAGGTGCAAAACTGTTAAAAACATGTTAAATGCAAGACGAGAATTAATAGTAAAGTACGAGGTAAAATACATACTAAAAAGTTCTTTCAATAAAAACCCTTTATAAGTACATATTCCCAAATGTACTGAAAATTCCCAATTTGTTAATCATGCTCGTTGTTTAAGTTGCTTACGCCCAAGTGAGCCTTTTCGACCCTCACTGTCTAATCATAAAAAAAAGTGTAAGTGCTAGTAACATAAAGTGCCGCCAAACGGTATGAATGTGCAAAAATACAAGTAGTAAATAAATAATGATAAAAACAATTGCAGAGGCAGCGGTTAAAACTATATACATGTTTGTACAAAACTCAGACACTAGAGGCAAGTATAAAAATCTTCACTAGAATTAAGACCATGAGGTGTTTTACAATCCAATTCTAGTATATACCTTGTCTCAAGTTGTCTAAGGAGAGCCTCTCGGTCACCCCCTCTTCTCAATGGGGGACTGTGTCCACTACAAAGTACTTGAGGACACTGACATCTTTCTCATGGTGCTCTCCAAAATGCCTAGCTACAGGATACGACTGATCACCATTGTTGATTACCCTTATGTGCTGGAGTATCCTCTTGTGTACCTGCAGCTTCGTACTCCCTACGTACCGCAAGCCACAAGGACACTCCAGCACATAAATTGCAAACTCAGTTTTGCATGTTAGTTTTTTGTTTATACACGTGGGCTCATTTTTAAATGGCATGTCGTATTCTGTTTTATTGATTCCAAACCTGCAGGCCTTGCAAGTTGCACACTTACGGAAACCCTTGCTAGCATCCAACTACGAGCTATTCGTTCTTATCTCTGGGCTGCTCTTGACCAAAGAGTTACTCATGGACCTTGCTTTCCTGAATGTTATATTGGGCGATTTAGTGAGATTGGCACCCAATACCGGATCATTTTTTACCAAGATCCAATTTTTATTGACTATCCTACGAATAGCCTTGTGTTGGTTACTATAAGTTAGGATCAGTCTTGATGGTTGTTCTAATAATGTAGGCTGCTCTGTTGTTATTTGAGCTTTACAAATCAGGGCCTGAGATCTTTCCATCTTTCTGGTTTTTTCTATGGCTTTGTTGATATCGCCACTAGAGTAACCCCTAGCCAAGAATCTCCTACGACTATCATGTTGGGCATTTTCACATTCGGAATCGGTGCTGCAAATTCTACGAATTCGCAGCATCTCACCGTAAGGGATGCTGCGGACCAGATGTGACGGATGGTGACTCGTGGCATCATATATATATATTCTCACTAAAAAAAACAAAGGTTACAGGGACGTTATAGTTGGGGGTCAGATTTTACTCATACAAAACCAGAGAAATTCAGCCGTTCTAGTTAGCTGAGTTAACTATAACTCACGCCCCCGCAATGCACTGCTTATGACCTCACATATTACATCACTTATGACATGGTCAGTGACATCACTGATGACATTTCAAATGACATCACTCATGACATCAGTGATGACATCATCCAGTGACTGAGTTTTTAAAACATTTATGAGTGTTAAATATATATACCAAGGTGCATTGGTGAATCAGTGGTTGCATGAGTTACTTGTCTGGATGACTCAGTGAGTGCGTGACTGACTGTATAAGTGAGTTATTAGGTGTCTCAGTAAATGTATGGATGAGTGACTGGTTGTGAATGTGTGTATCTGTCAGTTGATGGTGTATAAGTGTGTTTGTGGGTACGTGAATGGCTATATGGGTGATTGATTGGTTGTCTGACTACCTCTATAGTTGTCTGGGTGTCTGTGGGTGAGGAGGTGTGTGACTGCCTGTATGGATGAGTGAGTGGGTGAGCTAGTGGCTGTAAGGGGTACTGTTGCATGTGTGAGAAGTTGTATGGGTGAGTGAGTATCTGTATGGCTGTGTCGGTGATTGAGTGCATGTGTCAGTATGGGTGAGTAACTGAGTATGTTAAAGGCAGTATAGGTGAGTGAATGGGTATATGAGTGACTGTGTGAGTGAGTGAATGTGAGCATAGCTATATGGATGCGTGCATGCTTCTGTCAGTGACTATATAGCTGAGTGAGTATGTGTTACTATTTGTATGAGTAAGTGGGTGTGTGTGTAACTGGGTGAGTAAGTGGCTGTGTGATTGACTTTATGGGTGAGTGTCTAGGTGTAAGAGTAGTTCTATGGGTGACTCACTTAGTGTGTGAGTGCCTGTATGGGTGTATGAGTGAATATGTCAATGGCTGTATTAGTGAGTGAGTGGGTCCATGAGTGGCAGTATGGGTGAGTGAGTGTATGTGTGTGTATATCAATGAATCAGTGACTGGGTGTGTAAGTACTGGTATGGCTCTGTGAATGGGTTTGTGAATGGTTGTGCAGGAGTGGATGTATAAAAGATTCAATAGGGGTGTGAGTGGGTGCATCAGAGATGCTGTGGATGATGTTATCAGTGATGTCACTTGAGATGTCATCAGTGATGTCACTGACCATGTCATGAGTGATGTAATATATGAGGTCATAAGTAGTGCATTGCGGGGGCGCAAGTTATAGTTAACTCAGCTAACTATAACGGCTGAATTTCTCCGGTTTTGTATGAGTAAAATCTGAACCTAACTATAACGTCCCTGTAACCTTTGGTTTTTTTTTAGTGGATTTCTAAGGTTTTTTAAATTCTATTTGCTAACTATAACATCCCTGTAACCTTTGTTTTTTTTAGTGAATTTCTACGTTTTTTTAATTCCATTTGCTAACTATAACGTCCCTGTAACCTGTTTTTTTAGTGAATTTCTACGTTTTTAAAAATTCTATTTGCTAACTATAACATCCCTGTAACCTTTGTTTTTTTGGGTGAATTTCTAAGGTTTTTTAACTAGCAGTCACGTTTGCAGAGTGGTGGAGAAAGGGGGCTGGACCTCCAACCAGCTCTCAGGAATTCCGCTGCGTAGGACTTACAGGAGGTACCAGGAGGGCTTCTTGGCCCCCAAGGTCCCTCTGGAGCCAAGGGGACTTTATCCCCCAACTAGTAGTGCGCTGGGAGGCACATGTGCAGAGTGGTGGAGAAAGGGGGCGTGGCCTCCGACAACTTCTCAACAATCCTGCTGTGTGGGACTTACTGGAGGTAACAGGAGGGGTATATGGCCCCCAAGGACGTCCTTGGTGGCCAACTACCCCTCCTATTACCCTCAGTAAGTCCTATACAGCAGGATTGCTGAGATCTGATAGGCCACGCCCCCTTTCTCCACCACTCTGCAAACGCACCTCCTGACGCACTACTAGTAGGAGGATGAAGTCCCCTCGGCTATTGAGGGTCCTTGGGGGCCAATTACCCCTCCTGTTATCTCTAGCAAGTCCCACACAGTGGGTTTGCGGATAGGTTTTTGATGGCTACACCCTCTTTCTCATCCACTCTGCAAACCTGCTGTCAAGAACCAAGGATTAAGGCAAAAGAGATGCCAGCTCGTGGGGGCTACAACAGTAATTGGCAGAAGGAGAGTTTTCAAGCTCCCATGTTCCTTTAGAAAACGTGATGATCGGACTTGGACCAAACTGGTCAAGCTGCGGTCCTTTAAAATGGCTGGAAGCGCTAAGGTTAGCGCTTCAGCCTTTCTGTAGAGAGCGCGAGAATTCTAAGCACAGCTGAGGCTTGCGCTCGCCCTCAGCTGTGCGCACTTCACCAAGACCGTTACGAGTGTAACGGTGCTTGGCGTTTCGTCCTGTGAAATTCCTGAGAGAGAGTAGTTAGTTTTTCGCTTCGCTTCCGTCGGTAGCTTTTGAATTCCTGCTAACCTTCGGTTTAAAGACTGCGTGTCAAGAAGATAAATCACTGAGTCGTCTGTGAGCAGCTTCCGGTTTTCTAAAACCCTTCAGAGCATTTCTCTAGATGAAGAAAAAGAAGCCTCCAGTCACGCAAGTACCTTTTTGAAGAAAAGGCTGTGGAATCAGTATCTATTCCCTGTACAGTGTTAAATTTAGCTCCTCTCCTGCCCGTATCTGTTATTCATTTCCTGCTAAAATCCAATTTAGTAAAACTGTTAAATAGTTAAGTTTACTATAATAAAAGACTTACCGTTTGTGGCAGTACCAGTTGAGCATTCAGCTTCCTTAAATCCTCCTGTAATTGAAAAGAAAGGTATTAGTTAGCCCAAGGCATTAAATAGACCACAGTTTGAGGAATTATAGACTGCATAGAAGTTATTTATCAAAACTGTTGTTTGCATTCACACAGGTATTACTACACTCTATCAAATTGCAGTGGAGCTAATCTAAAAACAACAACTTTAACAGAAGAGAGGCAATAGCCTAGTCTTTTGGGGGTACGTCATTTGAAAGAGTAGAGTATATGATTTACTGTAAATTCTAGTTAATGTCCTAGTAATGTGTTATATTTTGGTTACAGTGTCTAGTTACTGAACAAGTGCTGCGCAAGAAAACAACTAGAAGTAGCAGTAAATAGAAGACACCAGATATAAGAAGACAAGGCTTTCTCTTCTCTGTCCCATCCCCCTTTCCCCCTGGGATTACTTTCGTACTCCCATAAGTACTATCTGGGAGTGCGGAGGGAGACTCAGAGAGGCATTGGGAACAGTCTTCATTCTGCTCCTGTGAAGTATCTGGGAAACTTCAAGTAAGACTCCTGACAGAGTGAAGTGCCCACAATCTTTTACTCACCTGAGCAGAATGGCTGAGGGGTTTGACCTGAAGAATTTAGGCGGAGTTTTAGAGGCTATTCAAAAAGAGTTGCTAGCTGTTAGGGAGGAAAATTGAAGTTTAAGACAAGATTTATTGGCCTCTAGGAGAGAAACGACAGATTTAGTGTCTAAGATGGATAGCTACTTCTCAGGTACCAGTTTTGCAGCCCTGTCTCAAGAATTGCAGGCTTCTAGTTCCACCCCACTACCTCACCCAAGAACTACAACTCAGGTTGTGCACTCCTTGTCCCCCGTTAATCCATTAGCTCCCCCAGAACGTTTTAGTGGAGACCCTCAAAAGGCCCAAGTATTTCTTACACAATGCTCTCTCCACTTTATGTGCCGGCCCGCCATTTTCCCTGATGCACAATCCCGGGTAGCCTTCATTCTATCCTATTTAAGTGGTGATGCAGCTGCCTGGTCCTTGCCGTTAGTTTTCAAAGACTCCGCAATATTGTATGACTTTGAAGAGTTTAAGAAGGAGTTCTTAAGAATATTTGATCGGAGGAAGGTAGCTCAAGCTACAGACAATGAGTTGCTCGAACAGTCTTCATTCTGCTGTGAAGTATCTGGGAAACTTCAAGTAAGACTCCTGACACCCGCCTCCTGGCACACTACTATTTGGAGTATGAAGTCCCATTGGCTCTTGAGGGTCCTTGGGGGCCAACTAGCCCTCCTGTTACCTCCAGGAAGGCCCCCACAGCTGGATTGCTGAGAGGTGGTCAGAGGCCATGCCCCCCTTTCTCCACCACTCGGCAAACGTGCCTCCTGGTGCACTGCTGCTTGGGGGATGAAGTCCACTTTAGTCCTGATGCCCTCAGGAGGCAAGGGGACCTCATCCCCCCCACCAGCAGTGCGACGAGTCATATTTGCAGAGTGGTGGAGAAGGGGGCGTGGCCTGCGACCACCTCTCAGCAATCTCACTGTGTGGGGCTTACTAGAGGTAACAGGTGGGCTAGTTGGCCCCTAAGGACCTTCAGCAGCAAAGGGGACTTCATCCCCCAACCAAGAGCACGCCAGAAGGTGCGTTTGCAGAGTAGTAGAGAAAGGGGGCGGGGCCTCCGGCAATTAGCGATTTTGGCCCCGGGGACCCCATCCCCCGGGGCCTGGCCAGCTGGTTGGGGAATACGGGTGGATCCTGAAGGCCCCGTGGTCCTGGCCGGCTCACGCCTCCTGCGGGGATGGCATTGCTTTTTACACCCGGGGAGCTGCTGACATGTAGCTCCCTGGGTGTAAAAAGCAAAGTGTGCTATTCTTTGAACAAGCAAGAGCATAATGCTCTCCTGCCATCCCGTAGCAAACCACAATGTCCCTGGGTGGGCAACCCGGGACATTGCTTGAGCTGGGAGTGGCGGTCCCCAGGGCCATTTACGGCTCCAGGAGGAGTGCTGCACGGCCCCCCTCACATATTAAAAATAGCCCCAGGGAGGTTGCGTCTCCAGGGCTGTGTGGGGGGGCTGGAGCCCCCCACACATCTTATTTGGATATAGCCCCGGGAGGTGGCAGTCCCCAGGGCTTTGGGGGCCACATGGCCCCCCGCATTTCACACAATTAGTCCCGTGGAGGTGGAGGTCTCCGGGGCTGGAGTCCCCCCGCATTATAATTAAAAATAGCCCCGGGGAGGTGTTGGTCCCTGGGGCTGTGGGGTGGGGTTTGTGCCCCCCCCGCACTTCACAGCGCCAAGACGCCTGTGGGCATAAGCCGCGCTTTATAAATTAAATTTACATTACATTACATTACTTCAAACAAGTAGCCCTGGGTTAGGTAGCAGTCTCTGGGGCGATGGGGACCCGCGTGGGCCCCCGTATTATTATTTTTTTTATTGCCCCCAGGACCTGGCCCACCTGGGGGCCTACATTAAACGAAGCGCGGAAGCCCGCGCTTCATTTTTAAAAAAATGTTTCGGCTGGATTCGCAGATGAACAGGCCTAGTGGGTCAGGGTGTTTCTCCCCTGCCCCCTTTTCTTTCTTTTTTTTAATGTTTTTGCTTGTGACTCAGTTCAACTGAGTCACAAGATGGCTGCCAACACTTCCTGGTTTGAAGTGTTGGCAGCCAATCAGATCTCAGGCACGAGATCGGGATGGTTCGCAGATCCACCGCGGCCACAGTTGTATATCTGAGAAATCTTTAAATTTCTCAGGAACTACTGAACGGATTTACACCATTTAACAAAAAGAGTGCTTTCTGGACCAAGAGCTACATTTCTGCCAAATTTGGTTTAATTCTGTTAAGCAGTTTGGGCTGTAGCTGCGTCAAAAGTGTGCTACGGAAATAGACATGGAGAAAAAGTATATTGGGACCCCCCCTTTTTCTCTGCCCCCGCTTGACGGATCATTCCGAAATTTTCAAGACAGCAGCTGACATGACTGACCCATTAGTTTTGAAAATGTCGCGAAGATTCGTCAGCTGGCGCCAAAGTTGTTGGCAAATCAAAAAGTGCTTTTCCTATGGAAACTAGTAGCTAACTATAACTACCTACTGGCGACTGCCAGTAAGTAATTATCTACTGGCGGTCGCCAGTAGATAGTTATAGTTTCAACCTATTAGCCATAGGAAATCCGCGACATTCTATTTGAAATAACTCTCTTGCCGGTTGACGTATCTTCGCAAAATTTTCAAACTTTGTGGCCCGCTCCGGTCCGCTCCTACCCTGAAAGTCTCGGGGATTCGTCAAGCGGGGGCCGAGAAAAAGGGGGTCCCAAAACGCGTTTTCCCCATGCAATTTTCCATAGGAAACTTTAGACACGGTTACAGCCTGAACTGCTGAACGGAATTACACCAAATTTGGCAAAGAGGTAGTTCTTGGTTCAGAAAGAACCCTTTTTGTTAAATGGTGTAAATCCGTTCAGTAGTTGCTGAGAAAATGAAAAGTAAAAAGATAGATATATCTAGGGCCGCGGATCCTCCCGAGCACGAGCTTTATGTTAATTGGCTGTCAACACTCCAAATCAGGAAGTGTTGGCAGCCATTTTGTCCCTCGGTAGAACCGAGGGACAGAAACAAGTGCGCAAAGCGCACAAAGGGGCAGGGTAGAAACACCCTGACCCCTAGGTCTGCTCAGGGGTCCCACAAGGACCCCTGGGCAAAATTATTATTATTTTTAAATCGGCAGGATGCGCTCAGGGAGCGCGAACCCTGCCGAAAAAATCGAAGCGCGGTCTCCCGCGCTTCGATGTTAATTGGCCCCCGGGTGGGCCAAGTCCTGGGGTCATGCTGGGGGGGAGGTTCATTTTATGTGTGGGGGCCTCTAAGGGCCTCCAAGCCCCGGGGACCACCACCCCCGGGCTTTATGTAGAATGGTGCGGGAGGGCTCTGAGCCTCCCGCAGCCCCGGGGACCACCACCTCCCCGGGGCTTCTTTTTTAATTAAAAACCTGTGTGGGGGGCTCCAGCCCCACACGCCCGGGACCACCACCTCCCCGGGGCACTAAGAAAAATTACAATGGGGGTCCGTTTTGGATCCCCAAGCCCCGGGACCACCACCTCCCGGGGCTTTCAAAATGTAGGGAGGGGGCCGCGCGGCCCCCTCCTGGAGCCCTTGATGGCCCTGGGGACCGCCACCCCCAGGGCCGGCTCTTGCAGTGTCCCGGGGTGCCTACCCCGGGACACTGCTGTTTGCAATGACAGGACGGGAGCCTCGCGGCTCCCGTCCTGTCATTGCAAACTTGCTTTGGATATTGGAAGAGAGAGCAGGAAACCTGCTCTCTCTTCCAATATCCAAGCAGATTGCTTTCCACATGGGGAGCAGCATGTTAGCTGCTCCCCATGTGTAGCAATGCCGGCTCCCGTAGGACACGGGGAGCCGGCGGGACTGTGGGGGATTGGGGACCCCCCACAGTCCCCAACGAGGCCAGGCCCCGGGGGATGGGGTCCCCGGGGCCATAAGTGGCCACGGAGGGGGCCACGCAGCCCCCTCCGCAAAGTAAAAAAGAAAATAATTTAAAAAAAGTGCAAGGCCGGCCCCGGGGATGGGGTCCCCGGGGCCTTAAATGGCCTGAGGAGGGGGCCACGCAGCCCCCTCCAAATAAAAAAACAGGCCATGCCCCGGGGATGGGGTCCCCGGGGCCAATACAGGCCCAGGGAAGGGGGCCACGCGGCCCCTTCCTGTTTTTTTTTTTTATTTTAATTTAAAAAATAGGGGTAAGGCCCTGGGGGATGGGGTCCCCAGGGCCTAAAAATAGGAAAAAGGAAGGGGGCTACACAGCTCCCCTTCAGGGGGAAAAAAAACAAACAAAAAACGATCGGGCCCGCAGGCCCCGCCCCTTCCTTCACCACTCTGCAAACGCGCCCCTGGCGCGTTTGCAGAGGGGGAACGATCCCCTTGAATACTGGGGGTCCCTGGGGGCCAACTAGCCCACCAGGAACCTCCAGTATGCGCCAGGGGCTGCCTTGCAGAGAGGTGTACAGAGGCCACGCCCCTTTTTACACCTCTCTGCAACGCAGCTCTATGGCGCTTTTTGGAGGTATATGGTGGGCTAGTTGCACCCCAGGGACCCTCAGGATTCAAGGGGAGTTAATCCCCCGACTTAAAACGCGCCACGGGGCGCGTTTGCACAGTGGTGAAGGGAGGGGCGGGGCTTCAGGTGACATGTGTGCAAACAGGCCCCGTGGCGCGTTTTAAGATGGGGAATTAAATCCTCTTCAATCCTGAGGGTCCCTGGGGGCCAACTAGCCCAACAGGTACGTCCAGAAAGCGCCACAGAGCTGCGTTGCAGAGAGGTGTAAAAGGGGTGTGGCCTCTGTACATGTCTCTACAACGCAGCCCCCTGGCGCATACTGGAGGTTCCTGGTGGGCTAGTTGGCCCGTAGGGACCCTCATGATTCAAGGGGACTTAATCCCCCAACTTAAAACGCACCACGGGGCGCGTTTGCACAGATGTCACCTCAGGCCCCGCCCCTCCCTTCACCATTGTGCAAATATTCCTCTAAAATCAGCCGAAATCCGACTCCGATTTACTCACCTGTTATCAGGAGAGACCTCAGTGCTGCATCTTTCAGCCCAGTACTGGTCCTGAAAAGTAATTTTAACCGTACTTACCGGTAACTTGAATTTCCTTCATAGGCTAACATTGACTGGTTTCACTTGGAAATTCTTCTAAGTGTGGAGTTTTGGAACTTTAACATATTCCTCTAAAATCAGCCGAAATACGAATTCCGATTTACTCACCTGTTATCAGGAGAGACCTCAGTGCTGCATCTTTCAGCCCAGTACTGATCCTCAAAAGTAATTTTAACCGTACTTACCGGTAACTTGAATTTCCTTCCATAGGATATCATTGCCTGCTTTTTGCTGAAAAAGTTTCTAAGTGTTGATTTTTGAAACATACAAATATTCCTCTAAAATCAGCCGAAATCCGAATTCTGATTTACTCACCTGTTATCAGGAGAGACCTCAGTGCTGCATCTTTCAGCCCAGTACTGGTCCTGAAAAGTAATTTTAACCGTACTTACCGGTAACTTGAATTTCCTTCATAGGCTAACATTGACTGGTTTCACTTGGAAATTCTTCTAAGTGTGGAGTTTTGGAACTTTAAAATATTCCTCTAAAATCAGCCGAAATACGAATTCCGATTTACTCACCTGTTATCAGGAGAGACCTCAGTGCTGCATCTTTCAGCCCAGTACTGGTCCTGAAAAGTAATTTTAACCGTACTTACCGGTATCTTGAATTTTCTTCATAGGCTAACATTGACTGGTTTCACTTGGAAATTCTTCTAAGTGTGGAGTTTTGGAACTTTAAAATATTCCTCTAAAATCAGCCGAAATACGAATTCCGATTTACTCACCTGTTATCAGGAGAGACCTCAGTGCTGCATCTTTCAGCCTAGTACTGATCCTCAAAAGTAATTTTAACCGTACTTACCAGTAACTTATATTTTCTTCCATAGGAATCCATTGTCTGGTTTTCAGCAGAAAACTTTCAAAGTGTCGATTTTCACAAACTACAAATATTCCTTAAAAATCGCCTGTATGACTTAAACGCATTCTTTCAACTGTTTACAGGAGATGCACCAGTGCTGGATCCAGGATCCAACACTGAGTAAGAAAAAGTAACGATAACAGTTTTTACCTGCTAAGTGAATTTCCTTCCATAGGATAACATTGGTGATTCTATGAGAAAAAGTTTCTAAGTGTCAACTTTTAAAATACAATAATATTCCTTAAAAATCACTACTGTAACCAAAACGCTTTTACTCAACTGTTTACAGGAGATGTCCCAGGACTGAATCTAGGATCCAGTCCTGTGGTTAGAAAAGTAATCCATAAAGTAACTAATTGCATTTAACTAGAAATTCACATTGAGCTGAATGTTGCATTGTGTTTGAAAATGTGTTGCCCATTGCAACAACTGTAACTACTGTACTTAAAAGTCTATTGCCTATGTGCAAAGTATTTAAACTAAAGTAATTCATTCTGAGAAAGTATTTTTTGTAATGTAATGTATAATGTAATTACAATGTAATTTAAAAAATAAAATATGTAAAAAAAATTGCTTCTAAACAATTTGGAAATCAGTATGAAAAAAATGTATATAACAATTAATACATTTAAAAATTGTCATTTACAAAACCTTTGAAATTCACTGAAAAAACCGTAGGTTTCAGACATGTTATAGTTACAAATTAGCATTTAAAAAACCTTTGAAATTCACTGAAAAAACCATAGGTTTCAGGGACGTTATAGTTACAAATTAGCATTTAAAAAACCTTTGAAATTCACTGAAAAAACCATAGGTTTTAGGGACAGTTATAGTTATTTGGACATTGCACTCGTACAAAACCCGTGAAATTCCCCGTTATAGTTAGTCCAGCTAACTATAACTCGCGCCCGCAATGCACTGCTGATGACGTCACATATTACATCACTCATGACATGGTCAGTGACATCACTGATGACATCACTGATGACATCTCAAATGACATCACTGATGACATCACTGATGACATCATCCAGTGACTTTGTGTTTCTGTAAAGTTTAAATATTTTTAATATATATAGGAAAAGACGTATTGAAGAATGAGTGGGTGTGTAAGTGTCTGTATGGATGATTATGTATATATATATATATATATATATATATATATATATTTTTACACACAAAGGACGCGGCACTCAGGAGTGAAGATAGTTCAATTCAGGATCCGGCCCCCACGCTGAGCACCCGCTGCACGAGCGCACTGATCAAAGGGATCACATTGTGGACATATATATATATATATATATATATAGACACACACACACACACATACACACGCACACACACAGATTCTCACACAAACACCCACACACATATAGAGGTGGGCAATTCAACAAAATTATAAGGTGATACGGCGGGCCCAGGCGGAAATATTTTTTAATTGCATCTTCGGCCTGCCGCCGGCCCAGACGGGCATTATTTTATGCAGAATAGCAAAATAAAGTGCTGCAAAAATGCCACAAAATTTCCGAATTTGTGCCACAAAATTTCCATATTTGTGCCGCAAAATTTGCTAATCCATGCTACAATATCCTGGAGGGGGTCTGATTAGCAGATATGAGAGCACCTTGAAATACATGATTTTAGCATTTGCGGTACATATCTCCTAATGATTGATGTTGGCTGCTCATGTCTCTTAAGAGACATGAATAGCCTACGTCAGTCAGCACAAATGAAATAACCTTGAAATCCATAAGTTTAGGATGTGCTCTGTTTGAAAAAGCAGATATGAGAGCGCTTTGAAACACAGGTGCTCCGAATGTGCGCTGTAAGGAAGTGGGTTTCTGTTGCAGTAACCCCCCCACTTTTTGCCAGACCACTGATGCACTTTGACTTGATGTGCCCTGGGTCCCTGCCAATCAGGTTCCCAGGGCCTTTGTTCTTTCCCCAAAACTGTACCCAATTGGCATCTCTGGCCATAGGTCAGCCCCTGGTAAATGGTACCACAGGTACCCAGGGCACTGTGACCAGGGAAGACCTCTAAGGGCTGCAGCACTTATTGTGCCACCCTTAGAGGCCCTGTACCTTTACACACACACACTGCCTTTGCAGGCTGCGTGTTTTGGTGCAGAACAAAGTGAAGAGTCGACATGGCACACACCTCTGTGGGCCATGCCTACAACCCACTGCCCTGGCATAGGTCAGTCACCCCTCTAGCTGGGTGCACTATACCAGTGGTGAGGGTACAGGTGCATGAGCCCTGTACCCCTACAGTGTCTAAGTCCATTCTTAGACATTGTAAGTGCAGTGCTGCCATTAAGAGTATATGGTGCTGGGAGTTTGTCATTACGAACTCCACAGCACCATAATGGCTGCACTGAAAACTGAGAAGTTTGGTATCAAACTTCTCAGCACATTAAACCCACACTGATGCCAGTGTGGGATTTAATGAAAAATGCACACAGAGGGCATCTTTGAGGTGCCCCCTGAAAATCGACCAGCCTCTGGTAAGTTCCCTGACTGGTACACACCAGCCTGCCACCACGAGACATGTTTCTGGACCCCTAGGGTGGGAGCCTATGCTCCCTGAGCCCAGAAACAAAGCCTTTCCTGGGCGGAGGTGTACACACCTCCCCCAGGCCAGGACGAGCCATCTGTGGCAGGGGAGCTTCAAAGGCCTGGCAGCCTTTGTAATGCGACCCCCAGACTCTCCTGCTATCAGGAGCAGGCCCCCTTCCTGTCTCCCCTCCCTTTCGGCGGGAAGACAGGTGGGAAAAACTAGCCAGCCCAGGAGGTGTGCCCACCTCTGCCAACTCCACCCCTCAGGTGGGGGAGGCAAGGTGAAGCCCACTCTCCAGTGCTCGCCATCTTGCAGATGGCAGGCACTCCCCAGTCAGGACTAGGGATTGTGCTCACTCCCCCACGTGGGGTGAGCACACCAAGGGTGTAGTCACCCTAAGGTCAGTAGCCCATTGGCTACTGACCTCAAGACCCCTAAAACGCCCCCTAAATACAGTATTTAGGGGGCAGCCCTGAACCAGGAAGGCAGATCCAGCAACTACAAGAAAAAGAAGAGAAGAAGGACGAGAAGCCGAGCAGAGCTAACAAGAGGACGACGCCCACTGACTTGGCCCCAGCCCTACAGGCCTGTCTCCCCTCGAACCTGCTCCTGCAAAACCCCGGCGTATCCAGCAGCCAGCAACCTCACAAACCCCGGAGGACCTGCCTGCCTTCACTTCCAAGACTGTTTCTCCCATGAGTACCGGTCGTGTTTAAACTGCAGCTTCTGGCTCCGGCCGGACACCGCGAATCCAGCCCACTATGCACCCGCCGAACCCGGCCCAAGCTCGAGTGGAAAAACACCACAAGAAGGTCACCCCGGCGATCCTGACCTGAGATCCGGCGACTCCTGACCTGCCTCAAGCCGCCGCCTGCAGCCTCAATCCAGAGGCCCCCCTCTACCGCGACCAGA